>JAECXJ010000269.1:0-172500 GCA_018152295.1 Drosophila carrolli
AAATATTGCAACATTGTCGATGGCAACATTGCAACATTTCAATACAACGGTCAAGAGCCCGAAAGTTCAATAACATAAACACGCCAAGAACCCCCAAGTTCAATAACATAAACACACGCATCCGGTCAGCAGCCACAGCGCAGTACCAAAATGCCGATTCTGCAAACCTTGCAGTTTCAGCCGCTCCACCAGAACTAGGCCACCGCCGCGTTCTCTTCCGCGACGTCGACGTCGCTGCTCCAGCCCACAGCTTAGATCAGGGAATTTTTAAATGAATAAAATCAGTCTCAAATTGAACTCCGAATAAATCAAACGTTCAAAACTTATTTTTTGGGTTTTTATTATCATGGAAATTAACTGGCGCCCGAACAGGGACCAACGCGAGGAAAAACGATTAAGTTCCTTTTAGTGCAAATAATTAAAATATTTTTGTGCGACTCCGTTGGCCCAAACATAAAAACTGAAATCAGAGACACTCCTTGGCAATTAATTTTGCAAGCTGAAGACGGTAACCGGTCGGTGAAAAACAAGTTTACTGATCCATCGGTGGACTACAAGTACTGTCAGGTACGCCCGCAGGACAACCTCTACTAAGTGTGAATCGCAGGATCCCCAGTAGGAAACAAAAAGGAAGACATCCGGATCACCAGGAGGTGTAGCCACATCATGATAAGTTAAGTGAATAGTGAATAAGTGAAGGCAACCAAACCAAAAGTTAAACCAAAATAAAAGCAAAAATTTTCTACACTAAAAAAAATTTTTTATAAAAATCAAAAGTTAAAAATTTAAAATAAAATTTTAAAGTTAAAGTTCTAAAATTTGAATTCCATTTAAATTTAAAGTGAATCTAAAATTTAAAATTAAATTTAATTATTTTGAGCTATTAAAATTTTATTCATATAAAATTTTTAATTAATAACCATTTTTAAATACCAATTGAATTAAAGTATTTTAAAGTATTTAAGTGATTTAAATTTGATTAAACATTTTTACTACTATTTAAATTCGAATTAAATTACAAAATTAATTTAAGCAAATGAAACATTCATTCCTTATCATATAAAAAAAAATAATAATTAATTTTGAAACTTAATATTTATAAGAATTATATTATACTTTTTTAGACAGACCCATGAAAAAAAATCTCCTATGGCCAATCGGCATAATCTTATACGACCACCCGTCAACCTCAAGAACAACCTCAACATCAGCCAGAACAACTTCAAAATAATAATTTAAATCAGGTAGAACAACATCAAGCTAACATAGTTCAAAATCAAAGACAAATTCATAGACAGGAATTACATCAGGAACACAGAGACAATATGGCAGCATTAGAGTTACAAGAAGCAGTCAGACAAATAATTGCTGAACAATTACCGGTCCTATTACAACAAGCGCAAAATACAGGATTCGATTTTGCACAGATTCCAAATCAGGAAATTTCCTATGAAAATCGAGCTAACCTCGAAGGTTTGGATAGGGTACCAGACATCGTAAAAAGCTTAAGGGAATTTTCTGGCAACCCAACAGAATTCAGTTCTTGGAAAAAGGGTGTGGATAGAGTTCTTAAAACATATGAACACACTGTAGGCACATCTAAGTATTTTGGGATTCTACATACCATACGTAATAAAATCACGGGAAACGCAGACACTGCGTTAGAATCTTATAATACTCCACTCAACTGGAATGCCATTTCTAAATGTCTAACTTTGCACTACGCAGATAAGCGGGATTTAGGCACTCTTGAATACCAAATGACAACTCTATGTCAGGGTGCTCACCAGTCGGTAGAGGAATTTCATCAGTCAGTCTACAAACACCTTTCGCTTATTCTTAATAAGGTTGGATGTATGGAATTAGGAATGGAAGCCGAACAACTCATGACGAAAATGTATAGGGACAAAGCCTTAGACACTTTTGTGCGCGGACTTCGCGGAGATTTATCTCGTCTTCTCGGTATGAAGGAACCAACCGATCTTCCTTCAGCTTTACATCTTTGTTTAAAGTTAGAGAACCAAGCGTTCCGTGCAAACCATGCAGTTAATAGAGGGCAACAATCCGGATTTAGAAACGTGCCTTCCCAAAACTTACCACATCCACAACCAACCAGACCACAGCCAAGCAGGCCACAGTGGTCATTCCCCATTAATAACCAGTATCAAAATCCTCTAGTTCCACCTAGACAAAATAATAATATGTTTAATCAACCACGACCCCAGTTCTACAATAACAATCAAATTCCACCAGTCCCACAATATACTGCAGTTCGACCTTCAGGAAACTTTCCTCCGACTCGACCTTTGGCTGTAAAGCCACAACCACGACCAGAACCCATGGACATCGACAGGACCATGCAATCAAAACATATCAATTATATGAACAAACCCATACGTTTCGAAGCTGGTAAAAGACCACCAATGCCTCTAAACGAAGCCGTAAAAAAATCCAGAAATTTTAATATTCAAGCAGCCCCTCACACTTCTTCAGAAGTGGAAGATGAAACACCAACCCTTGACGAATATAACGAAACCATAAAATCACAGGACGAATCACAATCTGAATATCCCGAATCCCTAACAGAATATTCTGAATCCATAAACCAAGCCGACCAAGAATACCAATATGATTATACCTACCTTCATTTTTTAGACTAACAAACTCCTCATTGCCATATTTTGAATGCAAACTGAGGAGTGGAGAAATTTTTAAAATATTAATTGATACCGGTTCAAACAATAATTACATCTTGCCAAAATTCGTTAAAAATCCTATAGAAAATAAATCCCCGTTTGACGCCATCTCGGTTGGCGGAAGTATTAAAATTACACATCATAAATCAGCCAATTTATTGAACGACCCTAATACAATAATTAAATTTTTTTTATTACCAACTTTAAAAACATTTGATGCCATTTTGGGAAACGACAGTTTAAAAAATGTAGGAGCAATAATTAACACTAATACCAAATCTATGCACTTAAAAAATGGAAAAACAATCAATATTAAAGAAAAAAAATTCAAAGCTGTAAATTTAATTATTCCTCGGACAGATCATCTTACTGGGACACAAAAATCAGATCTTAACCAACTTATTCAGAAATATCCGTATCTTTTTGCCGAACCAATCGAAAAATTGACTTACACAACAAACGTGAAAGCTGAGATACGTACAAATACGTGTGTCAGCACCAGTCTACTCGAAATTTTATCAATATCCTATGGCACTCAAAGACGAAATTGACCGACAAATAAAAGAACTTTTAGACACCAATATAATACGACCCTCTAGATCGCCTTACAATTCACCAAGGTGGATTGTACCAAAAAAATTAGATGCCTCCAATGTAAAGAAATATAGAATGGTAATAGATTACAGAAAATTAAATAGTGTTACAATAGCAGACAGATACCCGATACCAGACATAAATGCAGTTCTTGCACAACTGGGAAATAATAAAATGTTTTCTGTGTTAGATCTCAAAAGTGGGTTCCATCAAATTCTTTTAAAAGAAAGCGATATAGAAAAGACAGCCTTCTCCGTGAATAACGGAAAATTTGAGTTCACAAGACTTCCATTTGGACTGAAAAACGCACCATCTATTTTTCAGGGAACACATAGGGAAAATCTGTTATATTTATATCGATGACATAATTGTCTTCAGTCCAGACGCACAATCTCATTCAAAAAATTTAGATACAATATTTGAAACCTTAAATAATGCTAACATAAAATGCCAATTGGATAAATGCGAATTTTTCAAAAATAAAGTTGAATTTTTAGGATTTGTAATTTCAGATACGGGAATAGAAACTAATCCAACAAAGGTAGAGGCCATTAAAGAGGAATTAAGATCTTTCCTTGGACTGTCAGGGTATTACAGACGATTTATTATGGGCTACGCTGCACTAGCAAAACCACTCACCACATTACTTAGAGGCGAGGATGGGAGAATTTCGAAGAAAGCTTCATCGAAGAAATCTATTCACTTCAACAATGAAGCCATTCAGGCCTTTAATAAATTAAAAAGCACCCTAATTTCAGAAGACGTAATATTACAATATCCAAATTTTAACGAGGAATTTGTATTGACAACAGACGCCTCCGATCACGCAATTGGAGCAGTACTTTCACAAAAAGACAGACCTATAGCTTTCATATCTAGAACACTATCTCAAACCGAAGAAAACTACGAAACGGCAAAGAAAGAAATGTTAGCCATTTCATGGGCAGTAAAAACACTTAGAGGATATCTCTACGGTGGAACCAAGGTTAAAATCTATACTGACCACGAACCACTTACACACGATTGTAATTGGAAGGGAGGGATAGCGATCAAGAGATGGAAATCATATCTTGACGAATATAATAAAGAATTACTTTATAAACCCGGAAAGGAAAACATAGTGGCCGATGCTTTGTCTAGGATCCCCATAAGCAACCAAATTAACTCATTAACAGCAACACAACACAGCGCGCAGAGCTCTGGTCATAACCTTATCCCCAGCGTCGAAGTACCAATAAATGCCTTTAAGAATCAGATATTTATTTACAAAGAAAACCCCCCCGACTACAAATTTACTATTCCGTTCCCCACCTTTCATAGACACGTTATAACTCGACCAGACTTTCAGAATATTGATCTTATTGAAATATTAAAAAAACATTTAAATCCGTCAATCCTAAATGGAATTTTTACATCAGAAGAGATAATGGGAGAGATACAGCGAATTTATCCGGAACATTTCGGATCCATTAAAATCAGATTCACACAAAATAAAGTAGAAGATTTGACAGAAGAAACTAAGCAGGAAGAATTAATATTAGAAACACATAACAGAGCACATAGAAACGCAGAAGAAAACAAAAACCAACTTGCAGAAAAATATTATTTCCCCAAAATGAAACAAAAAATAACAACATTAGTCAAACAATGCAGGGTATGCAAAGAAGGCAAATATGATAGACATCCCCCCAATCCAGAAATTAAAGAAACCCCAATTCCTGAATACCCTGGACACATAATCCACATTGACATCTTTTCAACAGAAAAGAAATTAGTATTGACCGCAATAGATAAATTTTCCAAATTAGCACAGGCAAAAATTATAAAATCCAAATCCACTGAAGACATTAAAAAACAGTTACACGAAATAATATTCTACTATGGAGTACCCAAATTTGTAGTAATGGATAATGAAAAAGCTTTTAATTCAGCATCTATTACCTTTATGATGAGAGATCAATTAAATATAACCATTTTTAAAGCTCCTCCCTACAAAAGTTCAGTTAACGGACAGATTGAACGATTTCATTCGACCCTTTCGGAAATAATGAGATGCGTTAAAACCAAACAAATATACAACACCTTTGAAGAATTATTAGACAGAGCCATTTTCGAATACAATTACACAATACCTCCAGTAACAAAGAAAAGACCATTAGAAATTTTTTTGGCAGAAATATTAATACCGACCCAGAACAATACGAAAAAAGCAGGCAGGATAACATAGAAAAACTTAAACAAAAGCAATTAATAGATTTAGAAAACCACAATAAAGAAAGGAAACCTATAAAATCATATCTACCAGTACAAGAAATATTTGTAAAACAAAACACCAGACTAGGCTCTAAATTATCCCCACGTTTTAAAAAAAGAAATTGTCAAAGAAAACAGGAATACGACTATTTTAACAGAAGCAGGAAGAGTAGTTCATAAAAGTAATATTAAAGGTAACTAAGTCCGAAAACTCCTTAGGAAATTTTTGTCCACGTCAGTCCGAAACAAAAAAAAAAACTTAAAAATAAAAAAAAAATATAATAAATAAGATTACCTATAACATTTACAGCTGTTGTCGCTTGGGGTTATCAGTCCGTTCGTGAGTGATCGGCCCATAACCCTACAATACCGTTGTTTAATGAGACATTTTTGTAATTACAGGATGTTGTTTTTAATAACTCTGATACCAATGGCAATCTCGACCACCGACATAACAAATTATACCGATCTACCTAACAATTCATAAGGGTATAGGAAAATTACAGATATCAACAATAAAATTAATTCACATCATAAACTTAAAACAGATTGAAACGGAACTATTACAAATAAGAGAACACACAATAAACAGATTACAAAATAGTTTACATTATCACACTCTGACACACGAAATAATTCAATCACTTTCTGCTCTAAGCACACTTACCCTAACAACAAAAAGCCGTCAAGCTAGGTCAATAAATATGATTGGCTCAGCTTGGAAATATATCGCAGGTAACCCAGATCACGAAGATTTAGTTATGATAGAAAGTAACCTCAATAATTTAATTAAAAATAACAACGACCAAATTATTATCAATAATCAGCTTCAAG
Organism: Drosophila carrolli; assembly: GCA_018152295.1. NCBI lineage: Eukaryota > Metazoa > Arthropoda > Insecta > Diptera > Drosophilidae > Drosophila > Drosophila carrolli. The sequence goes on from JAECXJ010000269.1 coordinate 6,378, forward strand.
ACAGAATAAATAATTTAACAACCACTTCCAATATGCTAGCAAATTCAATTCAAAAAGACAGATTTTTTAATAATGATATTGCGTCGAGCTTGCAAACGCTAGTTTGACTTATGAAAGAAGAAATAGGAAACATTAAATTTGCAATACAATGGGCTAAAATTAACGTAATTAATACTCTTTTATTAAACGAACCTGAACTTAACGAAATAAATAAAATATCTCACCTCCTTTTCAATTGAGGAAACGCTGGAATTTGTTGATGTGTCTGTCTTACATAAAAAAAACAACCATAATTTACTTAATAAAAATACCTGAACTCGAACCAACTAATTATGAAAATCTTATTTTAAAGCCTGTCATCAGAAACCAATTAATAATACATTTAGAAACTAATGAACTTTTTATATCAAACAATGTAATACTAGGCCTACCCCATGATTGTAAAACTTCAAACTATGTTAAAATTTGTAAAAAAAAGGAAAAATTGTTAATTTAAGTAATTCAAAATGTATTTCAAAACTAGCTCAGGGAAAGGAATCGCTGTGTGATTATAGTAACTCGGACCACATTGAACCAATAGAGGAAATAGACGATGGCATACTACTCTTAAATGACTTTAACGGCAGCCTAATTTCAAACAATATTTCACATCAACTCAGAGGAACTTTCATGGTTACCTTTTTAAACGAAACTATAAATATAAATGGAAAAAATTTTACAAACAAAGAAAAAGTAATAATGAAACCCGAAATCCCACGAATTCAAATTACCCCATTGCAAGCACAACGCATTCAAATTCTGTCATTAGAAGCATTGGAAGCTCTACATATCAAAAATAGAAAGCACTTACAAACCTTACAGAATGATTCTACAATAAACCGAATAACCACAGTAACATTAATTTGCGCCATTGTTCTTGCATTGATCGTATTAAAAAACTGTATTCACAGAAAAGAAAAAGTAATCCTACATATTCAAGAACCGCCTCCACAAATTTTAAACAACAAACCTAATATTATATCAATTCCTAAAAAAATAATACCAGAATTTAATAATATTCCCTATTTCTAACACCTCTTGAGGACAAGCAGGTTTTTAAGGAGGGAGAGTTAATCACAGAAATATTTCTACATTTTTTCCGAGAAATATTGCAACATTGTCGATGGCAACATTGCAACATTTCAATACAACGGTCAAGAGCCCGAAAGTTCAATAACATAAACACGCCAAGAACCCCCAAGTTCAATAACATAAACACACGCATCCGGTCAGCAGCCACAGCGCAGTACCAAAATGCCGATTCTTCAAACCTTGCAGTTTCAGCCGCTCCACCAGAACTAGGCCACCGCCGCGGTCTCTTCCGCGACGTCGACGTCGCTGCCCCAACCCACAGCTTAGATCAGGGAATTTTTAAATGAATAAAATCAGTCTCAAATTGAACTCCGAATAAATCAAACGTTCAAAACTTATTTTTTGGGTTTTTATTATCCTGGAAATTAACTTATACAAGACAAAACTAAAGCCGATTGTAATATTGTAAAGGTGGAAAAGTTAAAGTTTTCTTATGCTAGAAACACTTCATCTTTCAAGATAACTGTCCCTAACGACTTTTGGCCGGATAATATGGTTGTAAAAGAGTTCGAGGCTAAGATAAAGAAGAAGAGGCCCGTCAGAGTAAAACTGCCTAGTCGAGGCCAAACCAGTGTACCAATTTCAAAAAACCTAACTTCTAACCTCCTTCTTTCCTATCAGAATGCAAGAGGTTTGCGTAGCAAACTCACTAAATTGTATTCCGATAGCCTCTCCTTTGCATCTCATATTATTGTGTTTACAGAAACCTGGTTAAAGCCAGAGATCTTTAGCTCCGAAGTTTTTCCTGGTAAGTACACAATATGTAGGTATGACCGTCCCTCTAGACGGGGAGGTGGAGTCTTAATTGGAGTTGATTCAAACCTCCCGTCTGAGGAGTTATTTTTTGATGAATTCAATACCATTGAATTTATTTGTGTAAAGTTATCGCTTCCTGGTAACTTTATATACATAACTTGCTCATATATTCCGCCGTTGTCTGAACTTCCTGATTATTTAAATCACCTTTCCGTTATTAAGTCCGTTGCAAATAAGCTTTCCGATAGGGATCAGTTGGTAGTTCTAGGTGATTTTAATATACCTGGAGTTACTTGGTCCACTGAGGATGGATCGAATGTAGCGCTACTCTTAATGATTGTAATTTTTTATTGCCCATAATTTTAAAAGATTCCATTGAAATGGTTTCAAAGATCTTTTCGCTCGGTGCCACTTTGAGTTGGCTGATATTAGGTATACCGGCTTCTTTTTCAAGCCTTTGAAAGAACTGACCTAAGTCGAGAATTTCATTGGTGTACAAATCGCTAACATCAATTTTTGCTATAACCTTTTTTCCATGCTTTAGTAAGCAAAGTGAATCAGTTATTCGCAAGGTCACTACTTTTCGTACCTCGTCATTAACAATGACTTCGTATACGTTGGGCTGAGAAGCTTTATTAAGAATATGCCTAGGCAAATCTATTTTTTCTTTTTCTGTTTCTGCGCAGGAATTTTTCTGTTTACTTTGATTTCTGGTAGTGACTTTCAGAATTTTATTATTTGTCTAAATATTTTTTAAATCCGTTATTGTTATTCTTGATAGCGCGTCGGCTATATGGTTGTCTTTTCCCTTAAGATATTCCACAGTAAAATCATATTCTTCCAAGTCTAATCTCATTCGAGTTAATTTCGAACTTGGATTTGTCATTGAAAATAGATAGGTTAATGGCCTATGGTCTGTTTTGACTGTGAAATGTTTTCCATAAATATATGGTCGAAAATGGTTTATTGCCCAGTGGATAGCTGCTAGCTCTTGTTCTGTTGTATTTTTATTACTTTCTCCTTTCGTAAAGGATCTTGATGCATAGGCTACTGGTAGCTGAATGTTATTGTAATCTTGAGCAGGAACAGCTCCACATGCTTGTTTGCTTGCATCTGTTGTTATGCAAAATTCTTTATTAAAATCGGGATATTGCAATAATGTGGGTTTCATCAATTGGGTTTTTAGGTATTCGAATGCGTTTTGACATTTATCTGTCCATTCAAATTTAACATTCTTTTTACATAATCTTGTTATTTGACGTGAGCAATCGGAAAAATTTTTAATAAAACATATGTAGTAATTGCAAAATGCAACGAATCTTCTAGCGCTGTCTGCGTCCGTTGGGACTGGGTATTTTTCTATTACTTCGTATTTTTTACTATCTGGTAAAATACCTTTGTCAGTACACTTGTGTCCAAGAAAGGTCACTTCGTGTCTGAAAAATGTGCACTTCTCTGGGTGCAGTTTAAGATTGTTTTTTCTACATAGATCAAAAACGTTTGTAATCATGTGTTTTTCTGAACAACCGATGACAATTAGGTCATCCATATACAAGAATGCCTGAGAAGGTTCGATACCTGAAAATGCAATTGTCATCATTCTTTGGAAAGAATTTGGCGCTATTTTTAAACCATAAGGTAATCGTGTAAAACGATAGGAGCCATTGCTCGTGGAAAAGGACGTTATATTTCTAGACGTATCTTCGAGTTCTATTTGATGAAATCCTGACATTAGATCTAGACATGAAAAGTATTTAGCTCTACCTAATTGGTCAAGAATATCGTCTATTCTTGGTAGTGGAAATTTATCTGATACATTTTTTTTTGTTAATTTGGCGGTAATCAATTACTAAACGCCATCTTTTTGTATCGCAATTTGGTAATGATTTTTTCGGGACTATTAATAATGGACTGTTGTATTCTGAAACTGATGGTTCTATTATTATATCTTTAATTAGTTTTTCTACTTGTTTTTCTACTTCTTCTTTTTGACTGTGGGGGATTCTGTAATTCTTTATGTATACTGGTTCATCATCTTTCATTCTTATTATTTGTTTATAGAAATTATTAGTTGATATCGGTTCGGTTTCTATTCCGAATATATCTGTGTATTTGGTGCATAATTCTTTAAGTATTTCTTTAAATTGAGGCGGGAAATTTTTGTTAAGTTTTTCTAAGATTTCTTCTTTATTTGTATTTTTATTGGATTTAATTATATCATAATTATCCAATGGTTCGACTTTAAGTGTATTTAATTGAAGAATTGCTGTTTTATTTGTTGTATTTAGAATTCGGACAAAAGTGTTTTTAGAATCTGCAATGGTATTTCCAATGAATACTCCATTTTGGATTTCTTGGTTTGGTATTACTATATACCTAGTTGCTGAATTTATAGTTATTTTTCGGACGACTTCAGATCTAGCTGGTAAAATTGTCGAATTATTTTCGAGTGTATGATTTATCGGAATATTAATCGGATTATAGAGACTATCTGGTCTCAGTATAAGCCAATCATTTTCTGGTTTTAAATCTATTTGACAATTGTATTTTTTCATAAAATCTATTCCTATAATTCCATCACATGGAATAGGAAAGTTGGACGTTACTATATGGAAATTATGTGGTATAGCATAGTTGACTGATAGAAGTTATATTGCTGCTAAACCTTTTGAATTTGTTGTTCCTTCACCAACGCCTGATATTTGCGTAATATTTTTATAGTCAACATTGTTAAATGAGTCTGAGGATTCTTTGATTAGAGAGATGTCTGCACCTGTATCAACTAGTAATGTATATAATTTATTTGTGTTTGCATTTTTAAGTGAAATAAAAGGATTGAAGTTAAGATTGATAGTGTGAACCGTATTCTTTACTGGGTTTTTTATCTTAAGGGTCTTTATTGGTTTTCCGAAGTTGTTTGTACTTGTCGGACATTATTATTGTTATTTTGTCTGTTTGCGTTTGTATTGGTATTGTTATTACCGTTGGCGTTGTTATTGGAGTTATATCCATTATTGTTTCCACCACGATTGTTTCCTCTATAATTACCACGACCTCTGTAGTTATTGTTGGTCTGGTTATTATAGTTTCGGTTATAACCATTGTTTTGGTAATATCCATTATTTTGATAATTACCTCTGTTGTTACCCCTACCGCGATAATTATTTCTGAAGCTATTACCACGATAGTTGTTTCCTTTTTGTGTGTATAGGATTGAGTTGGCGTTGCCTGTCATCTCAGTACTACACTGTATGTATTTCGTGACGGCTTCATTCATTGTTGAAAAGTTGCCAGCTTCTAGGATAGTCTTAAGTCGGCCATGCTCACAATTTTTGATCATTGTGGTTATAGCTTCCTTTGTGCTGAACTTGTCGGCATGTTCAGCCGGTAGTCCTTCGTCAATGTATGAAGCTTCAAGGAGCTTTCGTAGGTTGTCTATTTCATTTGTAAATTTGTCTGCTGTTTTGCCTTTTTGGCTTGTTTTAGCCATTTTTGCTTTGACAACGTCAGATGTTTCACCGACAATAGTGTCTTGCAGTTTTTGGATTATTGATTTTATCGTTAGTTCATTTTGAACCTTATATAGTGTAGATCCTACAATTTTTGATTTGACGACTTCTACAGCCAAATCTTCAAACGTTCCCTTTGTCAGGTCAACCAGCTTCAAAGCTGTTACAAATCTATGCAAGTGTAGTTTTTGTCCGTTAAATTCCGGAATGGCACTTGATATTTCTTTAATATATGCCCGTTGGGCAGCTGGATCTGCCATTATGTTTTCTTTTGTTTCTACTATATTTGTATCTGAATCTATATTTTCGTCTTCTTCTGTTTCTGACTCTTCTGCTGTAATAAATGCAGGGATTGAGAGATCGTGTAGATCTTTTTCATTTATTTCGATATCTTTGCTTGTATCTGAATCTTCTTCTTCTGCTAGTGCTTTTTGTTGGTCTAATGTTAAAGGCGTATTCAAAATTGTCGGGATATATATTTTTAAATCATACTTATCCTTGACAGTTATTAGGTTTGCCCGCAACCTTATCAATATTTTGGATAATTTTGATAAGTTTATCTTGTTAATTATTTCCCTATTTTCATGCACTAGGGTTCTTGCCTGATTGTAAGAGTCTACAAGAATTTGTACATGTTTATCTACTGTTTCTTTTTGTGTTTGCCTTTTTTGGCTTACACATTTGTAAGACTTTTCAAATGTTTCTTTTAATTCTCGGATATGGAGTATTAACTGCTCCCATTCCATATTTAATTTTTAGTCATAATTTTTTTATTTTTACTTGTGCATTATTTTTAGCACGTTAATCTGTCCTAGGACTGGGTGTATGTCGATTTCGGAGAATACTTTACAGTTTCTCACGGTAGACAGTACTATGGCCTTTTGCGTTCTGCTGCAATGAATAATTGGAGAGAATTCAAGATCGTACCTATTCATATATTCGTACTCAAAATCTGCAATTAATAGAGGCTCTGCTCTGTTATTAATTAAGGCTAATACCCTATTCTCAAAATTTGGCTCGTTAGCCAATGTAACTCTAAGGCATTCTGTTGTATTCATTTTAATAATTTTCTTTTTTTTTTTTTTTTGATGATTTTTATTTATTTTTTAATCGGGTATTTTAATTCTCTTACATATAAAATTTTAATTTAAATTTAATTTTCTGTTTTAATTTCTTTTTTTTTTGTATTTTATTATTAATAATTGTTTGGCGCTTGTTAAATTAGATTTTATCCAGATCATTAGCCTGGCTTCTGTTAATGGCCTTCTTTGATACACATTTGTTGTGGAACATATAGGCCTTATATAAAATAAATGCGCTCATAAAGAAAACCATTATTGATAGTAGAATATTCGTTAATTTGAAATCAATATTTTGTGATTCAATTTTATTTATTACGTTAGCAGTGGAATCCACTGACTTAACGTCTACTAACCCCATATTGGGTATTTTTTCTGTCTCGTTTGTGGGGTCTGTTTTGGATATTGAATTGCTTTTAAATGAGACTTTCATATATATAAAATTTTACAGTACATTAAATTAGTATATTATTTTTTTTAAGCATGTATATTCACAATTAGGGTTTTCGAAAGGACCTTTACAATCAGGAGTGCACTTAGGCTTCCTCGCTTCATTCATGTCCTGCTTATTTTTATAAGCTTGTAATTCCCTATATGTGTTTTCTAATTCTTCTTTAATTTTTAAGTTCTCTTCCCATGGTACTGGGGTTGATTTTGTATTATAAAGTTGCCTATTTAATTCCTTTATCTTGAGATTTAGGAAATTTTTCTGTCCTCCTCTTTTTTGTTTACTTATTTTTCTTGATTTAGGCATTTATAATTTTTCTTTTTGTATGGAGGTATTTATTTATTTTACAGGTATCCCTACCTAGGTAAAAAAAATGAAGACCCGCAGCTAGAAACTGCCTGGTCTGTACAATATTATTAATATTATTTTTGCATCCCAGATGCTTAAATTTATATAAAAAAAGTAATGTTGGGCGCTCTTGGAAGCGCTGTCGGTTCACTTTCCCGTGGTCCGGCTTGGCGCGCCGAACGGGACCGGTGCTGGCTGCACAGGCTATTTCATCTATCGTTGGGATACACTTCTAGTCTCTGTGCATCCCTTTGCTCAATAGGAGCAGGTGCCGCCCACGAAGGTGAAGAAGGCGGATTGCCTTCCGCACTCATATATTTCCAGCGTTGGTGTAGAAGGATTTGCCTTCCACACTTGTCTAATTTTCGTTGTCCGGGGCCTCTGGGCTCAGGCGGTACCGGTGCCGGTCATCGCACAGGTGTCGTTGGTTGTTATAGTTGTTGGTTGCTTCAAAAGTTTATGTTTCTCGTAAATTTTGTTGTTTCTTGTTCTTTTGTGCTGTCTTTATTATATTTGCACTGTTTTCGCATTTTTCAAATTCTTTTTGTGCGTTTTATTTATGTCACTCGCACTCACACGCACATTTTTCTCAATAAATTACATATATGTTTTTTTTGTTTTTCACTTACAACCTTAGAACAACCATGTTAAGAGGGGGATTTATGGTTCACACTTTTTAGTCATAATGAAAAACGCACTGGTTTTATTTAATAATAATTTTTTTTTTGTTGTTTATTTTTCATCACTTTTTAACAGTGTTTTTATTTGTTTAATATAAATCCATGTCACGGTCGCCATGTGTTAAATTTCCTTTATGAGGCTTTGTTATAATTTTTGTTGAATTGGGAGCGACTCAGAGGTACGCTCCCAAGCTTTTTATTTTCAATTCTCATTTCATAATTCTATTACATGTTTTCATAAAGCTAAGATCGGCCGGCTATGTCGGAGAGCAGCGGTCGACGCTTATGTATAATTGTCTTTATTTATGAGAGAGAGAGAGATACTATGTTCACTTGGCCGTCGGAGCGGTCGCACATATCAAATATGCTTAGACTGCAGTTCCCACGCATTCGAGGGCGGTCATATAACCGGGCACTCGGGAACTGCTAGATTTATATATTTGTGTTTTGTTATTGTGGCCAAATGCAAAATGCCAAATAAGGTGTCTGTACTTAAGTCGATGCGTAACACTGAGTACAGTGTGCATTCGATATGTGAACATACTACAACCGGTTCTCAATCTGTTTTTACTAGATATTTAAGTGCTCGGTCAAGATTTACCGTGCTTAATGCTCAGTGTTATAATAGTTACTTAAACCGTTGTAAGGTCCAGTTCTCTCAGGACCCGAAACAGTTTTATAATTTTGTTAACACCAAGCGTAAATCTAATTCTTTTCCTTCCTCGCTGTCGTTCGAAAACATGACGGCAACCACAGATCAGGCAATAGCCGATTTATTTGCCCAATTTTTTCAAACGACTTACTCTACTTTAGATTATTTATCACAGCCTTATTCTTACACCATGTCTAAGTCAAACCTCATATTCTGTCCCACTTTAACAGAAAGTTCTCTTCTTTTGGATCTTCTTCGTATTAAGCCTGTTTATTCGCCATGGCCCGATGGTATTACTGGGTGCGTGCTTAGGTATTGCGCTAAGGCCCTGTGCAAACCTCTTCACAAGTTGTTTACCTTATCACTAGAAACCTCTCAATTCCCAAATATTTGGAAGGAATCATTTGTTATTCCTCTTTTCAAAAATGGTAACAAGTTAGAAGCCAGTAACTACAGAGGTATTTCTAAGTTGTCGGCTAGTCCTAAGCTTTTGGAAAAAATCATTACTCCTTATTTGCAGGACCTTTGCAGATCAATCATTTCTCCGTGTCAACACGGATTTATTAAACATAGATCCACAATCACAAACCTTCTAGAGCTCACTACATTTGTGATAAAAGGCTTTAATAGTAGTTTTCAAACAGGCGTCATTTACACTGAATTTAGTAAAGCATTTGACTCTGTAAATCACTTACTTCTTATTCAAAAACTTGACCTGTTAGGTTTTCCTGTTGATCTGCTTAAATGGATTTCAAGTTATCTGAATGGCAGGTCACAAAGGGTCCTTTTAAAATTCAATTTCTGAAATTCTCCGTGTTACCTCCGGTTTTCCACAAGGGAGCCATCTGGGTCCGTTACTTTTTACATTATTTATTAACGATCTTCCCTCAATTATAAGTCATTCTCGCGTACTTATGTACGCAGATGACGTTAAGTTGTGCCTGCAGTATAAGGATAATTTTCAAAACTGGTGCCGAGATAATTTACTAAATTTAAACGCATCCAAGTGCAAGCTGATGACTTTTTATCGGGTCAATCTTTGGATATATCTTTGGATAGAATAACTCTTGTTAACGATCTTGGCGTTCTCTTGGACCCTAAACTAAAATTTCCATGGTTAATAAAGCCAGAGGAGTGCTTGGATTTATTAAAAGGTGGTCAAAAGAATTCGATGATCCTTATTTAACTAAAACTTTATTTATTTCGTTAGTCCGTCCGATTCTGGAGTATGGGTCTCCCGTCTGGAGTCCGCAATACGGAATACATATTGGTCGTATTGAATCAGTACAAAAAAACTTTCTTCTTTTTGCTTTACGGCGCCTAAACTGGGATGCAAATCTTAACTTACCTTCTTATTCTAGTAGATTTTCTGTTGATTAATTTATTCTCCCTAGCCAACCGTAGAACGATGCTTGGTACTGTCTTCATTTATAACCTTATACATGGTGATATTGACTCCCCCGACTTGGTAAGTCGGCTAAACTTTTCTAAATCATTGTAGATCTAACTATGCCTCGCATGTGCCTTTCAGAGTATTGTGTTCTGACTATAATAGATTTTTTCCTATTGATCTTACTATTACTTTTTTCCCCGGACTTTTACCTATATTTCCTTATCTCGCGTCTATCTTCTCGCGAATCGTGCCGTACGATACACGGCTGCGCCCCTCGGTCGGTTGGGCGGGTAAGTGGGCCGTGGAACTCCGCGCAAAAAAAAAAAATCGATTTTGTTAACGTTTATAATTTTATTAGTATCAGTTGTGCTTAAAGTGCTGACAAAAGTTTTATTATTATTGGCTATGGTGCTTGCTACAATTGTACCATCGGCTATATATTGGTTTTTTATGAGTATTTGTAAGTATGTAAATTTGTCTAACGACTTCTTATCGAGCAGGGATTATTAAATTATTTTGTATTGAATGTACAATTGGAAACTAATCATGATTTGTTTGAAAATCATGTTGACAATAAAATGTTTTTAGAAAGTCTATTCCTCATATAGCATCACAGCGTATTGGAAAGTCATTAATTACTATTTAAATAAAATGGAATATAAATTTCCCTGTTTGTATTTTCATAAATGTTGAACCTTTTGATTTAAGACAACCTTATCCTATTCCAGACATAGTTATTGTTTTCGTTATGTCTATGTCACCGTACTTGCCAGAATTTATTTAAATAGACTTAAATAAGCGCCTGTATCTATTAAATGAATTAAGGGTGTTTTTGTATGATAATTTTTTAATGTGTGCTAGGCCTTGCACAGGTGTAATGGCAGAACACGCTCTCCAGTGATCCTGGGCAATCGATCCTTGAAGCAGTTGTTGTGGGGATGGAGGCTTGGTTAATATTTTAACATTGATGATATTAACTTTTTGATGAGTTAGTTGTTATTTGTGGGCTTTAATTTTTGAGACTTGATTTTAAATAATCAAGCTGAGCTTGTTATTTTTGAGCTGCTGGCTACGCGAGAGAAGGTTTATTTACATAAAATAGCCACTCTAGAAGAGATACTCTTTTCTTTGTCTTCTCTTTAACACCTCCGTGCCTACCCATTACTCACACTCTACCCACTCCAACTTTTTTTTTGTTTTGCCATCTGTGACGTCATCTGTTCCAGATGATTTTCTGGCCGTTGTTTCCTTGTCTTTTTTATGATGCAGATTTCAGTCTATCTGTCACGGTCGCCATGAAGAGATAGCCTATCGACGCCCTTCGATAGCTTCTCCAGTGGAGGTACTGAAATAATTCAAGTATTTTCGCAAACCAGCAGGCCAGATTTTGTTCTTTATTCCTTGAATTTATAATTGAGTGTGAATTAAAAGCTAGTAGCTTGCGGCTTTGCTACTCGCTTACGCGGACAGCAGTCAGGCAGCGGAGCCGTGACCATGTACTTGGGAATATTTATGATCATACATATAGCTGGTATAGGGAAGTTGTACATGCATACTTGTATATCTGATGTTTCAGCGGTCAGGCTATAAAAATATATCACTTTGCACTTTTCATATGTTGCTCTAAGGCTCATTTCGGGTGATCGTATTTTTGTCGGCCGCTTGGGTTTAACGGCCGAGACTGTGTGTTTACGTAAATTCACTGTGACGCAACGTTGGCATTGGTAAAGTGAATACTCGCTACAACGATAAATGCATACTACAGGCTACTATATACACGTACACACAAACGTTTTTGTTTGCGCACTTGGCGCGTTAATTTAAATTTTCTAGTTATAAGGCGAGAGCGGGAGCCACTAAAGCTTTTATTCGCTCTGGCGAATTCGCCCCTTAGCTAATCATAGTTCTAAAAGAAGCAAAATGAAATTAAAAAGTAAGTGTAAAATTGATTCTGGTCACCACCGCACTCCTTTTCGTCGTCAAATCAAAGTAAGCGTTTTTCTTAGTTAATTCAAAACAGTATTAATTTTTTTTGATATAAACAACCACTCACGTCGGTACGGCAAACAATTTATCTGGAATCTGTCTGCGTTGGAAGTTAATGGAAGTTTCAAACCCTGAATTGGCCAACCAGGTTTAAAGTGCTCAAAGTTGAGTGTTAATCTGTTGTGTTTGTTAATTTTGTTTGGTCCATCTTTCAACTTTTTCATTCGTGTAAAAAGCGGTAGATAGTGAGCATTCTAAACAAGAAAATAAAAAATTGCATGTACTAACAATTATAATTCTGTCATATAAACATACATAAGCATTTCGAATTATACATAAGTGAATCGCTTTGGACATTAAATCACAAACAAAATGTTGGTGGTCGACCCAATTAGTACAAACTGAAGGGGTTATAACCTTTTTTTCTAGAAAAAAATGGGAAAGTTTGGATTTTGTTATGAATGTAGAAATTTTTTTTATAAATGAATGATATTATTATCTGAAAGTTTATTTTGTTGACAATTTTTATGCAAAAATTTGGGAAAAATATTGAATAGTTTTTAAGGGGTGGCTGTATTCCTTAAGGGGTTATAAACCTTTTTTGTCGAAAAAATAGGAAAGTTTTGATTTTATTTTATGTGTTTATATTTTATATTTTCTGAAAGTTTAGTTTGTTGACAATGTTTATGCAGAAAAGTTGTGAAAAATATTGAATAGTTGTCAATAGCTATTTCCCTTAAACGCCTTTTTTTGGAAGAGCCTTGCGGTGATAATTCCACAGGACAAACGGGTCAAACCGTAAAACTAAAAATATTTCATTAGTTTACAGAAATTCCCTGTACCTGAACGATCGTTTTTATATAATTTTTTTTTGTGCATACGGGAACGTTTTATGCAAAACAAGAAAGGAAAGCTAACTTCGGGCGGAGCCGAAGTTGATAACCCTTGCAGAATATTATGTACATTATATGCTCCAAAATTATTCATATGATGCATTCTTAATACTCATAAAAAATCCCAACTTCCTAACTTAACAAACACCAAAGTTATGGCATTTCCGATCAATCAGTTATATGGCAGCTATAGGATATAGTCGGCCGATCCTTATGAAATTTGGTGGGTCGAATTGACTAACCAAATATAAAACCCATAGAAAATCCCAGCTTCCTAACTTTACAAACATCAAAGTTATGGCATTTCCGATCAATCAGTTATATGGCAGCTATAGGATATAGTCGGCCGATCTCGGCCGTTCCGACATATATACTGCGTGCAAAGGAAAGAAGGGTGTGTGCAAAGTTTCAGTTCGATATCTTTAAAACTGAGAGACTAGTTTGCGTAGAAACAGACAGACGGACAGACGGACAGACAGACGGACATGGCTATATCAACTCAGGAGGTGATCCTGAGCAAGAATATATATACTTTATAGGGTCGGAGATGTCTCCTCTACTGCGTTGCACACTTTTGACCAAAATTATAATACCCTCTGCCAGGGTATAACAAGAAAGGAAAGCTAACTTCGGGCGGAGCCGAAGCAGAATACTCTGTAAATTATATTCTCCAAAATAATTCATATGATGCATTCTTAATACTCATAAAAAATCCCAACTTCCTAACTTTAAAAACACCAAAGTTATGCCATTTCCAATCGTTCAGTTATATGGCAGCTATAGGATATAGTCGGCCGATCCTTATGAAATTTAATAGGTCGGATTGATTAACTTTACAAACACCAAAGTTATGGCATTTCCGATCAATCAGTTATATGGCAGCTATAGGATATAGTCGGCCGATCCTTATGAAATTTGGTAGGTCGGATTGATTTGCCAAATATAAAAATAGCTTTAAAACTGAGAGACTAGTTTGCGTAGAAACAGACAGACGGACAGACAGACGGACAGACGGACATGGCAATATCAACTCAGGAGGTGATCATGATCAAGAATATATATACTTTATAGGGTCGGTGATGTCTCCTTCACTGCGTTGCACACTTTTGACCAAAATTATAATACCCTCTGCAAGGGTATAAAAATAATTGAGTTTTTGGTCGCTAGAATTCTTACAAAAGTATCTATTTCTGCGAAATAAAAATTTTTGGATGAAAAATCGATTGTTCAAGTACACATAAGATAAAGGAACAAAAAATTTCGATTTTTTGAATTAATTTGCCCACTTTCGTCGGAAAAGCTGGAAAAAAGTGTAAATTTTAAAATTATCAATCCGGGAAAATCCCGGCAAAAAACTTGTATAGCAGACTTTTCCCGTGCTTTTCATAATTTTTCCTGCGCTTTTCATTTTTTTCCCGCGCCTTTCATTATCAAGCTTATATATTCGTTGCCCTTAGTTTCTCCCTGTGTATATTTTCATTTATTTGAATTCCACAGTCAATTATGTTAACTTAGCTGAAGCTGCCAATAAATCAGTACGAACGAGGACGGAAGCTAACTTCGGCAAGCCGAAGTTGTAATACCCTTGCAGACTTTGCCGAAATTGCTAAAAATGAAAAAGTAGCGAAAGGAATAAGGTATTCATAAATAAACTAGATTTGCAACGTTTGATTTCAATTGCTTTTATACTGCAAAAATGTCATATAAAAATAGAAAAAAAGGGATACTTTCGCAGCCTTTAACAATTTTTCCGACGGAAGCTATAAGATATAGACGTCTGAACGGCAGACGCTTTTCCGCTAATCAAGATATGCGTAAATAAATAAGACTTGGAAAAAATTATGTCAGTAGCTTACACACTGCGCGAAAAATTCTGAAAATCATCAAATTTGGACCGATTTCACCGTATTGTTCCTATGGGAGCTATAGGATATAGACGTCTGATCGCCAAGCGCTTTTACCCTGATCAAGGTATGCATAAAAAAATAAGATTTGAAAAGATTTATGTTAATAGCTTTTACACTGCGCGAAATATCTTCCATTCTTGCAAGTTATATCCGATTGTTCCTATCCTCATGATCCTGATCATGAATATATATACTTTATAGGGTCGGAAACGTCTCCTTCACTGCGTTACAAACTTCTGACAAAAATTATAATACCCTCTGCAAGGGTATAGAAAGAGAGCGAAACGGAGAACATCTTTTCTTGACAAGTTACCAATTTTCATACTGCCCAGACCGTAGTTTCATGTCGCCACAAAAACGATTGTGGATGCAACACATTGGCGTAAGCTAAATTGTTTAAATAAAATAATAAATACTTAATTACATAGTTTCATGTCAAGATTTTATACTGCAAAATTGTCATATACAAATAGGAAAACAAGGGATATTTTCGCAGCCTTTAACAATTTTTCCTACGGAAGCTATTGATATAGACGTCCGATCGGCAAGCGCTTTTACCCTGATCAAGGAATGCGTAAATAAATAAGATTTGGAAAAATGTATGTCAATATCTTATACACTGCGCGAAATATTTGGCACGCGCTTTTACCTTGATGAAGGAATGCATAAAAAAGTACGATCTGAAAAAATTGATGGCAATAGCTTTTACACTGCGCGAAATAATCTGAAAAGCATCAAATTTGGATATAGACGTCCAATCGGGGCGATTTTCAAACTTGATCTGCGTACACATGTTTTAGGACGAGTGTAAAAGTTTCAGATCGCTAGCTTTTAAACTGAGCTCGCAAACGGTATTGAAACAGAGGGACAGACGGACATGGCTATATCGACTCCCCTATTGATCCTGATCAAGAATATATATACTTTATAGAGTCGGAAACGTCTCCTGCACTGCGTTACAAACTTCTGACCAAAATTATAATACACTCTGCAAGGGTATAAAAAGAGAGCGAAACGGAGAACATCTTTTCTTGACAAGTTACCAATTTTTACACTGCCCAGACCGTAGTTTCATGTCGCCACAAAAACGATTGTGGATGCAACACATTGGCGTTAGCTAAATTGTTTAAATAAAATAATAAATACTTATTTAAGCGTGCAAAAAACCTGGCCTTTGTCGCTCGCTCCGTCTGCACACAGCTGCACACATTCACGCATACCAACGCAAGTGCAGTCAAGTGTCGCTAACGAACGGGACTATTCTTCGTCTTCGATTTACGATCGCAATTCTTGATATAGTCTCGCCTATGAATTGGAAACAAAACTTTTCGTTTTCTGCATTGCTTTTGATTCGATCTTTCTGTGCTTTAGCCGCTTTCCCGTACATTTGTCGCCCCCCAAATTTGTCGCCATCGTAAATTAACGGTAAGACGTCGCGCTACACCGTCGCAGAGTTTTTCTGTCGTTTCGCAAGCATCAGCTTTAACCTAAAAAAGTTGACTTAACTGGTACCGAATCCAAGCCCACTTGACGAGACCAAGCGTTAGAGAGCGAATGTTAAAAGAAACATTTGGGGAATTAAATCGTTAGTTGATGAGCATGTTGAGGAGGAGTCTCAAAACCGATCTGCCGCTGAACTCCAATGTCGTCTGGGAATTTTGGAGTCCTACTTTAGACAGGCACTAACCATTCAATCCAAAATTGAATCGTTGGATTCACACGACAACGGGCGGATACGTACATAACAACCAAATTGGCTATCAAACAACTCCTCGGCGAAGATCTAAGCAGCACAATGTCGGAGTCCAGTACCACAGAACAACCGCAGTCAAAACTTCCACGAAAAATTAAACCATCTTCTCAACTGTCTGAAGGGCCCAGCACTGGAAGCAGTAAAGGCGTTTCCAGTCACCAGGGAGATATTTATGGAAACAATATCTTAAACTCCCCACAAATCCCGATGCAGGAGATCGGCCTAGTAACAGCGGAGGAGGAAAGAAAGTCGGAGAGATGAAGGGCATCCAGGTAAAACGGGAAATTTTCGGACCTTGGACCCTCATATGGCAAGGGCAACGAGGTCATACGGTGAATTGACGGACTTCGGACCCGCCTAAAGAAGACACACCGTGAATTAACTGTACCTCGATGGACCTTAGACCCGCGTCTGGCAAGGGCAATGAGGTCATACGGCGAATTGGCGGACTTCGGACCCGGATAAAGAGCACACACCTAGAATGAACGGTACTTCAGTGGACCTTGGACCCGAGCTCGGCGAGGGAAATAACGGCACCTACAGCGCCTATAAAATGACGGCGCAAGCGCAGCTCGGGACAGTACGAGTGCGAGAATCAAAGCGAGTGCGTGAACGCGGAATAAGTAAAAATCGAAACCGAAGTGCCCAAGGAGCTGGCGGACAGGCTGCAGGTGGCAGGAAGGGTCGGACCCACGAGAAGGCAAGTACGGATGGCAGACGGTCGCTGCGGGGAAATAAAATCACAGTTGGAGACCAAAATCGGACTTGGCACGAAAACAGTGTCAATGGAGCTGCTGATTTTACCAGGACTGATCGACGCCCTGGTGTTGGGATGGAATTTCCTCACCAGAATCGGGGCCGAAGTTGAGTGCGCAGGACACAGCGCGACGATACCGGCAAAGGATAGAAAAAGGATAGGATTGCTGGAAGAGAAACTGTCTGTGGCAATAGTTGCAACACCCAACAAATTTGCGGAAAACGATGTGGAGGGGTTTCAAAAAGCCGAGTTGGACGAACTGGATGGCATAAAGGGTATATCCAACGTGGCCGTACATAAATCACCATGAAGGACGACCAACCAGTCAAACAGCGGTACTACCCTAAAAATCCAAAAATGCAGGGTGAGATAAATGCCAAGGTAGACGAGCTGCTGGAAAAAGGATGTATTGAGCCGTCTAGGAGTTCCTACAGCTCACCAATAGTCATGGTGAGGAAGAAGACTGAAAAGTGGAGGCTGAGTGTTGATTTCCGGCAAATAAACGCGTGGTCCGTAAAAGACGCATACCCAATGCCGATGATAAACTACATCCTGGACCAGCTGCGGGAGGCCAAGTACATCAGCAGTCTCGACTTAAAGAACGGTTACTGACAGATCCCCTTGGAGGCAGACAGCAGCGTTTACTGTACCAGGAAAGAACCTTTCCAATGGAAGGTGATGCCATTTGGCCTACACTCGGCGTCGGCAACATTCCAGCGGGCATTGGATCAGGTCATGGGACCGGAAATGATGCCACACGCTTTCGTGTATCAGGACGACATTATCGTCATCGGACGAACGCTAGAAGAGCATATATGTAGACTACGGGCTGCCAACCTGAAAGTAAATGCGGAAAAATGCAAGTTTTTTAGAAAGGAACTGCAATACTTAGGGCATCGCATAACAGACCAAGGCATTGGAACAGACCCAGAAAAAGTATCGGCAATTGCCTTAATAAAACCCCCGGCCAACGTTAAGGAGTTGCGACAATACTTGGGAGTGGCGTCGTGGTACAGGCGTTTTGTGCCAGCTTTGCAACGTTGGTACATCCGTTGAACAGCCTGCACAAAGTGGGAGTGTACAGAGGACCATCAACAGGCTTTTGAAGCTGTCAAGGCCAGGTTAATCGCAGACCCAATCTTAGCGTGCCCAGATTTTACAAAGACGTTTGTGCTGCAGACCGACACCAGCGATTACGGCTCGGTGCTATTCTTACACAGAATTCCGACCAAGGCGAGAGGGTGATCTCGTATTCCAGCAGGTCACTGAATGGATCGGAGAGAAATTTCTCAGCGACTGAGAAGGAATGCCTGGCAATTGTTTGGGCCATACGCAAGTTAAGGCCGTACTTGAAGGGCTACCACTTGAAAGTGGTAACGGATCACATGGCGCTGAAGTGGTTGAATAGCATCGAGAGGGCGCTGGAACTGCAACAATATGACTTTGAGATCGCGTACAGAAAAGGCCAGCTGAATATAATAGCAGACGCACTATCGCGACAGCCACTGCCAGAAACGACGGGTAAAGGCACAGGCACAAAAAAACGGGCGAGTGTAACTGGATAGGGGATATGCGGAGCATGATAGCCCAAAATCCTCAAAAATATCCAGACTACATGACGTAAACCGACCAACTATATCGCCACATACCGCACAGAGCGGACAACGAGGATGTCACATCTTGGAAGCTGTTCGTGCCAACGGGGTCCACGAGGCGGGTAATGTCGGAGAACCACGACTTACCGATAGCTGGCCACATGGGCAGTCGGAAGACAATCGCTAAAGTCGCATCAAGATACCATTGGTCGGGAATGCACCGCGACATTAGGAAATATGTGCAAAACTACGAGAGCTGCCTGCGGCCCCGGAAGCCTTGCCGGCCCCGGTAGGGAAGCTCGCATAACATCCAGGGTTGAGTCCAGGCTGAACTCCGGAAGCCAGGCGATAAATGTGGCTAGGCGATAAGGCGAAACTTCGTTTCACCTGCTAGGCGATACACCTTGCCGGCCCCGGTAGGGAAGCTCGCATAACATCCAGGGTTTTGATGGAGCCGCCCCGATCTCAGCCACCCGGAGCAGCAAGCCGAAGCAACGCAGTAGCAGGCCAGGAGCGACGCAGCAGTAAGCCAGTAGCGACGCAGCGGCACACCAGGAGCAGCGCAGCAGCGAGCCAGGAGCAACGCAGCAGAAGACAGCGACAACGGGTAGCAAAACAGTAGCAATAAGGCTATATTTAGAGAATCAATAAACCAGAACCAACCTAATCTTTTCTGGCGTTATCCTTTGGTCACGGGCAGTCACTCAAGATAAATTTGGTGGAACGAACTCACAACCTCGCTGAGCTAGCCGCACGTTCACGTAGCGAACAGAAAATATAGAAACATGTCGGTACAGCACATCAATTACGCAGTCTCATCGATAATGCATCCGCTTGTTCAGCTCTCTGTCGTCGCTTGGCTCTGATGGACAAATTTCGCAATCAATGCTAATTTGCTTGATTATGCACAAGTGCGATCACCAAACTCCAAACTCCTTCAACGCTCACAACTCTTCATTTGCGCTTACCAAGGCCATGTGTAATTTGTGCTCCAGCAGCGGACACAGACTCCTGGCATGCGACCAGTTTCGGAATTTGGATTCACAGCAACGTCTGCCATGGCAAGGGTCATAAGTTCTTGAATTGTCCGTCGAAAAATCGCTGCCGAAGCTGCCATCAGCCGCATCACACGCTATTGCATCCCCAGAGCTCTCTGCAGGCTGAATCTTCACAACCATTAACTAGTTTATTTCAACCGATCGCAGCTACGTATGCTCAGTCGAAACCATAGCCTGGTGGAGCGATTGCCTATTCTCAACCACAATTCAGCGGAGCACCAACTCATGCTAGTTCCCAGGCGTATTCTATCGGAGATGCAACCCATGCTCACGCGCAATCTGATGCAAAGGTTATTCTAGCCACAGCAATGATGCTAGTTCAGGAGTCCTACCGACTCGGGAGAGCACTTCTTGACTCGTACTCCCGGATCAATTTCATGACCGAGGCTTTTGCTCAAAAACTGAGATTGCCCCGGGACAAGAAAAGCATTCAAATTCGAAGCATTGGCTCTCTTTGTCTCGACTTTCGCCCTTTGAATTATCTCTCGATCTCTGCATAACCCCTACCATTGCATATCAACCGGATACCCGAATTGATATCTCGACCTGGAATCTTACGCCCATTATGCCGTTAGCGGATGATTAATTTCTTCTTTCCCGGAGCGTTGACATGCTGTTAGGCGCAGAGGCATTCTTCGATATCCTCGCTGCAAAAAAATGGACAGGCAAGTAAATGTTGACATAAACGACCGCAAATTTCAGTACATTCTCTGGCGAGACCTTCCAGGTGAACAACGACGTACATATCAGCTCAACACGGTAACATACGGAACGGCTTCCGCACCATATCTCTTTGTACGTAGTCTACATCATTTAGCAGATCTTCATCGCTCCGAAAAACCATTGGTGCTGCGGTTATAAGGACTTTATTTTACGTCGATGTTTTACTAACCGGATCAAATGAGTCGTAAAGGCGCAAGTCACCAAAATACTAGAATTCGGTCACTAAATGGCAATCAAACCACGTGGAATTCGTCGAGAGTCACACTAACAAGGATCTCAACCCAATCACAGATGGCGTGAACATTGGGATCAGAAGTCAGGCACATTACTATTTGCGTTCACTCCCAAAAACGTGCACACAGCAATCACAAAGCGGACGATACTCTCTGTCGCGCCCGCGCTATACGACCCACTTGGATTGCTGTCAGCGCTTATTATCGCAAAACTGAATTGGGATGAATCCGTACCGCCAAACTTGCATATCGCTTGGACAAATGTTGTTGTTCAACTCTTTCGGTGCCTCGCTATTGCCTACAGGCTCAGAACCAATTAATTTAGCTTCACTGATTTTGTGACTCTTCGATACGGGCATATGGCTGCTCCATTTACCTGCGTACCGACTGCATCGATGGAAACATCGATGTCCGACTCCTCACAGCTAAATCCAGAGAGACTCCGGTAAAACGGAAGTCTCTCCTGAAATTGGAGTTGTGCGGAGCGCACTTACTGACGCAGTTGTATGCAAAGGTTCACCCACTACTTATGGACAAGCCGCATAAAGCGTACTTCTGGTCAGACTCCCAAATTGTGTTACATTGGCTACTGGAAAATTCAGGGGGTATACCACGCTTGAACTCAAAAACTCAATTTGGTTTTCTGGCCCCTCTTTTCTATCGCAACATACGTGAAACTGCCCACGTCTCCTAGTCACACGAATCTTGACATGGAATTAGTCAATTTGGAGAAGAGAAAAGACATATTCACAGCCATTGTTAGTTCAAACCATCTGCTTAAAAAATTGGAAACATTAAGTTCGTACACACGCTGCCTACGCGTAGTGGCTGTTAGATTGACACCAGAAGAACTGCGACACGCATCCGATTGCTTAATATGGAATCACCAACAACAAGCTTTTTCGATGGAATTTCTACTTTTGCAAAAATCGCGTCCGCTAAAAGGACAATTGAAATATCTCAATCCATTCATCGAATTTACTTCAGAGTTCCAGCTCATCAGAGTCGGTGTCAGGCTCGAAAACGCCAATATCCCAACAAGTGAGAAACATCCGATCCTTTTGTCCAGAAAGTCGTACATCTTATGGATCTATGTACGACATCTTCATCGTCGGTGGCGCTCACTCTCTTGGTATTTTGGATCGTCAACGTCAGAGACTTAGCACGGCGCGTCTGGTGCCGCAACAACCCTTTCCCAAGTATGGCATAGACTTTTGCGGTTCAATCAACACTTGTATTAAAGCGAATGATTGCTCGACGCGCATTGTCATCAGAAATTTATTGTGACAATGCTACCAACTTTACGGGCGCTGCTAATCATCTCCACGAACTGAAGAAATTTATGTGTCGACCGATCCACGCAAGGTGCCATTAATGCATTTTGTTCCTCTGACTTTATTAACTTTCATTTTATACCTCCTAAGGCGACACATTTCGGCGGGCTTTGGGAAACGGCGGTGAAAAGCATGAAGGGATTGCTGAACAGAACTCTCACGAATATACGGCTGACATTCGAAGAGCTCACAACAGTGTCGGCTGAAGTAGAGGCCATTCTTAATTCAACTCAACTCAATTATGTTAACTCACCTGAAGCTGCCAATAAATCAGTACGAAAAAGAGAGCGAAACGGAGAACATATTTTCTTGGCAATTTACCAATTTTCACACTGCCCAGACCCTAGTTTCATGTCGCCACAAAAATGCTTTTGGCTGCAACACTCCGTTTGCATTTGCATTTGCCTAGGGGTTTAGCCGCCAGCCGCGTTCACATACACACGCACACCAAAACCACTGCCGCGATTTCGAGTTATCTTTGTCGTCTTCGATCTCGGCAGCAGTGCAATTGTGGATTTGCCTTAACGCTTGTTCGTTGGTTTTCGGTACACTTAAGCGTTAGCGTGTGCTCCCCTACAGTGCGTGCGTTCGGCATAGTACTGTTGTAGGATTTATAAAAAAATCTAAAAACGAGGTTTAAGATCTTTTCTTGTACTTAGCTCTCCTAAACTGCGTGCGATCGGCATATTACTCGTTAGTCGTTTTGTATATTATTAAACAAATAGATAGTATTAATAAAAAATTAAAATATATAAATATATATATATATATTCAATACCTCTTCGATTTTAAAAATAAATAAATAAGAAATAAACTCAATGGCAACACGATCCAGATATTTGCATGAAAAGTATAAACCGAACGCATCGCAACATAAATAACGGTAAATTGTCTGTTAATCCGGTTGAGCTAGAGTGTCGTTCAGAAATCCTAAATTCGCACATTTAATATGCTTCACTTCTTCAAAACCACATAGAAGTGAGAGATGCAAAATATGTCTATCGCGAAGAGTTGGAAGAGAGTGCAGTTTTAACAAAATCATTACTTAATGCAGCCTGCCGGGCGTCGCTCTTCCAACATTTAGCGGAAAACACTCCGAATTTAAAAATTTTATAAGCCTATTTGAAACTTTTGTTCACAAAGATCATACGCTACTCGATATTAAGAAATTTAATCATTTAATTTCGTGTTTACTTGGAGACGCTTTAGGAACAGTTAGGGCATTTCAAGTCACTGCGGAAAATTATGAAGCCAAAAGGCCATTGCTAGCCTGAAGCGTTAATTTTTTGACAACATATTACAACACTTTTTAATTTGCAAAAAATTACCAGCCATCAGCTACTGCCTTGAGAACCCTCATGAAATGAACAATTAGACTATTCTTCGCTTCCTCTTTGGATCGAGTGTGAGGCGACATCGAACAGACGTTAGCGGAAGAGGCTTCCAATCCCAAAACTGTTCATCAGGTCCAATCTAATCCTAAGAAGAATGGAAATTAAAGTTTTTCGTTTGTCGCTGCCAAGAACGACCCGGTACAATGCGTGTATTGCAACTCAGCTGAACACCAAATTGGAAACTGCTTTTTCTCCGTAGCTCTAACAGTTCAGAAAGGATTCGATTACGCTAAAAGACCGCCCTTGTGCATTAACTGCCTTCGAAACTGCCTTAAAAAAATGTGAATCGAACAGATGCAGAGTGTGCGATTTCCTACACCAACGATGCAGCATATATATTCCGCAAACACTTATCTCGCGTTGCCACCCCTTTCTCAGCCCACGCTCAAGCGTGGCCAAAAAGTACTTCGTCGTCGCCGAAGACAACCTTCCACCACAGCAGTGGAGGATCGGGCGAGTAGAAGCGGTCCACGCCGGCGCCGATAAGAAGGTTCGGGTGGCGGACGTTCGGACTCAGGAAGGAGTGTACCGGAGTGCTATACATCGGCTGGCTGTATTGCCTGTGTTGGGCTGAAGGACGTCCTCCCTTCAGAGGGGGTGGTGTTTGCGTACTTGGCGCGTTTATTTAAATTTTCTAGTTTTAAGGCGAGAGCGGGAGCCAAAAAAAGCTTTCATTCGCTCTTGCTAATTCGCCCCGTCTCTCGCACCACCTAAGCTAAGCATAGCTCTAAAAGATGTTTATTAAAATTCAGATACCAGTGTTCAATTGACCGCACTCCCTTTCGTGGTCGTCGCTACTTCGCAAATAAAATTCGTCGCTTTCAATCAAGTTCGCTTTTTATACCCTTGCAGAGGGTATTATAATTTTGGTCAAAAGTGTGCAACGCAGTGAAGGAGACATCTCCGACCCTATAAAGTATAAATATTCTTGATCAGGATCACCTCCTGAGTTGATATAGCCATGTCCGTCTGTCCGTCTGTCTGTTTCTACGCAAACTAGTCTTTCAGTTTTAAAGATATCGAATTGAAACTTTGCACACACCCTTCTTTCCTTTGCATGCAGTATATAAGTCGGAACGGCCGGGATCGGCCGACTATATCCTGCCATACAACTGATTGATCGGAAATGCCATAACTTTGGTGTTTCTAAAGTTAGGAAGTTGGAATTTTCTATAGGTTTTATTTTTGGCCAATTAATCCGACATTCCAAATTTCATAAGGATCGGCCGTTTATATCCTATAGTTGTCATATAACTAAACGATCGGAAATGCCATAACTTTGGTGTTTGTAAAGTTAGGAAGTTGGGGATTTTCTATGGGTTTTATTTTTGGCTAATCAATCCGACCTACCAAATTTCATAAGGATCGGCCAACTATATCCTATAGCTGCCATATAACTGAACGATTGAAAATGCCATAACTTTGGTGTTTTTAAAGTTAGGAAGTTGGGATTTTTATGAGTATTAAGAATGCATTATATGAATAATTTTGAAGAATATAATTTACAGAGTATTCTGCAAGGGTATATCAACTTCGCCCGAAGTTAGCTTTCCTTTCTTGTTTTCTTTTAATACAAAACAGTATTACATATTCAAATACATTTTCATATGCTATTAAAACAAATAACAAGTATTTTAACAAGTTTGTCTATTGGTTATTTTTGTGTTACTCTTTTTTGACTTATACATTTATAGGATTTGTCAAAATATTTTCTATTTTGAGGATTTGTCCTCCTAATGGCTTTCATTCCATGTTTAATTATTTAGCTACTTATTATTTTGATTGTCCTCCCTTTGTATTCTGTGGCTGAGAATTCTGCCTAAATTTGGAATAGTATTAATTCTTGGGGAAAATTCAAAATAAACTCGTTTTAATATATGCGTTTTCTAAATCATGAATCTTTATATAAACTGTAGTCCCCTTTTTAATGCTAGTTCCCGAATAGTATTATTTAAGGTTGTGGCATTCATGTTTAGTTATTTATTTTGTAAACATCTGTAAATGTCTATAAAATATCATAATGTAAATTTCTATCAATATTATAACATAATATTTAGCATTAAATGTAAAAATTACGTTTCTTGCGGGAAATAAAGGGTGGGCACCTTGAGCCTCGGCTTAAGCACGAGAAGACGACATAGAATAAAAGGTCGATAATATTAAGCCGATCTTAGCTGCTACTTGCAAAAATAAACTTAAGGGCGATTAAAAATCAGGTGTGGGGCTTGCACCGGTCTTCTCGTGATAAAATACTCTGACATAATCAATCTGAAGAAGGACGAGCTGCTGAGTTGAGTGTAGTCAATAGCAGAAAAATCGCGATCCAGGTGAGCTGTCTGAAATTATGAACCAAATAGTTTGTTGCTGTTTTGGAAGGCAACACGCTAGTATTAAACCCTGCAAAATCAAAGAGTTTTCTAATTTATTAAAACAACCGAAAAAACTGAGGTGGCTAAAATTATTAACTTGCGAAAATAAACGAAAAGAAAGGTGTGGACGGCTCAAATCAATTTCAACGAATCCCTTATGCTATATTTCGACAAAGTACTTAGAGCCTAGCTTAACGAAGGTTGGCGAAGACGGGACGACTTCGCCGAGAGCGAGAGAGAACTTTATTGTGCTCCCGCCTTCGCCCTAAACTAACTTACACTAAACTTCAAGTTTTTTAACAATTTCATTATAAATTTAATGACCCATCGGTCTTCAACATAATGGAAGCGGCGCCAACTTATGAATGGCCCGCCGGAAAAGGCCTCCTCCACTAGTCCGCCCGTCGACGAGCCTGACCATGCCGTCCTCCCCTGCGTGCCTAGCGACTATTCTGCCGAGGAGCCATTGTTGGGGCGGCAGGTTGTCCTCGGCTACGAGGACGAGATCTCCCTCGCTGATGTTGGGCTGCTGCTGGTGCCACTTGCCCCGAATTTGGAGGCCCAGGACATATTCCCGGGACCAGCGCCGCCAGAACATTTACCTGACTGACGAGACAAGCCGCCATCGCCGCAAGCAGTTGAGACCCTCCTGGTCCGGGGTCCGGAGTGCTGGTGTGGCGAGTAGCGGCCCGCCTGTCAGTAGGTGCCCGGGTGTCAGCGCCTCTCCGTCGCTTGGGTCGCTGCTGATTGCTCCGAGCGGCCGGGAGTTCATCACCGCCTCGATTCCCACGAGGACTGTCCCCAGCTCTTCTGCGCTTAGAAGCGCGCTGCCCACCGCCCGTAGGAGTAGGCTCTTGGCAGTTTTGACACCTGCCTCCCATAGTCCGCCCATGTGCGGAGCCCGCGGTGGTGTGAAGACAAATTCGCATCCTCTTTTTGATGCGAATTCGCGTATCGCGTCGGCTTCGTCCTCTATCCTCTCTCGATGGGCCCGGAAGTGGCGACTCGCTCCGACGAAGTTCGTCCCGTTGTCGCAATGGACGATTTGGGGACATCCTCGGCGCCCAACGAACCTTTGAAAAGCCAATAAAAATGAATCTGTGGTCTGAAACAACTTCTAGATGAACCGCTTTGGTCGCAAAACAAACAAAGAGCGCAATATAGGACTTATACGGAGGCCTACCACGAATTTTCAATGTCGTATAGACAGGGCCACAAAAATCGACGCTACATATAGCGAATGGGCAGAGAGCACGGAGACGATCCGCGGGTAAATTTCCCATAATTTGTGTCATTAGTCGAGGCTTACACTTAAAGCAGCGTAAGCATGATGGAACTATCTGACTGCAGACCTCCTGAGCATTTACGATCCAAATACGCTATCGAAGGAGACTCACAAGCGCTCGTGGACCAACATGAAAATTGGAATGGTGAAGATGCCGAACATAGCTATAATGGAAACTTGGCATCGTATGATATAGGAGCATTAGTTAGTCGCAACAAGGAAAAATGATACCAAGTCCCTTTGTATTCACGAATGAATGGATTCAATCGCTGAAGACTTGGACCGACTCTGGATCCTTTTCGAACTTTTTCCCTTTCTTCATGATACTCTTGCTTCTGTAATATCTCGACAATTTTTAGAAAGGCTTCATTATATTTAGTAGGCGACAAAGTTTTTTCCAATATATGCATTTTCTCATGAAGCAGTTTAAGGTGTGACGAAAATCCCTCGATGACATCTATCAAATCCAAATTTCTTTCAGCAGCGGTCAGTCCGACCGCAGTCTTCCTCGATTCTTGTAGTAGGACTTCTTCATCTAGGTCAAAGTGTGCATTCTAGGGCCAGTTTGCATCTTCCTCTTTTTCCTCTTTTAAAAACGCAGTTTCAGTAAACCATATTGACTGTATGATTTCGTCGACGTCACAACCTCTTCATACAATATCTGCTGGGTTCTGTTTCGTTGGAACATGCCGCCATGTAGCTTCACCTGACCACTCTTGAATCTCCGCAACTATATTGTGTTGTGGATATGTAGATGGATTATGAAGATGGATAAGACCGGATCCAATAAAGCGTAACTTCAGAATCCGACCAATAAACAATTCGTTCGATAGGTACCTTTAATAGGGGCTTGATTATGTGGCAGAGATCTGCGAGAAGGTGAGCGGCACATAACTTAAGCCGTGGGAGTGTCTTAGTCTTGAGCGGCGCTACTTTAGACTTTGAAGTCAAAAGCGATATTTTATAACCTTCTGCAGTTTTGCTACGAATGCAGACGCAAGTTCCATAAGCTATTAAAGATTCGTCCGCAAAGGCATATAATTGGACCGATGACATCTGAGCGGTATGCACAAACCGGGGAATATATACTTCCTCTAATTAAGACAGTGTCATTTTTATCATATTCCACGCTGTTCCCAAATGAAAAGGAATCGACTCATCCTAATCTAACTTTTTTAGCCAAAGTTCCTGCAATAGGATCTTTCCTCTAATTACAATAGGACTTAATAAGCCGATGGGGTCAAACAGCTTCGATGTCACCGATAGTATGTTCCGTTTTGTCGCTCGGAGACCCATGACAGCAGTGTCAATTTGGAATTTGAAGGCATCTTCGTTAGGCAACCACGATATTCCTAACGCCTAGTTGACTCTGAGTCCGAGATGGGTATGGATTTAACTGTGCTCTCAGATGCGGTAACGTCAGGTGAGTTTGAAAACCACTTTGTCAATTCAAAACCTGCAGTTTGAAGAACCTGAGATACTTCAGGCTTAATAGTCTTTAACTCCTCTACGCATGCAGCACCAGTCAACATATCATCAACATAAAAGACGAATCCAATAACCTTCGCAGCTCTAGGAAAAGAAAGTTTGGCAGACTCACCTAAACTTTTTAAACACCAAATAGCCAAAAACGGGGCTGGTCCAGTACCATATGTTACGGTGTTGAGCTTGTATAATCTCAAGGACTCAGAAGGGTCTCTTCTCCACACTATAAGTTGAACCTGCCTATCTGCTTCATTCACCATCACTTGGCGATACATTTTCTTTACATCAGCGGTCAGGGCGAACCTATGCAGCCGGAAGCGCAGTAACGTTGAGTACAATTCTTCTTGGATTGTCGGCCCAACTATCAAAATGTCAGTTAGAGAATTCTGAGTTGACGATTTACAAGACGCATCGAAAACGACACGTAGCTTGGTTGACGTACTTTGGGGTACTCCTCTAGGTTCTAGGTACATTTTCTTCATCCCAGGGTCTTGAGATGCGCCTTCTTTCAAGGGACATAAACCGCCGTTTTGCAACTTCAAAAGAGTTGCCTAACTCATTTGGATCCGATTTAAACGCCAGTCTTACTTCAAACCGAAACGAGTAGTCTTCCGGTAGTGATTAGAGATGGCATTTGACACTAAAACCTCTTCACTACATTTGAAACTTTTCACAACTTCTGCAGAGTTGAAGAGTCAGGACCTTGTCTAATTTGTCCAACAGCTAATAGTTCGAAAAATGATTCTGCTCCTATTAACCATATCTATTCTTTGTGGCTTAGGGGTCTGCTACTGGTAGGTTCTTTGGAATTTTCCAGTCATTGATATTGACCGACTGGTCAGGGTGATATCCTGATATTGATTTCAAAATCCAAAAATCAAAAGAGAACTCACTACCATTTATACGCGACTTCACCATAGTGTGTACCTTTTTCTTAATTTGAGAATTTGACTCGCCAATACCAAGTAAGTTTATACACGACTCCTCTTTACGGATCTGTAAGCGGTGAGCAAGGTCCTCTATTATAAAATTCGTTTGGGACCCAGAGTCAAGAAGTGCTCGGGCCCAAATATATTCAACGTTTTTAGTTCTTACACTTACGATCGACGTGGCTAAAATCACTCTGCCCAATGATGTCGCATGCATAACATGTGACGTGGAAGGCTGATCTTGATTTAAAGAGGGAGAAAGAATCTCTTGGGTGGTGGCAACGCTAAACTATTTTCGGACACTGTATATCTATGCAGGAAAACGTGATGCGAGCGGCCACAAACTCGACATTTATTAAATTTGCATTTCAAAACAGTGTGACCCTTTCGCATACAATTGATGCATAAGGAAGCAGATTTTACAAAGTCGAACCTTTGCAACAGCTCAACATCAAGGAGGACATCGACTGCTACGCCGATGCCCTGGAGTCTGTACTCGTCGCAGCAGCCAAAGTCTCAACACCGCAAGGGAGGGATGGGCACACACACCAACACAAAACTAACCATGAAATCGAACAGCTTGTTCTGGAGAAAAGACGTTTGAGACGTACTTGGCAAACCAGCAGATCGCCATCCTCAAAACAAAGTCTTAAAGAAGCTGGTCGCAGACTTACCAGGGCTCTAAGGCAAGAAGAAGAAAAAGCACAACGCCAGTACATTGAGAAACTTTCACCCACCACATCCCTTGTGGAGGGCCCACCCAAAACTAAGTGCGCCGGCCGAAACAGTAATCCCCATAATAGACTCTTCAGGCAGCTGGGCCAGAAGCGACAAAGACAGAGCTTGTACATTTGCTTTACACCTTCGAAATGTTTTCCTGCCAAACCCTGCAACTAATTCATTCGCACTACCGTCGCCGTCAATTCAAATCGAATCTGAAACGGAGTTAATTCTGTTTCAACCAAATGAAGTTGCAAAAGTAATCAGCGAGCAATTGAAACCAAAAAAGGCCCCAGGCGGTGATCAAATAACTCCCAAAATGTTAATCGAACTTCCAAACTGTGCAGTTGAGGTTATTTGTAAACTCTTCAACGGGATTACACGATTTGGCTATTTCCCAAAAAAATGGAAAAAATCGGTAATCATAATGATCCCAAAGCCAGGGAAAGATCACACAATACCAGCTTCGTATAGACCGATAAGTTTACTCTCGTGTCTGTCAAAACTGCTCGAAAAATGCCTTCTGACGCGCATCATTCCATATCTGAAAGAGCACAACGTTATTCCAGCACATCAATTTGGCTTTCGAGAAAGCCATGGACCAACAGAGCAAGTCAACAGATTAACAACAGAAATAAGGACTGCATTCGAGCTTCGGGAATACTGCAGTGCGGTATTCCTTGACGTTGCACAGGCTTTCGACCGAGTCTGGCTTGATGGCCTTATCCACAAAATCAGAACGATCCTGCCAGGAAACACTCACAGGATACTGGAATTGTACCTTTACAACAGAGGCTTCGCCGTGAGATGCAACACCACAACATCCGATGACTACGCTATAGAGGCTGGAGTTCCCCAAGGTAGCGCCCTTGGTCCAACTCTATTTCTCCTCTACACCGCAGATATTCCCAAGAACGAGCGGCTAACTACTTCTACATTCGCAGACGATACCCCGATCATAAGTCGGTCCAAATGCCCAACTCAGGCAACAGCACTATTAACTGATCATCTCGTTGTAGTGGAGAGGATGTTATCAGACTGGCGTATAAAAATAAATGCGCAAAAGTGTAAACACATAACGTTTACTCTTAACAGACAAACGTGTCCCCCGCTAACCCTGAATAACACGCCACTTCCACAAGCTGACGATGTAACGTACCTTGGCATCCACCTAGACAGGAGACTTACATGGCGGAGACATATCGAAGCTAAGAAAATTCACCTAAAACTAAAATCAAACAGTCTCCATTGGCTTTTAAACGCGCTCCCCCCTCTGCCTGGACTTCAAGGTCCTGCTCTACAATTCAACGCTTAAGCCAGTCTGGACCTACGGCTCCCAATTGTGGGGAAACGCGAGCAGCAGCAACATCGACATTATTCAGCGAGCACAATCAAAAATCCTGAGAACTATCACTGGGGCACCTTGGTATGTTCGGAACGACAACATCCACAGAGATCTTGGCATTCTACCCGTAATAGATGAAATATCAAAACAAAAAGCGTCCTACCACACCAAGCTAACTTCTCATCCAAACCAGCTCGCCAGGGGCCTAGCCAGGGCTTCCATCCGGACCCGATTGCAACGCAATGACCTTCCAGCTCAGCAATAGTTATTAGAGCCCCTAAATTTTCGCGCCAGTCACCTTGACTGTCAGATAGCTTTTTAATTTAAGATTCTATATACTTATTGTTAGTCTCAATTCAGAGAAGATCCAATAAATAAAAATGCAAATGTTAAAAAAAAAAAAAAAACCTTTGCATTACCGAAAGGCGACCAAACGGACCACAGTTCGCTAGGATATGGTCTCCTGCTTTGCAATAGCTACAACTTTACTGGGATTTACTGTTGGACGAAGAACAAGAAAATGAGCTACGATTATGTGGCTTGCTCGACATAACTTTATCTTGCTTTGGTTTCGTCGTTTCTTCAGCGGATAAATCGGACCAAAGCGGTAACCTTTCATAATCTAATTGTTCTTCTCATTTTTGTTTGGTCACTGGGTCTACTCTGTTCAAAACAAGATAGATCAACATTGCATTTGAAATCTTGGTGTCGTCTCCTATCGATAACAAAGAACCGTATATAGCTGATACGGTGTCGATAATATTTCTTAAAGACGACGCTAACTGTTGCGTTATTTTCGGAAGACTAAACAATGTTGAAATATTATTCATAAAAATTAAACATTCGTTATCATACGCTTTTTTCAGACTGATCATAGCCTTTTCATAATTGCTCTGAGTGACTTGGTAGGCCCAATGCTTCACCAGAAAGTCAAGAAATTAATTGATTGAATTTTTCAATAACGGGAATGCTGTCGTCTTGATGAACAAAAGTTTCGAAAGGGCTAATGAAATTCTTAAACTCCGAATATTTGCCGCTGAATTTCGGCAATGCCAAATTCGGCAGTTGAGCTCGAGTTGGGGCTTCAGCTGATCCAATTATTTTGGTTTCGCTTGCCGTCTTGCCCAATGCTTTGGCTGAGATAAGCGACATTATTTTTGCCTTGGTTATTATTGAAAGCTCTTCCAACCCTTCTCCGAACTCATCACCATCATCTAAATCTTCGATATGTTCTTGTATTTGAGTTGCCTTAATAATTGAAGCATTTAAAATCTCTGGCCGACAATTTTTCTGTCCGGTTTCTATTCGATCATTTAATCGGCGGATGCTCATCACTGTTTTTTTGAGCTTGTTTTTATGTTCCCAAGAAGTTCAAGAGATTTTGGCTTATCTCGACTCATTTTAATTTATTTTTATATAAGCCACGAAAATAAATAAATATATATATATATAAATAAATTATTTATTCAAAGAATAATAAATTAATAAAATAAATAAATTTTAAAAAAGGATAATTGTTCTATTAGAACGACGACAAAATGTTAAATAAATTTTCGAAACAAAGACCAAGAGTAAATAACAATTTAATTATACCCGTTACTCGTAGAGTAAAAGGGTGTATTGTATTGGTGCAAAAGTATGTAACAGGTAGAAGAAAGCGTTTCCGACCCTATAAAGTATATATATTCTTGTTGAGGATCACTAGCCGAGTCGATCTAGCCATGTCCGTCTGTCTGTCCGTCTGCCCGTCTGTCTGTCCGTATGAACGCTGAGATCTCGGAAACTATAAAAGCTAGAAGATTGGCATTTTGCATGTAGATTTTAGGTGGTGCCACGCCCCCTCTGACGCCCACAATGATATTATGAAAATTTTAACTGATATGTATTTGTTTCGTCAATACCTATCGATTGGTTTAATAAAAGTTGCCACGCCCACTCTAACGCCCAAGAACCCATTAAACGCTTAAGCCTGGCTAACTCCTACATTTCCACCTTTCATGGCGCCATCTAACGGATGACTTTGGAACAGCTGGCCAAGGTGCTCAACAGAGTCAACGTTAATTCTCGATAAGGATTTCTATTAAAGGAAATTGCGATGGTTTTCATTTGTCAATACCGAACTATATCCCAAGAACTATGGAAATTAAATCAAGTTAGCCAAATTGGAGGTCTGAGTCAAACATTGGCGTATGTGTGTATGTATGTAAGCATATACATATGTATGTATTTACATTGTACACAGTTGCAATTGCTCGGCAAAGTTACTCGTGTTGTGCAAACATTTAGGCTTTATTATACATAATACTATTTAAGAATGTATGTGTTTAGCCAATATATTATGTGTAAGTATGTATGTTTTAATTCTATTTAATTTATTACAAGAAGGCATATTTATATTAAGTTGTTTAGCTGAGTAACGGGTATCTAATAGTCGAGGCACTCGACTATAGCGTTCTCTCTTGTTTAATTATTAAATTTGTTCGAAAAATTTATTTTTAATAATTATCCACAACGAAAACGACGAAAAAAAATATTAAATTGAATATCGAGCCACGAGGTATCAAAATTAATAGTGGTTCAGACACAAGCATAAGACTGAACTACAAAACAGACGTTGAAAATTGCGCTCACATTATACCATTAAGATTATAGAGGCAAATGTGATAATTAAAAAAAAAAAATGGCCAAATCGATAAAGTTTTAACAAAATAGTTAATTAAAACCCAAGTGTGCCAATAATTTTGTTCAATCAAATTTGGTTCATTCTTTGTTTTTTTATTTTTAATAAATTATTTATAAAAGATCAATTAATGAAGTCACTTGTATTTAACATAAAATTAATGATTCTATCTAAATTTTTGTTTATTTTGTTTTTTTTTTAGTATCAGCATATTATAAGAAGAAAAATAGCCTTAAAGTTTAACATGCTTGCTGTGCCAATAATTAAGTTTGTCACTGTATATATAATAAATTTTAATATAATTTTTATTTTATTTATTATAAAGAATTGAAAGCGAAATGCAATTTTTCATCACAAGACAATAAACAATTAAATTGTTTTTCTTATAAACTTAAGCTTTCAATTTTTGCACAAATACCTCAGGTTCTGCGTTAGGGTGTTTCAATCCAGCTGCCACTTTCCTTTTGCAAATTGAGCAGTCGCAGGGCATCCCTCTGGCAGCAGTTCTTTTGTGGCGAACAGGGTATTTCGCGAACGACACGAGACTTTAAGCATGAGCTGCTGTATATTTTTTTCTATCCACACCGACTCGCCGCGGGCAACAATAAAGCACTATGCAATTTGAGTGCCTTGACCTGCACTTGCACTTGCACTTTATATTTTTTTTATTTTATGTGTCACTGTCACTAGTTGCCAAAAATAAATTAATAATTCTAATGTCCACCCGGGGGCGCCATGAAAAATCAGAGAGTTTTCTAATTTATTCAAACCTGAAAAAACTGCGGTGGCTAAAATTATTAATTGCGAAAATAAATGAAAACGAAAAGAAAGGTGTCGACGGCTCAAATCAATTTCAACGAATACCTTATGCTATATTTCGACAAAGTACTTAGAGCCTAGCTTAACGAAGGTTGGCGAAGACGGGGGACTTCGCCGAGAGCGAGAGAGAACTTTATTGTGCTCCCGCCTTTGCCCTAAACTGACTTACACTAAACTTCAAGTTTTTTAACAATTCTAATTTGAGCGAACAAACCCATTGATGATATGAACTTGAGAAATTTCTCTGGAGACGATAACTTGTCTGTTCATGCATGAATACCAGAGTTTCGGTGCTGGAGGGGTCAGCTCGTTCCTATATGATGTACGAAAAAACAGCCTCTTGGAAGGAAATGAGCGACCGTCTACTAAAAGTTTTCGGGTTTAAGTTGCAAAGCAGTTGCAGACTCGTTTAAGTGCCCAGAAGGAGGTTGCATTCACTGCTTTACACTGGGCACCAATACCAGGAGTACCCGAAGCGTACACGAAAGGGTGCATTGAGTACCATCGACGAGACAGAAGATGGTGAGGACTCCGTTGAAAATTTGTTTATTCAATTAGTAAGCATAAAATTAGCTAGTAAAGGGGATGCATTGATATTACTAATATCTTTGCGTTGTTAAATACCCGAACCCCCATGAGTTTGGCTTGTGAAGAAGTTATTCCACAAGCTGATAATTATGAAAACCTTGAGAATAGTAGTTTTCGCGGTCTCAGTGGTCAAAGCATATTGACATTGGAAAAATTTAAGCTTGTACTAAACTGGTGTTAATAATATTATAGTTATAATATTTATAGATAGCTTTTGTTATTCCTAATCTTATATTACCGACGCCTTTGTTGCTAGGCAAGTTGGTAAGTTCGTTATTAAGTTAGTAATCCGAAGACTGTTACCCAATGTTAACAAAAATACCCATTATTAAACAATTCTGTTGCATTAGTCTCTGACTTATTCTGTAAATATTTTTTTACCTAGAAATCCAACTTTAACAACATTTGTTGCCATAAATTAAAAGAGAAAAAAGATAAGTATTTTATTGTAAACACAATTTAAACCTGAAGTGTTTTACAAATAGAAAACAAATTTGTGAATTTGGTGACGTGGACAAAACCTTGCGGAATTTCTCATGGATACGTGAGGTGGTTTTGACATCTGAATCACTGCAACGATATGTTATTGCTAAGGGAAGAGGGAGGAAACCTTGCCAGAAAAGCGCAGAAATAGAAATGTTTCGTAAAGTATTTTATTTCCCCTTTTTTAATCGGTCCTAACATAAATGGTTCCTAGCTCTAACTCCTATCTGTCTCGCCGCCACGAGAGTTGTTCCGCGTAGGGTTCGTCCCGAGACCTGTCTCACCAGCTCCTGTTTCTCCATCGTCATGGAGTCCCGCCTATCCACGGTGGCGGGGCCCTATGGGTCTCGTTGTCCTGGGCGGCTGGTAGCGGTGCCCCCCGGTTGGGCGCCGCTAAGTCCCGGCACTAACCATACAACATATAGACTGGTCATTTCATACAACGAATTTGGTCACAAAATTTTTCAATCGGGAGGCCCCAGTGCTGGAATCAGCAGGCCCCCGACACTTCGTGTGCCTTCGAGTTTTTTTCGCTCTCCTTCTAATTCTTATTTTGACGCTCGCGCTCGGTCGTTCAGTCGCAGAGACGCGCATTTTGAAGAAGATTGGCCTGCGCTTGAATTGGGCTTTGTATGTATGCGTGTTCATGCATTCTCATACAGGGGTGCATGTGTGCGATCATTTCATTTCGATGCAGCAAGAATATTTTGTCTTTTGCTATTTTTCAGACTTGGTACCCTAACAATATGGGCGTATTCACTATTGTTTTAATGATAAAAATAAGAATATTATATGTTACAGTATATTTTTTAATATTTCTGCATATATTTCATCTTGGTTTACAAATTCAAATCAGTGGTAGCAAAAAAATGTTTTGCATATATGTATGTATTCCAAATAATATAAATCAATCTAATAAGATAGGAACAGGGCATATCGCAGTCGGTGTCACAAAAACACCGACTGCTTTTAAGTGGTTCAGAAAACTTTAAACCAAATCAGCTTTGGTTGTTGTTCTGCGAGCAGATGGTGCCTGCATACCCTACCGACGATTAAATTTTAGGGGTGGGGACAGAAACAAGAACGTTTTTAGGACACTTGTTTTTAATGATAATTAATTTTATAATTTGTTTTTATATTAAAAATCATTAAAAGTTTACTTCTTGATTTAAAATAGTAATATAAATTTAAGAAAATCACTTGGAATATTTTTTGTCTGTACTTTATAGTGGTTAAACAATTTGTTGTTTTCCAAGATTAAAATTATAAAATTATTATATGTATATTTATCGGTAACTAATTCAAGCGGCGATTTTCAAGAATAATCAAACATAAAAATATATACAAAAAACATAATACAATAAAAAAAATCAACCAAAACTCATTAAACATATCATTCAAAACAAGAGAGAACGCTATAGTCGGGTGCCCCGACTATCAGATACCCGTTACTCAGGTAAAGGGAGTGCGAGGGAGATGGAGATAGAAACTTTGATCACGCATAACTTTTTAACAAATGGTCCGATTTGAAAAATTTCTTCTACATTTCGATAGGTATTGATAAACACAATAAAACTGAATTTTTACTTTTCCGAAATATTTAAATTTTTAAAATCGTATATAAGCGATTGTGGGCGTTAAAGGGGGCGTGGCACCATTTTGAAACAAACTTGCGCTGCGTAGGAACTTCTAAAATCTACATGCAAAATGCCAATCTTCTAGCTTTAATAGTTTCCGAGATCTCAGCGTTCATACGGACAGACAGACAGACAGACAGACAGACAGACAGACAGACAGACGGACAGACGGACAGACGGACAGACGGACAGACGGACAGACGGACATGGCTAAATCGACTCGGCTAGTGATCCTGATCAAGAATATACAGTGACAAACTTAATTATTGGCACAGCAAGCATGTTAAACTTTGAGGCTATTTTTCTTCTTATAATATGCTGATATTAAAATAAAACAAAATATTTTTAGATAGAATCATTAATTTTATGTTAAATACAAGTGACTTCATTAATTTATCTTTTATAAATAATTTATTAAAAATAAAAAACCAAAGAATGGACCGAATTTGCCTGAACAAAATTATTGGCACACTTGGGTTTTAATTAACTATTTTGTTAAAACTTTATCGATTTGGCCACTTTTTTTTTAATAATCACATTTGCCTCTATAATCTTAATGGTATAATGATTAATTTTATAGCTAAAATTGTTTTAGTGCCTTAAAATAAGGGAAAAGTTGGTTGACTTTACTAGGTAAAAATAAAATCTACCGCATGTGTCCAAATATTCAAATTTAATTAGCAGGATCAATGCAAATCGAAAGTCAACATTGGGGAAAGGATGCCCAGAAGCCATTTTTCCCATTCCGAGTCCTTTGTTACATTTTAAAGGACCCACGCAGTTGCAAAATGCAGGGCACACTGGCCAATCCATGGCTTTGAGAGGCCAGGAAAGCGTAAGGATCGTATAAAAGGACAATGTCAACCCCCAGATCTTCTCAACACGTATCGAAGTTGATGATAAGAAGGACTTTGGTAAGGATATTACCCCAACAGCCTTTTTTCAGGCCCTGCATGATGGTTTCTACAAATGAATTGCTCCTAAAAAAAATCCATCGGCTTAAAAGGGTTCTAAAATAAGCTCTTTGCTTGGGGAAAGGATTATTAAATCATACGAGAAGGTTGAAAGGACCCAAAAGTCGATTGGCATACTCAGATAATAAATTTCGCTGCACTAAAATGTTTCTTTTACTTTTAAAATCTATTGATTTTTTCTATCTAAAAATATTTTGTTTTATTTTAATATCAGCATATTATAAGAAGAAAAATAGCCTCAAAGTTTAACATGCTTGCTGTGCCAATAATTAAGTTTGTCATTGTATGGGGATCCGGTAGTGTTGGTGATGAGACAAGAGTTACCAGGAGCGGTCTCACCTACTAGTCATTGTCTCCCTTCTTTTAAAAATATACTGAAAAGGAAGTAATCAACTGCTGAAAATAATGTCTGGCAACTCCTCGCTAAATCAATCGCCGCTAGAATCTCAACTCGATCCGACGTTTTGCGCAATTACATACGTTTTGTTAAATTTAAACTACAAGTTGAATGGAATAAACAAAATCAATAATTTAAAGCCAGTGTTACAACTTTATTGAAAAGAGGACTCTGCATTTTTGACAGATTGGACCTTAAATTGAATATTTCACACACGAGAAATATTACAATCAAAGTATTGTGCAATGCGGGGAATGATGGATGAATAGGAACAATTTAAAACTGGTTAAGAGTTTTTAAAAGGAAAGGCAAATAAGCAAAGGTGATAGAGACAGCGATAGAAGCCGAAAAGAATTTCTTCAGAAGGCGAAACGAATTTCGAAAGAAGCGGAAAAGAATTTCATCAGAAAGCGAAAATACAGACACATGGGCGAGTGAGACGGAAGCAGCGAGTGGCGACGACGAAATCGTGTGGCGGTGACTCAAGAAGGAGATGCATCTGATCAGGCTGGTAAAAGCAAGGATTAGAGTGCAGCGGAGCAGGCTGGAGACAGACGAGAACAGGCAAGACATTGGAGCTCGTGGCGTTAACGGAGCGTGCGGGCAAGAACGTGTTGTCCAGGATTGGAACACGGAATTGGAGGCAGACGTAGACGGCCAGTTGATGCCAATTGAGTACAGACTCGTAGAGGCAGCGGTACAGTTGCAGAACAGCAGCGAAGAAGGCTGGGAAGTCAAGAAGCAGCGAATCCGGCTGGAGAAGTCAAAAGGCAGAAAACTTGAAACCATATCAGCTTTGGTTGTTGTTCTGCGAGCGGATGGTGCCTGCCTACCTACTACCGACGATTAAATTTTAGGGCGGACAGAGACAAGAACAGCGTTTTCGCCGCTCGAAAAAAAAATAGCATACGAAAATTATCCATTTTATAATGCTATCCTACTAAAAACAAAATTGGATAAATAAACTTTTATATTGTTTTAGTTTTCGATTGAAATTTAAATATATAAAAATCATTAAAATTTTTTAGGACACTTGTTTTGAATTATATGTTAAATGAGCTTTGGTTGATTTTTTTTGATTCGCAGGTGTAATGGTGTTATTTAATGATCTAGTTGCATATATTTTTATGTTGCTTCTTCTTGAAAATCGCCGTTCGGATTAGTTACCGATAAATATACATATAATAATTTTATAATTTTAATCTTGGAAAACAACAAATTGTTTAACCACTATAAAGTACAGACAAAAAATATTCCAAGTGATTTTCTTAAATTTATATTACTATTTTAAATCAAGAAGTAAACTTTTAATGATTTTTAATATAAAAACAAATTATAAAATTAATTATCATTAAAAACAAGTGTCCTAAAAACGTTCTTGTTTCTGTCCCCACCCCTAAAATTTAATCGTCGGTAGGGTATGCAGGCACCATCTGCTCGCAGAACAACAACCAAAGCTGATTTGGTTTAAAGTTTTCTGAACCACTTAAAAGCAGTCGGTGTTTTTTGTGACACCGACTGCGATATGCCCTGTTCCTATCTTATTAGATTGATTTATATTATTTGGAATACATACATATATGCAAAACATTTTTTTGCTACCACTGATTTGAATTTGTAAACCAGGATGAAATATATGCAGAAATATTAAAAAATATACTGTAACATATAATATTCTTATTTTTATCATTAAAACAATAGTGAATACGCCCATATTGTTAGGGTACCAAGTCTGAAAAGTAGCAAAAGACAAAATATTCTTGCTGCATCGAAATGAAATGATCGCACACATGCACCCCTGTATGAGAATGCATGAACACGCATACATACAAAGCCCAATTCAAGCGCAGGCCAACTTTCTTCAAAATGCGCGTCTCTGCCATAGAGTAAGAAACTATATAGAGGTTTCATTTGCTCTGCCCGGGCCTCTGCCAAAGCTCTGCTGAGAGCCATGTTCGAAGCTAACTTCTTCAAACTTCGGTTTCTCACCACTTCTAACATGTGCGAAGCACAAGCAATAGTATGGGGAATTCTCGCACCTATCCTTAGGAATAAGAGCGACCAGTGCAGCAATAAGAATTCACCATGGGCATGGATTCAGGCTCGATTCGAACATTTGCAAAACTCTCTTTTTTTCCGTTTTCCCCTACGTGGCATCACTGGCAAAGTCACTCGAGAGCGCGGGCAGAGCAAATGACGGCTCTATACATTATTACTCTATGTCTCTGCGACTGAACGACCGAACTCGAGCGCGAGCGTCAACAAAAGAATTAGAACGAGAGCGAAAAAAACCCGAAGGCACACGAAGTGTCATAACACATAACATGTTATTGTATCATGGCTCTGCCGCTGTGTTCTGGTGTGGCTCTGCCGCTGTGTTCTGGTGTGGCTCTGCCGATGTTGGCTCTGCCGGTGTGTTCTGGTGTGGCTCTGCCGCTATGTTCTGGTGTGGCTCTGCCGATGTTGGCTCGGCCGCTACGTGTGTCGATTCGCCGGGGTAGCCCTTACGCTATTATTTACATGATGCCCTTCATGGGACTTTCTATTTCGGCCCTTCGCTAACTTATAATCTACTATCTTATTATTCTACCTTTAATCCTATTCTTAACCTATATATTTTTAAGTATGTATGTATATGTATATATTTATGTTAATTCAGCTCCTCACAGCACTAAGGAAGTGAACTCTTTTTTAAAAAGGTATTTTAAAAACTACAGTAGCGGCAATTGTTTCACGTCCTTTAAGTTTGCCGCATTCCTCGAAGCTGCCCCGCAGGCTAACGGGCTAGTTGAGCGGGTTTGCCGTATGTTAACTCTTATGTTAGAGAAGTTTCCTGAGCCTTTAAATCAAGCAGACTGATATAAGTTACTCATCCGGCAAGGCCCCTATTTTGTTGTTATTCGGATGTGACCAGCTTGGTCCAGAAGTAGACGAGTATCTGGAAGATAAATTTAGTTCAGAAAATCTGCGCTGTCTTAAGGGGGGTAACCCACAAGTAAATCTGAGTCTAACCCATCTATCATACAAATAAATTTAAAAATTTGTAAATTACCAGAATATGGTTAAAAGTTCCTCGTTACTAGTTGCGTACAATTTGTCGGTTTTGGAATTCAGTTTTTGAAAAAATGGAATTGAAAATGAGAAAGAACAGCACCAATAGCTAGATCAGACGCATCGGTTGTTAGAGTGAAATTTGTTATTATAATCCGGTTGTACTAACTCTTTGAGCGATTAAATTATCTTTGAGCTCGTTGAAAGCTCTAACGGCTGAATCGTCCAACTGAATTGAAGTTTTACGTGATGCTATTTTAAATACTTAGCATTTTGTCCTTGTTGGGGGATTGGAAATCTTTGCGTAATTTTGCACAAAATCTTAGTAATATTCTCTAAGGCCAAAAAATTAAGCTCTCAAATGTTTTTGAGAATAAGTCTTGATTACATTGTGAGAAACAATGTAACCGAGAAAGTTTGTTTC
Organism: Drosophila carrolli; assembly: GCA_018152295.1. Taxonomy (NCBI): domain Eukaryota; kingdom Metazoa; phylum Arthropoda; class Insecta; order Diptera; family Drosophilidae; genus Drosophila; species Drosophila carrolli. The sequence continues at coordinate 49,193 of JAECXJ010000269.1, forward strand.
TAATTAAAAGAACTTGGATTTTTTAATCGAAATTAGCATGCTTGAGTTCAGAAATATTTTAATAATAAAAATTAAGTCTTTGTTACAATTTTTTTTAATATAATATCTATTAGGTGTAGTATTTTCATTAAGTTTATTACAATATATTTGTTTAAACCATTTTTTGGTATCACTAATAGCGGAGAATCTTGGCCTCATAATTTCTTCTTTCAGCATTCGACTTATTTAAGAGTTTAGAAAATCTAAAGCTGATAGAAAATATGGATATTGTTTCCTGTAAATAGCCCTATAGTTTTCGGTATTTATTTCACATATCTGTCCTAAAAAGAATATGCATATTTATTTTTTTATTTTTACTTCAACGACCGCGTTTTTGGAGTTTTTCCCAAATTTTTTTTTTTTGTCGGACAATTAAACGACGGCGTGCTTAGGATTTTCGATTTTTAAACTTTAGTTTTGGTCGAAAAGTTCAACGACGACGTGTTCAGGACTTTGGTATCCCAAACTTAATGTGCTTTGTTTTCCCACTTCAGACTCGGATCTGATTTGAGCCTTTTCATCAAAGTATTTTTTTATTATAAATTGCTTTAGTGGAAAAATCGTGTTTTCTTCAGACAAGGAAAGTTAAAATCTTACTATTATCAGAATTTAAAGGCTCTTTCTTAATTAGTCCTTTTTCTGTGTCAATTACAGCTCCGATTTTGTTCAATATGTTCTAACCAATATGTAAGTCTGAGCCCATCTGTTTCATAAAATTTGTATCGCGTATCAAATATAGTTATCATGTGTTAATATTTAAATGTCAAATTTCCATTCACTGTGGACACTTTTTTATATATTGGAAGCTTGTTTTCAGTCTCTTTGTTTTGTTAGTTTGTTGGGTTTTCATTTATTTTATTATCATTTCTTATTAAGTAGGGTAAGCCTAGTCCTGATTCTGCCCTAAAAATATTAATCAGTCTCTTTGTTTTGTTAGTTGATTGGTTACCAGTTCCTCTTGATACTCATTTATTTTGGGGTTAATATTGCTAAGTGTTTAATTTCTTTTAGTTGTGCTACTTTTATACTGATTATAATTGTTATTTTTATAATAATTATTATTGAAATTGGGCCTATTTTGAATCTGTATAGATTCGTCTATCTGCATTGGCTCTGCTTTTTTTATGGTTTATACGAATTCCATTGATTTAGTTGATTATTAATAAACCTTGATTCAAGGTATTATGTTTAGTTTGATTAAAATGGTTATAATCATTATACCCGTTACTCGTAGAGTAAAAGGGTATATTGTATTCGTGCAAAAGTATGTAACAGCTAGAAGGAAGCGTTTCCGACCCTATAAAGTATATATATTCTTGATCAGGGTCACTAGCCATGTCCGTCTGTCTGTCCGTCTGTCTGTCCGTCTGTCTGTCCGTCTGTCTGTCTGTCCGTCTGTCTGTCCGTATGAACGCTGAGATCTCGGAAACTATAAAAGCTAGAAGATTGGCATTTTGCATGCAGATTCTAGGAGTTCCTACGCAGCGCAAGTTTGTTTCAAAAAGGTGCCACGCCCCCTTTAACGCCCACAATCGCTTATATACGATTTTAAAAATTTAAATATTTCGGAAAAGTAAAAATGCAGTTTTATTGTGTTTATCTATACCTATCGAAATGTAGAAGAAATTTTTCAAATCGGACCATTCGTTAAAAAGTTATGCGTGATAAAAGTTTCTATCTCTATCTCCCTCGCACTCCCTTTACCTGAGTAACGGGTATCTGATAGTCGGGGCACCCGACTATAGCGTTCTCTCTTGTTTTTGTTTTGATTATGATCTTGGTTAAGCCTTATGTTATTGGTATTCCTTTGATTATTGTAATGATTGTGGTTTTGTTGCTTAGGTTTAGTGTTCAAATATATTTGACCATTCCAATTCGAGTTTTACTCATTACATTTTCGCCGTGTAGTTGTGAAAGCAATAGTCTGGTGGATTCATAAAGAAGATTGTTTCGGAAACGGCTTAATTTTAAGGCCGGTATGAAAACTCTTAGAGCTGTCTTTCTATGTTTTTCATTCATTTCGGCAGTAATTGGTTTATTCCTACCATAAGCCATAATAGTTTTATTAATTAAGAGGGGTTTTTGTTATTAATAAATCCATAATAGTCTATTGTATTTAATTTTCCATGACTCAATATATTAATTCATGTTCAATAATATGAATGTCACTGAGGACAAAGTTCAGTCTTGCCATTATGTCCTCAAAATTTAGAACTGTCACATTATGAGTTAAGGCGTCATATATCGCTGTTTCTAGCAAGTTGCCCAAAGGCTTTTTCTTATCGCTTATAATTCGACTTCTTGATTTCCTTTTGGTGTTTCGGGTCTTCTTTTTATACCCTTGCAGAGGGTATTACAATTTTGGTCAAACGTGTGCAACGCATTGAAGAAGACATCTCCGACCCTATAAGGTATATATATTCTTGATCAGAATCACCCCCTGAGTTGATATAAGCATGTCCGTCCATCCGTCTGTCCATCTGTTCGTCTGTCTGTTTCTACGCAAACTAGTCTCTCAGTTTTAAAGCTATTGAATTGAAACTTTGCACACACCCGTCTTTCCTTTGCACGCAGTATATAAGTCGGAACGGCCGGGATCGGCCGACTATATCCTATAGCTGCCATATAACTGATTGATCGGAAATGCCATAACTTTGGTGTTTGTAAAGTTAGGAAGTTGGGATTTTCTTTGGGTTTTATATTTGGCCAATCAATCCGACCTACCAATTTTCATAAGGATCGGCCGACTATATCCTATAGCTGCCATATAACTGATTGATCGGAAATGCCATAACTTTGGTGTTTGTAAAGTTAGAAAGTTGGGATTTTCTATGGGTTTTATATTTGGCCAATCAATCCGACCTACCAAATTTCATAAGGATCCTATAGATGCCATATAACTGAACGATTGGAAATGCCATAACTTTGGTGTTTTTAACGTTAGCAAGTTTGGATTTTTTATGAGTATTAAGAATGCATCATATGAATAATTTTGGAGAATATAATTTACAGAGTATTCTGCAAGGGTATATCAACTTCGGCTCCGCCCGAAGTTAGCTTTCCTTTCTTGTTTTTGTTTAATATTAAAAACATCATCTTCAACATATTCGGATTTATCAAAATGTTGATCAATTTCACAATGAATATAATCATAACAAGAAAGCTAACTTCGGGCGGAGGCGAATTTCTGCATAAAACTCTTTGTTTAATGGTATTATTGAAATGGCACCCTCAATTTTTGAGAAATCTTTTATAAATAAATGACAATTGTATGATGAGAGATTATAAAAAAATATCGAGAAAAAATTATGGAACTATAATTTAGATTACATTCATTATAGGGTTGTTGGATTTTGAAAAAATATCGTATTGATGATATTTGCTGTTAAAAAAATATCACTCAATGATATTTCAAAATATCCAAAAAAAAATATCGATATATCGAGTATTTTTGATATTTTTTAATGTTCAGCTAAATTTTAAAAAAGGTTTCCTGTTGCTGTAAATTTGGGTCTTTTATAGGCCTAAGAATATGTATAATCAAAAAACGTTATAATATTTGATTTCATCAACCATGAACTGCAAATAAGAGCAATTTGAGACACAATAGACAATTTTTTATTTAAAAAGTGAATAGAAACCATCGAAGTTAAAAGAACAAATATTGTACCCACTCTCAAGCAACTCTTATTTACGTTCTTTGATTTAAAAAATAATAACAAAATTATGAAGGATATGGATATAATAATATTTCTTTATTTATTTATATATAGGTAACTTAAGTTTTAAAACTATGAGGCCTTCCGCTCGTCTTATATGGTTATAATTAAATTTATTTAATGTAATGAAAACAAATGGGTATTCAGCGATTTCAAAAATACTCTTTCCGTAATATGTTGGTCTGTCATACGACTACGAGAGTCACATACGACACACTTAATGGCAGAAGCCAACCTTTCGGAAGAAACGGAACTACCCGGCGTGATGACAACTTAATGCCACCTTCGTTAGCATGGGCATTGTTTGTGTTTGCGAGATCCAAAATTCGAACGGATTGGTCTCCCAATTACAGAATGGCATGCTAAAGAACAGTTGCATTTCTTTTCTTTCCGAACTCTGGACTACATAGTCTCGGAGTTCTATGGTCCTGTTGTGGAGATCCAAAAAACTTTCCTGTACGTCCATGTCCTGGACGACCATGTCTTCGAAATCCATTTCTCCTTCAGACGGCTGTATTTTTGTTTCTTTATTTTCAATCATCTGCCTTACGATTTCATCTGTTACATTTTTGACGTGGAGAGGCATATTGAAGTACATTTTTTTAAAACGAGGATCCAGCATAGTAGCTTTCATGAGAATATTATTATGCAGCGAACCACTCAATCGCTTTTCCGATATACAGTCAACACAATATTTATTCGGACAACCGTGATTTTCAATTTGATTCATTAATAACTCAACAAAACGTAACGAAAACAAACAATTTATATTTCATCGTGAAGGTTAACTTTCTTAGAATATATTTTAACAAAAAATAAGGAACTTTCAACAGTAAAATTAGATATTTTCTTAAATGAACTTGAAAAGTCATAATTTTACGCACAGAAATTATTCGTACACTTCATATAATATTAAAAAAACATATTTCTTGATGTTTTAATATTTTTAATATTTGGTGGGTCCTCCACTAACATCAATGACAGCTTGTAAGCGTCGACCCATGCTTTTTACCAAGTTTCTTGTCCCATTAGCGATAATTTGACCCCATTCAGCCATCAATGCAGTTTTTAAGGACTCCCTGGACGAAATGACGTGCTTCGAATCCTTTTCTCAAGAATATCTCACACATGTTCTATGGGATTTAAATCAGGTGACTGGAGAGGTGTTTTCAGCTGCTTGCAGTGATATAAAAGCCACTCTTGCACCAAAGACGAAGAATGTTGTCTTGTTAAAACAACAATGTCCAATGATCTAGACCAAGTTTTATATCAATTGGAATCAAATTTTCGCTTAAAATGTTTTTGTACATATTCTTATTAATTTTGTCGTCAATAAAGACCATTTGACCGACTTCTCCTGCCGATACACACCCCCAAATCATTACAATCCCGCCACCATGCTAAACAGTTGAAATTAAGTTCTTCTCATTCATGCCTTCATTTGGTTTCCTCCACACTTTCAAGGGCCCATAGTGTCCAAATATGTAAAATTTGGATTCGTCTCTAAAAACTACGTTCTCCCAAAACGAATCCGGGTAGTTATAAGCAGTTTTCCAAACTCCAAACGTTTTTTTGTTGATGGCAGAAATTAATTGCTTTCGACGAGCAACTCTGCCATGTAAACCAGCCTTGTACATGTAGTTTCGGATGGTTTGGGCCCAAACTTTGTTTATTTTCGCTTGATCTACATTCTTTTGAATTGTTGTTGATGTTGTTTTCGGATTTTTAGGACTTTAGACATAAATTTCCGTACTTCACGTGAATACATAATCTTAGACCTTCTAGCTTTCTTGTGATTTGAAGCTCATTTTTCCGTTTTTAAGTATTTTTGGATTATACTATGTATTGTGGAAGGTGATTTTCCATTAATACGACCGATTTCACGATAACTACGATTTTTCAAAAATTAATTTAAGATAATTTTTCGAAAATATAGTGACAAATCTTGAACTCCTTCCATTTTGACCAATCGTATCAAAAAACCCATAAAAACTAACAAAAACAAAAAAAAATCACGTCGAAAATTACTCCGAAGTAATTTCAACTAAACTACTTTAAAAGAATAGCCGATTACCGTTGAGTTCAGAAATAAACACAATAAATGAGAAATGTACGAATAATTTTTGTGCAACATTTTAGCAATTTTTTTGCTTTTCTTTCAATATTTTAAGGCTAATTTAAAAAATTACACTTTTGTTTGTGTAATGTCTTCTGAAAATCACTGTTTCTCTGATACGTACAAAAAAACCTGGTAAAATGACGAAAATTCCGGCAAATAAGCTGTTAAACTTGATAATAAACAGTGTCCGAATAAATTTTGTGCTGACTGTATTTAGGAGGGTGTCTTTTGCTAGGATGCCCTCAGCGGTAACCACGTTAGCTTCTTTAAGTTTAGTATTTATCATAGAAATCATTGGGATAACTAAACTGACCGTCACGTATGAATCTCCGCTGACATTATCGGTGGCTTCTTTGAACGGTTGGAGAACATAACAAAAATCTCGAGAAATTTTCAGCTCCTCCACCGAGAGCATTTCTGGTGAGTTGCCTGAGGTTCGTCTACTCAAAATAACAAATGCCACTTCGTCAGCCAGCGCAACGAACGCGTTTAGCATATCCAAGCAGGAGTTCCATCGAGTGTCCACGCTTTGAATTAGTGTTTTGATTTTTCCTTCTGGCACTCCTTTGTCCATTTGACATTTTCGTAGTGCGTCCATAGAAGCTGTGCTGTGCTTAAAGTGCATGACGATACGCTTAACTTTGTCTAAAACAAAAGAAAAGGAGTGAATGGTCTTCACAGAATCGTCCACAACCAAATGAATTGTGTGTGCAAAGCACGGAACGTGGCTACGCGGTCCAAGGAAAGATCTCGACGCTGCTACCATATTGTTGGCATTGTCTGTAGTTAACGTCCTCCTTTTATTTGTTCCAATACCAAACTCACTGCAAGCATCTTCCAACAGTTTAGAAATGTATTCGCTTGTATGAGACTAAATGGGAAATTATTTGAAGAAAAAATTATAAAGTATTATTATTATTATGCAAGGATATAACCAGTCGGACTGGCTGAAACACAAAGGGGGCTGTCCATATATTACGTAATCACTTAGGGGGACGGAGGGGTCAACAACATGATTATGTTAGATTAGACAATGATTACGTAATCATTTTATAAGGACTTGCAAGTATTTGTGCAAAAATTAGTTTCGCTCCGATTAGTCCATCTGTATATAAAAATCCAAAGACTATAGCATATGTGGACAGCCCCAAGTCACAAATCACACACATAAATACAATTACAAGTCAAAATACAAATATAATGCTAAATTAAGGGTTATTTAAGCATTAGTCATTTAAAAGTAGGACAATATTTAGTTTAAAACGGACGAAAAACAAACGTTAAATGTTAATTGTCATTATCAAATACACAATTGATCGAACCTGGCTCATCCTAGCAGCCTGCAGGCAAACAGACTGAAGCTGATTTTCATGTAAAAAATGCACAGTTATTGTTAAAAAAGATCTAGTTGAATTCGTGATAGTAACAGCATCACATGTAAAGGCAAAGTTTTCGACTTCTTTAAAACCCCTCTTCACCCTCTCTACACAATCTGTGTATTTTTCGGATATCAAATTTGTAACCTAAAAACAAATTCAAAATTTAAATAACTAATATTTTATTCAATCTTATTGAAGAGTTCATGAAGCAAGATCTTTATCTCATATATTTCTACACAAACTAGTCTTTGTCTTGAAGTTATAGAGTTAGAATCCACCAACACAAAAACATTTAAATATATATCCTATAACATTTACATTATCAATGTTTAGAACTAGACTGACAAATGGTCATGCCTTTATATACATACATAAAGTTGCAATTTTAAATACATAAATAATTAATAGTATTGACTTGGCATTTCTTGAAACACAAGACAACGAATATATAAAAATACATACAAAAATAATTGTACAAGTTTATAAATTCAGAAAGAAAGCACATACCTTCCATCGACTCGGCAATTTGTAATGGGGAACGCACGTTTTAACAAAGTTTTGCATCCCTTCTTTTTCCACGCATCTAACGGGCATATTATCTTTACAGATCATATGGATCAACGAATCGGTAATTCTTCGGTCTTTTGCTGAAAATTTTACAAAAATTTTTTTTTTAAAATTAGACATAAATTTAGTTTGAGTTATTGAGCCATTATTTTCCTCACCGTTTTTATTTGCTGCACCCAAAAAAGCTCCTTGTATGCTCGGTTGGTCATCACCTTCACCTTTGGTAGTTTTCTGAAATATACAACACATTACATTTTAAATTTTTATCGTAATAACAAAAAAAATATGTCTTTTTACACATATAAGCATATATCATACACCGGTAAATTTCGCGGAAAATAACGCACCCACTGTATGTGTAGTTATAAGTGTATATGTGTAAAAAAAACATACACCGGTAAATTTCGCGAAAAATAACGCACACACTATATGTGTAGTTATAAGTGTATATGTATGTGTAAAAAAAAATACACCGGTAAATTTCGCGGGAAAGAACGCAACACACAGAAATTTACATTCCGACATATTCCATTTACTTAGCATCTTGGTGCTTATTTTTAAGGTGGGATAACAAATTTGTTGTGTTTCCACTGGTTTTAATCACTTTCAGGCACAATGTACACTGAGCTGAAGTAGCTTTTAGGTCTGTGTAATACTCTTTCGCAGAACTCATTTTCACAATTTAAGTTTTCTGTTCGCTTTCTGGCTTAAGAGTGACCAAACAAAAAATATCGGAAATATCATCTCAAAAAATATCAATATCACCTATTTTTGCCCAAAAAATATCGCGATGATAATATTTTTTTTAAGAGGAAAAATATCGATATATTGATATTTTGATATATTTCCGACATCCCTAATTCATTATGGGCCGAACTTCTATATTTACGTGTTAAATGTACAACACATAACGCTTTTATTATCGAATGAATTTTCGCATATATTAAAATTTTGTGTTAAATTAAAAAAATTTATTTTTTTTTGATATTTAATGTACCAGGAATAAACACGGGCTCTTTTTTTAACTTTAATTTATTACACACGTTCTACTTGGTTCTTGGTTCGATCGAGACTCAACTTCGCTGCTCGCGCTCTCTCTTGAGAGAGAGGGATAGCACCTCTCTTGAAAGAGGTGAGCTACTGCTCTAATAATTTGGCCATCTTATCTTTATTATACTTGGCCTGATAAAACTCGGCCATCCTGGCTTTGAGATAGCCCACTATCTCGGCGTTACAACATATCTTAAGCTAAGTCTTAGAAGTAGTTTACAATTTTATACAATTTTTTTTCCATTTCATTCTTATTGTTAGTATTTTTATTCTATTTAATTCATCTGTAATTTCTTAAAACTTGTCCAATAATGTATGGTTTTTGTGCTTTACCTTGACATAATCTCCTTCTCTATATTCTGTATTAAGTTTCCTTTTCGCATTGTAATGGGCTTCGTTTTTTATTTGAGATTTAATTTGATTTTCCTCAATATTTTCTTCTTCTCCTAATTATACCCTTGCAGAGAGTATTATAATTTCATGTCGATCTAGCCATGTCCGTTTGTCCGTCCGTCTGTCCGTTTCTACGCAAACTTGTCCCTCAGTTTTAAAGCTATCTGCTTGAAACTCGGGCGACTATATCATATAGCTGCCGTATAACTGAACGATCGGAAATGCCATAACTTTGGTGTATTTAAAGTTATGAGGTTGGGATTTCCTATGGGATTTACTTTTGGCCAATCAATCCGACCTTCCAAATTACACAAGGATCGGCTGACTATATCCTATAGCTGCCATATAACTGAACGATCGCAAATGCCATAACTTTGGTGTTTTTAAAGTTAGGAAGTTTGGATTTTTTATTGGTTTTATTTTTGGGCAACCAATATAATTTACAGAATATTCTGCAAGGGTATATCAATTTCCTTTGTTGTTTTCTATTTTTATATGTCATTTTTATATCCTTGCAGAGGGTATTATAATTTCAGTCAAAAGTTTGCAATGCAGTGAAGGAGACATTTCCGACCCTATAAAGTTATAAATTCTTGATCAGAATCACCAGGAGAGTCCGTCCGTCCGTCCGTCTGTCCGTCCGACTGTCCGTCTGTCCGTCTGTCCGTCCGTATGTCCGTCCGTCTGTCCGTTTCTACGCTAACTAGTCCCTCAGTTTTAAAGCTATCTGCTTTAAACTTTCCCAAAAGTTGTATATAAGTCGGATCGAGCCGGATCGTCCGACTATATCTTATAGCGGCCATATATCTGATCGATTGGAAATGCCATAACATTGGTGTTTTTAAAGTTAGGAAGTTGGGATTTTTTATGACTATTAAGATTGCATCATATGAATAATTTTGGAGAATATAATTTACAGAATATTCTGCAAGGGTATATCAACTTCGGCTCCGTCCGAAGTAAGCTTTCCTTTCTTGTTACAGTATAAAAGCAATTGACATGAAACTATGCAAATCTAGTTTATTTATGTATGCCTTACGCCCTTCGCTACTTGTTACATTTTAGCAATTTCGCCAAAGTCTGCAAGGGTATTAAAACTTCCGTCCTTGTTTTTCCTTTAATTCATCACTATCTTCTCCTCTCTGAGCTATTCCAAATAATGTTTCACTGGGAAGCTGTTTGATGCTGCTATGAAGTGATTTTTTCAAGTCCTTTTTTTCAATAATTACATCTTGATGTAATCCTCTCTCTGGTTCCGATAGTTTTGCAATTATCGGTCCCAAACTCCTATTTACACGCTCAACTTGCCCATTGGCTTGTGGTGACCCTGTGGAAATTTTAATGTGTTTTATGATTTAAATAACCCCATTCCTCATTTCAAATCCTTTATGCTCTCTGTTTTCTAAAATTTCCCTAATTTCTTGTACCTTACTATCTCTTGACTGACAAATTACCAAATTATTCTCAAACGTGTTTGCCTCAATTATCATTACATTATTACATCTGCTAAGTGCATCAACATGCTGAATTTGTTTTCCTGCCCTGTGTTTTAATTCATAATCGAATTCTTGTAACTCTAAAGCCCACCTTGGGTTAAAATCTATCTTATTCAAAGTTAATGTTAGAGAATTACAATCTGGAAACGTTTCCCTTGTAAATATATCCTAAATCTTCTAAGTTCGTAAATAAGGGCTAACGTCTCTGATTCAAAGCTATGGTATTTATCTTCAGTAGTTGTTGATTTTTTCGAAAAATAAAAAATCGGATGCAACTTCTTGTCTTTTTTTCTCTGAAACAGTACAGCCCCAAATCCTAACGCACCGGATCATGAACAAATCTTTGAAATACCGGCGGAGCCGTCTTCAAACCCATTGACATTTGCAAAAACTCGAAAAACAAAAACTAATGGTGTTGTTAAGGATGTGTACTTCACTGACTCTTTGTTCATGAAAACGTGGAAGTATCCATTCTTGAAATATAATTTAGTAAATACCGATTTTCCCACCATCAATTAAGGGAATAAGATAATTATCTTTAGCTATAATTTTATTCAACCGTCTGAAATCAATGCACAACCTAAACTTCCCAATCTAATACCTAAACCATTCTTACCTAAATCATAAATTCTTCTCTTCCACATTTTTTCCTAAACTCTTTCTACCTAAACTTTTACGTAAATTCTTTTCAACCAAATGTGTACCTACATTTTTCTCATATAAATGTTTACTTAAACTCTTTTCACCTAAACATGTACCTACATTTTTCTCACCTAAACATATACCTAAACTCTTTTCACCCGAAAGTGTACCTAAACGTTTACCTAAACTCTTTCACCTAAAATTGATCCTAATTTTGTGTCAGCTAAACGTTTACCTAAAACGATTGCCTAAATTTTCCTCACCTAAACTTGTACCTACATTTTCCTCATATAAACTTGCACCTACATTTTCCTCACCTAAAATTGTACCTCAATTTTTCTTGCCTAAACTCTCCGAATTGGTTTAAACTTTCCAAATTTCCATACAATTATTAGAAAGTAATTTTACATTTGTTTCCTTCTCGACTTCGAATTCAATACAAGCAATTTTCTAAGCTTCTAAATCAATTATTAAATCGCAAGCATCCATAAAATCTCTACCCAGCGCAATATTACAGCCCATAGACTCGTCAGCTACAATTAAGTTAAGCCAAACCTTATTTTCTCCAAATTTCATAAGTTCATAAAGTTAGGAAGTTGGGATTTTTTATGAGTGTCATCATATGAATAATTTTGGAGAATATAATTTACAGAATATGCTGCAAGGGAAGAAGAATATTCTTCGGGTCCACCCGAAGCTAACTCTCCCTTCATATTGTATATAAAACATAATATTTTGCCATAACTTTTCAATAAGCTTTTATTTACACCAAAGTGACTCTCTTCTTGAGGTTCTAATTTTATGTTGGATGGTAAGTATGAAAATTTTATCAATGACGCAGGGCTTCCCGAATCTATTAGGCATTCTGTAATAATGGGCTGGTTAGGGTTTTTAATACTACAAATTTTGAATAATCATACATATTTGTTATCAACCTTATTCTTGTTCTGCTGACATTCAGTCAAACGGTGATCTTCTGCGCCACAACCATAGCATAATCCAGGCGGCCTAATCGGCTTGGTGCATTCTTTCTTCCAGTGCTCCTTTGCGTTGCAGTTGAAACAACGCGTTTCTCTGCTTGCTGAACCCTTCTTCGATGTTGACACTTTGGTTGGTGTCGCCCTTCTCGGCAGCATGATGTCCGCAAAAGCTCGAAACATGCGTTCCGTGCCATCGAAACATTGAAGTTTGGCCTGTGAACATAAGCTTAGAGCTGGAATGCCCTCCACGAGTCCGTCCAGTAGTTCGATCGCCTCCATGCTGACATCTCGAGCAATTCTACACTTTTCCTCGAAGTAGACAGCGAATTTTTCAGTTGACGACCAAATTCGCGCCTCAATGTAGCCTTTGATTCGACGCCCCCGAAAGCTAGCTGCAGTTGTTCCAGCAGCTCATATGTGGGCTTCACGAACCGCCCTTCATCAGCATGCAGCCACTACAACGCACTGTTCTTCAACTTGCTGATCAGCAAGATACGTCGTTGCATGTCTGAAAGGCTATACGGAGCCGATAAGTTGCCCCATTGAGAGATCCATGATCGAACATCCACTTTATCCATCAGTGACGAAAAACCACCATTCTCCGACGCTATTTCATCATAAACGACGCTGCCGACGCCTCTGCCACTGCCTCTGTCGCCATCGCCTTCTCTGCCACCGCTTTCTCTGCCGCCGCCGTCTCTCCCGCTGCTGTTTCTGCCGCCGCCGTCTCGGTCGCCGCTGACTCCGCCGCCGTTATTTTGTTGCATCGCGATTGCATCTCTGCCTGGTTTTCTCGTCTTTTGATTCTGCTAGCTCCATTGTTTCATGCTCCTTTTCTACAGTGTTCTCGGGCGCGCTTCCGCGAATTTCATAAAGATCGCTGCAAACCCGAGCAAAAAGTTCCGTTTTGGTGCCCTTCGTCGAGAGATTTAGGAGCTCCATCCACCTTTTTAACTGAGAACTTATCAATCTCACTTTTGAGATTGTACCGGGAATAAACACCATCTCTTTATTTAACTTTAATTTATTACACACGTTCTACTTGGTTTTTAGTTCTCTGCTCGCAGGCAGCTCTCTCAGGCGCTCTCTCTTGAGAGAGAGGGATAGCACCTCTCTTGAAAGAGGGAGCCATATATAACTTGCATATGGTATATGATTATACCCGTTACTCGAAGAGTAAAAGGGTATATTGTATTCGTGCAAAAGTATGTAACAGCTAGAAGGAAGCGTTTCCGACCCTATAAAGTATATTTATTTTTGATCAGGGTCACTAGCCGAGTCGATAAAGCCATGTCCGTCTGTCCGTCCGTCTGTCCGTCTGTCCGTCTGTCTGTCCGTCTGTCTCTCCGTATGAACGCTGAGATCTCGGAAACTATAAAAGCTAGAAGATTGCAGATTCTAGGAGTTCCTACGCAGCGCAAGTTTGTTTCAAAAAGGTGCCACGCCCCCTTTAACGCCCACAATCGCTTATATACGATTTTAAAAATTTGAGTATTTCGGAAAAGTAAAAATGCAGTTTTATTGTGTTTATCAATACCTATCGAAATGTAGAAGCAATTTTTCAAATCGGACCATTCGTTAAAAAGTTATGCATGATCAAAGTTTCTATCTCCATCTCCTTCGCACTCCCTTTACCTGAGTAACGGGTATCTGATAGTCGGGGCACCCGACTATAGCGTTCTCTCTTGTTTTGAATTAGATTTATATTTTCTGAACTTTAGTATTTATACATTCAAAATCAACATATACCACAGTACATCTTGTGGTAATTGTTACACCCTTCTTTCCTTTGCACGCAGTATATAAGACGGAACGGCCAGGATCGGCCGACTATATCCTATAGCTGCCATATAACTGATTGATCGGAAATGCTATAACTTTCGCGTTTATAAAGTTAGGAACTTGGGATTTTCTATGGGCTTTATATTTGGCCAATCAATCCAACCTACCAATTTTATAAGGATCGGCCGACTATGTCCTATAGCTGCCATATAACTGAACGATTCGAAATGCCATAACTTTGGTGTTTTTAATGTTAGGAAGTTTGGATTTTTTATGAGTATTAAGAATGCATCATATGAATAATTTTGGAGAATATAATTATAGAGTATTCTGCAAGGGTATATCAACTTCGGCTCCGCCCGAAGTTAGCTTTCCTTTCTTGTTTTTTATGTTTTCTCATGTAAAACTACAACATTTAAGGGGGGTAATTTTTTACGAATTTTTATTGGCGATACAGATAGTCACACTTAAATTTGTCTTTTACCATGTGATAATACAACACTTAAACAATATGTGGAAAATTTGGAATCCAAAAATATTAAAAAGCGAGTGAGATATAGGCAATCTCCGGCGGCACCTCGAAAAAAAGTGGTTTACGGAGAATATCGTAACTGGTCACAGAATCCTCGGAAATGAAACCATCAAATTGCATTTTTTTAAAGAGCTAATTTCACCTGGTAACGGTGTCGAGTTTTTTTTTATCGATTTTTAAAGGCACTTTGAAGTCAAAAACCTCAAATTCAACCTTAAAAAAAAAAACAAGAGAGAACGCTATAGTCGAGTGCCTCGACTATTAGATACCCGTTACTCAGCTAAACAACTTAATAGTAGTAGTAGTAGGTTGTTTATTGTTTGTGTTTTGTTTTCCTTTGTTGCTTATTTATAGCTGTCTGTACATATTTAAATTTACATCAAAACAAATAATCAAACAAAAATTGGTTACAACGACAATGGCTTTTATGCCGTCAGTCGGTTAATTTAGTTAAGTTAGATTCTAAAATTGTTCTAAAATAATTTTTTTTCTATAATAACTGGCTTTTGTAATAAAGAATGCCAGATTCTCCCAGTTTTCACCATTTAGAAGACTGTGGAGATCCGATTCGCAAAGGGTGGTTTTCGTAAAACATGTAAAACGAATCTCTCACAGAATAGGGCAGACTGCAATGAAGTGTTGAACATCCTCCATTTCTCGCATGTTGCAGAGGCTGCATTCCAGTGATGGGTTGCTGCTGTATGGCCTGCCATTTAGAGGTAAAGTCTCGGTTCTAGCTTGGAAGATATGTTTTATGAGTTCTCCTTTATGTTGATCGTGGAAGTAGTTTTTTTCAGATTAATAATACCCAAGATTTTTATACACACTCCTCGACGCGCTGTTTTTGGCCTTAGTTATAAACTTTTCTCTTTCTATGTCGTGGTATCTGGTGATGATTTCGGCATGAGTCCTGCTCCACGAACTTGCATCCTCGAGATCAAGGGGGCAACTGCATTCGGATGCAATATCCGTCCATCTAGAGAATGGAAGTTCGTTTCTTTCACAGAGAGATTTTGCAATTCTTTTCGGTAGTCTACTATTTGGCATATGCATAACCTTATCGATGTAATTAAAGTGCTGCTGAAGTGTGTAGGAGAATATACTAGGCAGTCCTGTTTCAATAAAAATTGCATAGTCGGGAATATTTTGTGGCAGTCGAAATATCTTTTTTACAAAAAAAGTTAGTACTCGTTCCGCATCTTCATATCTTTGATTTCCCCACACCTCTGTCGATAAAAGTAGCACATAATTGTTTTCACTGTTGCCTGGAAAAGGCTGTACTTGGCACTCATTTTAACGTTTTTTCTGCCAAAAAAGTTTTTCCAGGTGGCGTTCATAGCTATTTTTGCATCTTTGAGCTTATCTTTTATATGGGTATAAAAACTCATATTTGTGGTAAGCGTTACACCGAGATATTTGAACGATTTTACACGTTCCAGCTGGATTCCGTTTAGTTGCCATTTTTCGTTCCTAGCGTGACGGCCACCTGTACCCTTAACTACCATAATCTTTGATTTGCTTGTATTTATGGTGAGATTCCATACTTTACAGTACTCGGATATGCTAGCAATCATGTCCCTTAACGTTTCAGGGCTGTCAGCCAGTAGGCACATGTCATCGGCATACATAAAGGTCTTAACATGGGTTCCATTCACGGTCACTCCACCTGGTAAAAAATCAACAACATCGTCCACGAAGAGAGAGAAGAGGAGAGGGCTAAGAATACAGCCTTGTTTAACTCCACTGTTGGTATCGAACCATTTCGAAAGCTCTGATCCGTCCCATACACTTGCTTTGGTATCCTCATATGTACTGGACAGTGCTAGTATGGCTGTGTTTTGAGCAGATATGCCTCGGTAGTTGCTGGGATCGGTCTCCACACCTTTTTTAAAAGTTGGGCTGATCAGACTTTTTTTGAAGCAATCTGGGAAAATTCCATGGTTGTAAAATTTATTGTAGGCATCGGTAAGTCGATGTATAAAACAAAGCGGCGCGTTTTTGAAAAATTCTGCAGTTATTCTGTCTTTACCAGGAGCTTTGTTTAGTTTTAGTGTTAGGACAGCGCTTTCTATTTCTGCAAGGCTGAAAGGGGAGTCCATATGATCTGAGGAAAGCAGAGGCTTAGCATAGCTGATTTCTGTTTCATTTTGAATTTGGTAGAGTAGGCTACTAAAATAGTTTGCCAAATCTGTTGAACTTACTTTTATGGGTTTTTTCTGTTTGTTCTCGTTTAGTTTATTAACGATTTCCCAGAACTGTTTGCTGTCACGAACTTCTTGTAGTTGGCGTTCCATATTTATCCAGAACTGTTTTTCTTTCTCTTTGCATAGCCGTTTGTAAGTTGTTATTGCCGTTTTGTAGATGTGGCCCATTATTTCGTTTCGCCTTAGCTGTTTAAGGCAATCAAAAGAGTGTTTCCTGGCCCTTTCGCATTTTACGTCGAACCACGGTTGCTTTCTGCTAAAGTTTTGTGACTGCTGCAGACCCGCTCAGATCTCTTATTTGTTTTACTCCTGATACTAATGCATCTGTGTAACTTAGGCGGTGGTTGTCCTTCCAATTTAACCTTCAGTTGAGTTTTGGCTGAGTACTGTCGACTAGTTCATGTAGAATGACTTCTAAAAGCACTTCGATGGGCATATGGTCAGAAAGGGGTTGAGCACCTACCACCAAATCTTTCAACACATCGTGCCACTTTCCTTGTATGAGACAGTAGTCAATAGTCGACCTTGCTGCGCCCCTTAAAAAGGTATATTCTCCTTCTTGGTCTCCGATTGTCCTGCCGTTCATTACCGTCAGTCCTAGTGATTCGCACATCTCAACAATTATTGCGCCTTTGTTGTCTAATATTTCGTCCTTAGATTTACGAATCGTGCTACTGGTCCTGAGGTCTATATTTGTGGGTTCTGTTGTGGCTTGTGCTTTTCCGATGCGAGCATTTATATCCCCAATAATCATTAGATTATTGCAATCTGCTGTCAGTCCGAAATCGTACACCTTTTCAAAATCTTGCTTGCCGTCTTTATTCCAATAGAACCATTTACCTTCAATAACCATGCGATCGTTTCTAACAGTGACCTTAAAGTTTTTGTCCCGGCGGAGGCCTATCATCACGCGTTTTTTAAGTCTCCTTTCGACGTTCAGATCCTGTTAGATTGAGACTCGTGTTCCTTTCAGATTTTTGGTGTGCTTAAGGATGGTCTGTACTGCGCTTACTGTGTTTAGTTCAAGCAGAACAGCTATTTTTCCGTCGGCGTCGTGTAGCTTCTTTACCGAGTCTGTCCCATATTTTTGATCAGGGTCACTAGCCGAGTCGATAAAGCCATGTCCGTCTGTCCGTCCGTCTGTCCGTCTGTCTGTCCGTCTGTCTGTCCGTATGAACGCTGAGATCTCGGAAACTGTAAAAGCTAGAAGTTTGGCATTTTGCATGCAGATTCTAGGAGTTCCTACGCAGCGCAAGTTTGTTTCAAAAAGGTTCCACGCCCCCTTTAACGCCCACAATCGCTTATATACGATTTTAAAAATTTGAGTATTTCGGAAAAGTAAAAATGCAGTTTTATTGTGTTTATCAATACCTATCGAAATGTAGAAGCAATTTTTCAAATCGGACCATTCGTTAAAAAGTTATGCATGATCAAAGTTTCTATCTCCATCTCCTTCGCACTCCCTTTACCTGAGTAACGGGTATCTGATAGTCGGGGCACCCGACTATAGCGTTCTCTCTTGTTTTGAATTAGATTTATATTTTCTGAACTTTAGTATTTATACATTCAAAATCAACATATACCACACTACATCTTGTGGTAATTGTTATACCCTTGCAGAGGGTATTATAATTTTGGTCAAAAGTGTGCAACGCAGTAAAGGAGGCATCTCCGACCCTATAAAGTATATATATTCTTGATCAGGATCACCTCCTGAGTTGATATAGCCATGTCCGTCTGTTCGTCTGTCTGTTTCTACGCATACTAGTCTCTCAGTTTTAAAGCTATCGAATTGAAACTTTGCACACACCCTTCTTTCCTTTGCACGCAGTATATAAGTCGGAACGGCCAGGATCGGCCGACTATATCCTATAGCTGCCATATAACTGATTGATCGGAAATGCTATAACTTTCGCGTTTATAAAGTTAGGAACTTGGGATTTTCTATGGGCTTTATATTTGGCCAATCAATCCAACCTACCAATTTTATAAGGATCGGCCGACTATGTCCTATAGCTGCCATATAACTGAACGATTCGAAATGCCACAACTTTGGTGTTTTTAATGTTAGGAAGTTTGGATTTTTTATGAGTATTAAGAATGCATCATATGAATAATTTTGGAGAATATAATTATAGAGTATTCTGCAAGGGTATATCAACTTCGGCTCCGCCCGAAGTTAGCTTTCCTTTCTTGTTTTTTATGTTTTCTCATGTAAAACTACAACATTTAAGGGGGGTAATTTTTTACGAATTTTTATTGGCGATACAGATAGTCACACTTAAATTTGTCTTTTACCATGTGATAATACAACACTTAAACAATATGTGGAAAATTTGGAATCCAAAAATATTAAAAAGCGAGTGAGATATAGGCAATCTCCGGCGGCACCTCGAAAAAAGTGGTTTACGGAGAATATCGTAACTGGTCACAGAATCCTCGGAAATGAAACCATCAAATTGCATTTTTTTAAAGAGCTAATTTCACCTGGTAACGGTGTCGAGTTTTTTTTATCGATTTTTAAAGGCACTTTGAAGTCAAAAACCTCAAATTCAACCTTAAAAAAAAAAACAAGAGAGAACGCTATAGTCGAGTGCCTCGACTATTAGATACCCGTTACTCAGCTAAACAACTTAATAGTAGTAGTAGTAGGTTGTTTATTGTTTGTGTTTTGTTTTCCTTTGTTGCTTATTTATAGCTGTCTGTACATATTTAAATTTACATCAAAACAAATAATCAAACAAAAATTGGTTACAACGACAATGGCTTTTATGCCGTCAGTCGGTTAATTTAGTTAAGTTAGATTCTAAAATTGTTCTAAAATAATTTTTTTCTATAATAACTGGCTTTTGTAATAAAGAATGCCAGATTCTCCCAGTTTTCACCATTTAGAAGACTGTGGAGATCCGATTCGCAAAGGGTGGTTTTCGTAAAACATGTAAAACGAATCTCTCACAGAATAGGGCAGACTGCAATGAAGTGTTGAACATCCTCCATTTCTCGCATGTTGCAGAGGCTGCATTCCAGTGATGGGTTGCTGCTGTATGGCCTGCCATTTAGAGGTAAAGTCTCGGTTCTAGCTTGGAAGATATGTTTTATGAGTTCTCCTTTATGTTGATCGTGGAAGTAGTTTTTTTCAGATAAATAATACCCAAGATTTTTATACACACTCCTCGACGCGCTGTTTTTGGCCTTAGTTATAAACTTTTCTCTTTCTATGTCGTGGTATCTGGTGATGATTTCTGCATGAGTCCTGCTCCACGAACTTGCATCCTCGAGATCAAGGGGGCAACTGCATTCGGATGCAATATCCGTCCATCTAGAGAATGGAAGTTCGTTTCTTTCACAGAGAGATTTTGCAATTCTTTTCGGTAGTCTACTATTTGGCATATGCATAACCTTATCGATGTAATTAAAGTGCTGCTGAAGTGTGTAGGAGAATATACTAGGCAGTCCTGTTTCAATAAAAATTGCATAGTCGGGAATATTTTGTGGCAGTCGAAATATCTTTTTTACAAAAAAAGTTAGTACTCGTTCCGCATCTTCATATCTTTGATTTCCCCACACCTCTGCCGAGTAGCACATAATTGTTTTCACTGTTGCCTGGAAAAGGCTGTACTTGGCACTCATTTTAACGTTTTTTCTGCCAAAAAAGTTTTTCCAGGTGGCGTTCATAGCTATTTTTGCATCTTTGAGCTTATCTTTTATATGGGTATAAAAACTCATATTTGTGGTAAGCGTTACACCGAGATATTTGAACGATTTTACACGTTCCAGCTGGATTCCGTTTAGTTGCCATTTTTCGTTCCTAGCGTGACGGCCACCTGTACCCTTAACTACCATAATCTTTGATTTGCTTGTATTTATGGTGAGATTCCATACTTTACAGTACTCGGATATGCTAGCAATCATGTCCCTTAACGTTTCAGGGCTGTCAGCCAGTAGGCACATGTCATCGGCATACATAAGGGTCTTAACATGGGTTCCATTCACGGTCACTCCACCTGGTAAAAAATCAACAACATCGTCCACGAAGAGAGAGAAGAGGAGAGGGCTAAGAATACAGCCTTGTTTAACTCCACTGTTGGTATCGAACCATTTCGAAAGCTCTGATCCGTCCCATACACTTGCTTTGGTATCCTCATATGTACTGGGCAGTGCTAGTATGGCTGTGTTTTGAGCAGATATGCCTCGGTAGTTGCTGGGATCGGTCTCCACACCTTTTTTAAAAGTTGGGCTGATCAGACTTTTTTGAAGCAATCTGGGAAAATTCCATGGTTGTAAAATTTATTGTAGGCATCGGTAAGTCGATGTATAAAACAAAGCGGCGCGTTTTTGAAAAATTCTGCAGTTATTCTGTCTTTACCAGGAGCTTTGTTTAGTTTTAGTGTTAGGACAGCGCTTTCTATTTCTGCAAGGCTGAAAGGGGAGTCCATATGATCTGAGGAAAGCAGAGGCTTAGCATAGCTGATTTCTGTTTCATTTTGAATTTGGTAGAGTAGGCTACTAAAATAGTTTGCCAAATCTTTTGAACTTACTTTTATGGGTTTTTTTCTGTTTGTTCTGTTTAGTTTATTAACGATTTCCCAGAACTGTTTGCTGTCACGAACTTCTTGTAGTTGGCGTTCCATATTTATCCAGAACTGTTTTTCTTTCTCTTTGCATAGCCGTTTGTAAGTTGTTATTGCCGTTTTGTAGATGTGGCCCATTATTTCGTTTCGCCTTAGCTGTTTAAGGCAATCAAAATAGTGTTTCCTGGCCCTTTCGCATTTTACGTCGAACCACGGTTGCTTTCTGCTAAAGTTTTGTGACTGCTGCAGACCCGCTCAGATCTCCTATTTGTTTTACTCCTGATACTAATGCATCTGTGTAACTTAGGCGGTGGTTGTCCTTCCAATTTAACCTTCGGTTGAGTTTTGGCTGAGTACTGTCGACTAGTTCATGTAGAATGACTTCTAAAAGGACTTTGATGGGCATATGGTCAGAAAGGGGTTGAGCACCTACCACCAAATCTTTCAACACATCGTGCCACTTTCCTTGTATGAGACAGTAGTCAATAGTCGACCTTGCTGCGCCCCTTAAAAAGGTATATTCTCCTTCTTGGTCTCCGATTGTCCTGCCGTTCATTACCGTCAGTCCTAGTGATTCGCACATCTCAACAATTATTGCGCCTTTGTTGTCTAATATTTCGTCCTTAGATTTACGAATCGTGCTACTGGTCCTGAGGTCTATATTTGTGGGTTCTGTTGTGGCTTGTGCTTTTCCGATGCGAGCATTTATATCCCCAATAATCATTAGATTATTGCAATCTGCTGTCAGTCCGAAATCGTACACCTTTTCAAAATCTTGCTTGTCGTCTTTATTCCAATAGAACCATTTACCTTCAATAACCATGCGATCGTTTCTAACAGTGACCTTAAAGTTTTTGTCCCGGCGGAGGCCTAGCATCACGCGTTTTTTAAGTCTCCTTTCGACGTTCAGATCCTGTTCGATTGAGACTCGTGTTCCTTTCAGATTTTTGGTGTGCTTAAGGATGGTCTGTACTGCGCTTACTGTGTTTAGTTCAACCAGAACAGCTATTTTTCCGTCGGCGTCGTGTAGCTTCTTTACCGAGTCTATCTCCATACGGTCCTTTATCAACAATTCCCTCTTTATTAGGTCAGATACAGCATTAAATGGATTTTTTTCGGATATTAGACCGCGGTTGATTATGTTTTTTCGTTTATTTAAGTCTTCCAGTTGTAGAAGTCTTGCTTGTTTGTTTTCGTTGTCGCTTTTGATTTTGTTAATCTCTGCCTGCAGTATTTTGTTTTCCTCTGTTAGCGAGTCGACCTTTGTTAAGAGACATTCTACATTTTGCTGAATGGTATCCATTTTTGTGGCAATCGAATTAACGTCCGATTTTGTAGCTAGTTCTTTGAACTTTGAGTCGAACATACCCTCCAGCATGGATTTCAGATCTTTAAGATCTACCAGGTTGCCTGTGTTTGTTGGTGTGCGATTATTTTGCGGGGGAGTATCTGATCGACTCCTTTTTGAGACGCTAGCAGGTGTCGCATTGAATGCCCCGTCCTGACCGGTACCCTGAGGCTTAGTAGGGGTCCTGGCGAGTCATAACATTTTTATTTAATTTTGTGCAGAGATTTAACAGTATGCCTGAAACGATGCTTTTGTATTTTTTCTGAACTTTTCTAAGCGCCACCTATTTGCTAAAGCTGGAACCGTAGATTAGACTAAGCTATTATTCTGGTGGGCGTTCGATAAGCAGGAGGTTTGGATCCGACTCACTGTGATTGCTTCTCAGCTGTTGTGTTCCGTCACTAGTTTTGTTTGCGCCTAATCATTGCCGGTCTTCTGGTTTTTTTATTTTGGTTTTTCTCCTTTACCGTCGCCTTCCACCAACAAAAATGGTCCGTTTGAGTGAAAAGCCGCGTTTCCAGGTCGGTTTGGGAGGGGCGATACCAAGTGATTTTAGCCAGATCCGGGGGTGTTTGGCCAGAGATTTCACGGTGTCGATGTTGCACCTTCCAAGTGACAGTGTTTAGGTACGTCCAGCAGGGACGAATTCAGGAGCCACTTTTTGCACGTCCGTACTGCGAATCTTCTTCTTACGTCATGACAACAACTTAATATAAATATGCCTTCTTGTGTTTTTTTTTAACATAGTGTGAATTATAGTGACCACAGGAAAAAAGGACAAAAAGTTCAAATTATCAATTTGAATTCAGCGATCTCCTAGTGCTGGCAGCTTTCCAGCACGAGCATCAGCACTAGCGCTGCTTTAGCGCAGGCCGCTTTTGTCCTGCACCAGCATACACACATACGCCATTGTTTGACTCAGACCTCCAATTTGGCTAACTTGATTTGATTTGCATAGTTCTTGGGATATAGTTCGGTATTGACAAATGAAAACCATCGCAATTTCCTTTAATAGAAATCCTTATCGAGAATTAACGTTGACTCTGTTGAGCACCTTGGCCAGCTGTTCCAAAGTCATCCGTTCGATGGCGCTATTGTATTGCGACATTGGTACCACGGGCCATGAAAGGCGGAAATGTAGGCGCTAGCCAGGCTTAAGCGTTTAATGGGTTTTTGGGCGTTAGAGTGGGCGTGGCAAACTTTTATTAGGTCAATCGTTTCATAATACCATAAAAACTGTGGCCACAGCTTGTGGCTTGTGGGCGTCAGAGGGGGCGTGGCACCATTTTGAAACAAACTTGCAAAATGCCAATCTTCTAGCTTTTATAGTTTCCGAGATCTCAGCGTTCATACGGACAGACAGACGGACAGACGGACGGACAGACGGACATGGCTAGATCGACTCGGCTAGTGATCCTGAACAAGAATATATATACTTTATAGGGTCGGAAACGCTTCCTTCTACCTGTAACATACTTTTGCACGAATACAATATACCCTTTTACTCTACGAGTAACGGGTATACAAATAATGCAATTAAAAAATTTAAATAACTAAACTATTTGTTTGAAAACTTGCATCCAAAAATATTGAAAAGTAAGTGAAATATAGACAATCTTCGTCGGCACCTCGAAAAAAAGTTGCTTTGGGGTGTACATCGTCACTGGTACTCTAAATTAAAAAAATAAAATTGTATTATTTAAAGGACAAATTTCCACAGGTAATGCTGTCGAGTTTTATTTTTTTCAATTTTTAAAGGCATTTAAAAGTCAAAAACACCGATTTTCGCGCAAAAGTCAAAGTTATTTGTTATTGTAAAAATAATACATTTTCCAAAAAAAAACAAGAGAGAACGCTATAGTCGGGTGCCCCGGCTATCAGATACCCGTTTCTCAGGTAAAGGGAGTGCGAGGGAGATGAAGATAGAAACTTTGATCACGCATAACTTTTTAACGAATGTTCCGATTTGAAAAATTTCTTCTACATTTCAATAGGTATTGATAAATACAATAAAACTGCATTTTTACTTTTCCGAAATATTTAAATTTTTAAAATCGTATATAAGCGATTGTGGGCGTTAAAAGGGGCGTGGCACCTTTTTGAAACAAACTTGCGCTGCGTAGGACCTCCTAGAATCTGCATGCAAAATGAAAATCATCTAGCTTTTATAGTTTCCGAGATCTCAACGTTCATACGGACAGACAGACAGACAGACAGACAGACGGACAGACAGACGGACAGACGGACAGACGGACATGGCTAGTGACCCTGATCAAGAATATATATACTTTATAGGGTCGGAAACGCTTCCTTCTTGGTGTTACATACTTTTGCACGAATACAATATACCCTTTTACTCTACGAGTAAAGGGTATAAAAAATGGAGAGCAGGTAAGGCTTTCGTAATTTAGTAATGAATTTAGTAATTTAGTTAAGAAGTACTGTGCAAAATTCAAACGATTCGACGTTTTTATCTTATAGCTTCCATAGGATTAATTGTTAAATGCTGTGAAATGATCCCTTATTTTCTATTTTTATTACATTTTTGCATTATAAAAGCTTTTAACATGAAACTATGCAAATCTAATTTATTTATGTATACCTTGCTCAGGGTAAAAGTTTATGCCAATCAGAAAACCATATACTACATCTCGCATTTAAAAATTAAATTGGTTACATATAGAAAATCTTTTTTGTTGTATTTACACTCATGGACAAAATAATAGGTGTATTTTTTTTCTTTTTTAACTTTCTTTTTCTAACTTATATCTTCTCTAATCTCAACAAATTAAATTTGTTTCATAACTTCTTTTAATTGTCTTTAAAAATAAGTAAAAACAGATTCACAAATCTTTTAATATAACACTTATTTAAATATTTCCTTAAGTCCGCCAATTTTGGCTGGACACAATAATAGGTGTACAAAGATAAATGTTTAAATTAAATTAATATTTCACTATGTTTAGTCTTTATACCCGTTACTCGTAGAGTAAAAGTATTGTATTCGTGCAAAAGTATGTAACAGGTAGAAGGAAGCGTTTCCGACCCTATAAAGTATATATATTCTTGATCAGGGTCACTAGCCGAGTCGATCTAGCCATGTCCGTCTGTCCGTCTGTCTGTCCGTCTGTCTGTCCGTCTGTCTGTCCGTCTGTCTGTCCGTCTGTCTGTCCGTCTGTCTGTCCGTCTGTCTGTCCGTCTGTCTGTCCGTCTGTCTGTCCGTCTGTCTGTCCGTCTGTCTGTCCGTCTGTCTGTCCGTCTGTCTGTCCGTCTGTCTGTCCTCTGTCTGTCCGTCTGTCTGTCCGTCTGTCTGTCCGTCTGTCTGTCCGTCTGTCTGTCCGTCCGTATGAACGCTGAGATCTCGGAAGCTATAAAACCTAGAAGATTAGCATTTTGCATGTAGATTTTAGGAGTTCCCACGCAGCGCAAGTTTATTTCAAAATGGTGCCACGCCTGTGGCCACAGTTTTGATGATATTATGAAAATTTTAATTGACATGTATTTGTTTCGTCAATAAATATCGATTGGCCTAATAAAAGTTTAAGCCTGGCTAGCGCCTACATTTCCGCCTTTCTTGGCCCGTGGTAGCGCCATCTAACGGATGACTTTGGAACAGCTGGCCAAGGTGCTCAACAGAGTCAACGTTAATTCTCGATAAGGATTTCTATTAAAGGAAATTGCCATGGTTTTCATTTGTCAATACCGAACTATATCCCAAGAACCATGCAAATCAAATCTAGTTAGCCAAATTGGAGGTCTGAGTCAAACAATGGCGTATGTGTGTATGTAAGTTATGACCAGACATGGTCAGAGGGGGGATAATTCCCCTTATATTACCTAAATGATATGATTTTCATGCTGATTCGTCCTGCTGGTCCTTCGTCCTTCTTACTTTCGTCCTTCTTACTTCGTCCTTCTTATTCCCTTTTATTTAAAACGATTTTACTTTAAAATAAAACTGTAATCGAATTCTTTCGTTACAAGCGGTTTTATTATTCAAAAATATTGTAGTGTTCAGATCGGGGGTACAAATAGAATTAATTCTAACAATTATATTTTTGTGGCTTGTTGGCTTGGGCAGCGCCGCGACGTCAGCAGACCGCTGGCAGAGCGGTTGCAGAAATATCCAAGCCGACACCAACGGTTTTGGGTGTCTGACCCGAAGTGTTTCTCCACTCCAGATGCTAACGCTGCACTTATGCCTGGGCTCGGCGAAGGGTAGGGGTAGCGGCGGCTATAGCTGAGGCAGCTAGCCGACGCTCGGTGTTCTTCCGCTATTGCGCTGTTGCCGATGCAATTCGATCCCTGACGTTCCGTCGCTGTCGCTGTCGTTCTGACGTTGTTGACATTCGGTCGCTGGGTCGCTGTTGCTGCATCGCTGTCGTCGTTGGCGTTCGGTGGCTGGGTCGCTGCGTTGCTGTTGCTGGTCTCACAATTCGGCGGTGTTATTGCAGCCACTTGGAATTATAGCCACTTTAATATTGTTGCTGTTGATGACTGAGTGGGGTGAATGGAATGGGTTCCAGTTTGTGGGTAGACGAGAGGGGTGAATAGAATGGTGCGGTGTTCGGTGTCGTAGGGCTCAAGAGGGGTATAGGGAAGGGGGCAGTTGGCTGGTGTTAACTCCTCCCCACCACAAGATCTGTGTCCCACTGATCATTTAGGCCTTGATTGCAGGTTCCGGCGTACTCCGCGCTTCCAGGTTCTCAGGCGGGTCCCGCAGCTTAGGAATTCCTTTGGTCTATGTTACTTTTTTCCAAACGAGGTATACTGCTGTCATGATGGAGAGGGCTATGACTATTTCTACTGAGAAAGATATCAAAATCTCATTGGACATGACAATCTTTTCAGGTTCTCCATGCTGAATTCGTGGACGTGGTTTTTATTTGGGTTATTACGGCTGGCATTGCCATCAGGTGTGTTAACGAGTAGATGCTGTAGTTCCGGTCACCAATCGTAATCGTTTCGTTGTCAAATTGTACGACGAACGAACCCTCCAAGTGGTGTTTCTTGATCGGAGTCGATACCGTTCCGTTGAAATTTGTTAGAAAGATTGGCCCGTCGTCGATGAGTTCCACTGTTTCCTGGTTGGTCCTCAGATAATCACATTCGGCTTGGCCTCCTTTTAGCAATCTCGGTATACAACTATCCTCATCCAATTTGAATAGGTCTTTTTCTCGGCACACGGTTGTGTTACCGATCGATATGCAATTTCCGCGTAGCGCATATGTTTCCAGGCTGTCCATTGCCAGTGTGGTGTACTTTACTACCACTTGTTTGCCATCCGATGTCGTTGGGTAAATTTTCATCAATCGATATTTCCTGTCTGTCATTTTGGGCATTGCCAGGATATACAGGAGAGTAGTCCCGTTTGTGAGGATTGTAGGTCGGGAAAACTCAACTGCTTCCACGACGTTTTGATAAGGGAGGCTGTCTACCTTTGCCAGAATCGTGTCGACTTCCTCGTGGTCCAAGAGGTTTGTGTTGACCACTCCAGTCTTTCCTAGTTGGCAGGCTCTCAGTATCTCGTTGACTTGGTCCGCAATTATGATTGATTTGTGGAGAATGGCTGTCGTCACGTGGAAATCCCCTTCTATTGCGTTGACTTTCCCTATCACGTCGTTCAGCTTCTGGATTGATTCTTGTGCTGAGTCAAATAGCTTATTGTTGATCCGGATTTGTTGGTTGTTGTTCTTTGCCAGGCTGTTTTCTTCTTTCAAAATGGCATTCCAATCCGATTTGTCCGGTGATCCCGCGACCCATTTCCAAGCTGATCCTAGCCAGTCGATCGAGCGTTGCCTCCGTGACGGTGCGCTATTCATGCGCGAGATCCCTTCTGAAGCTTGCTGCAGATAATGGTCTACCAAAGCACCGATCCGTTGGTCCGTGATTAACTTAGCTTCGTCTGCTATCTGGTCGATGAGCTGCTGCATGCGCCCTAAACTTATGATGTGAGCCAGTTTGAAGACGCCATTGGTTCTCCAGACGGTGCCTTGTTGTAAGGGGGCCCGCGGAAAAAAATTTTAAAAAATAAGGGGGGCCCCCCCAAAAAGAGAGGACGCCCCCATAAAAAAAAAAAAAAAAAAAAAAAAAAATAAAATTAAATTATTTTTTTTTTTTTTTTTTTTTAGTCTAGGTGTCTGTATTCGTGTTTTCTTGTGTCTTATCATTATATTTTATCCTTTAGTATAGTTTTCTTCTTAATCTAAGTGTTGCTTAACTATTTTTTTATATTTCCTAAGTATTAAAAAATTTTTAGTTGATTTAATTGGTATTTTGAGGAGGTTATGAGTTATGTTTATTGTGAAACAATTGTAAAAAATTAAAATAAGTTTAAATAGCTTTTTCCAATTTTTATTAGATAGTAAAATAAATGGAAATTAATTTGTACCGTTTTTCTTTATTTTTTATTGATAATTTTTGTTTGTAAGTGTTTAGGCCAGTGGCCCACTGCTCTCCGAGCTTTCGCTCTCGCCCCTCTTGCGCTCCCTCGCTCGCCTCTCGCAACGTCCGCGCTCCAGAGTGCGAACTTCGAACTTCGCATCCGAACTCCTCGGACGGCCGCTGCCGATCTCCCGCTCTCGCTTCAACGGAGTCAAGCGGGCGGGAGCGCGGTTTTAGTTTTAAGTTTTAATTAGTCTCGCATATACAGCTGAATAAAGCACACACGGAATAATACCACGACGCCCCCGACTTCGTCATTTTTTTCGACTTCCTCTGCGTTTGCGCCGTGGGAACTATTTCTGCCAGCCAATTCCTTTTTGTGGAAGGATCGCCCCCCTACAACATTTGGTCCTTCGAGCCGGATAAGGATATCCTTCTGCTATTCGACTGTGATTTTTCCGCAAAAAAGATAAGTACGAGCATTTTCCGACTC
Source organism: Drosophila carrolli (assembly GCA_018152295.1). Lineage (NCBI taxonomy): Eukaryota > Metazoa > Arthropoda > Insecta > Diptera > Drosophilidae > Drosophila > Drosophila carrolli. Next base: position 78,891 of record JAECXJ010000269.1, read on the forward strand.
CCTCTCGCTGCCGGTCTTTAGCAGTGGTTCGAACATTGAATTTCGTTCACACTGCAGTAAGATCAATTTTTTTTCGTGTCAACTCCACGTCCGAGTTTTCCCGACACAACGGCAGTCGAGAAATTTAACATTCCTTCAATTCCAAAAAATTTTCTATCCGTCTCCGCTTTGTGTGCGTCGCCATACTCCTTGCCGTTTTCCTTTTCGTTCCCCGTTGTACATCAACTTGCCAACGGTCAAGGCATATGTGCATCCAGACATACACATACACGCGCGTGACAACTTGTGTGCATAGTGCAGTGCAATTCTGCCTCCCAAAAAAAAAATATATACGACAAAAAGTGAAATTGTGTGGTGGAAAATAAAAAGGCATAACTAAATATCAGCCACTCGGTGTGAAGTAATTTCGGGAGTTTCCCTGTTCGCCGTACAATCCGCCGCTGTCCAGATATTTTTTTTGTCTTGTGTTTTTTTCTCCACATAATTTCATCAGTTCCGTCACTTCAAATACAGTCCACTCTTCGACGCTCTACTGTACCGATATACACTTACACATAAACGCATGCATGCCCATATCTACATACATACATAGAACTATTTTCTGCCTCCACATACAGGAACATACACATATCCATAAACGCATGCATGCCCATATCTACATACATAAATATATTTTCTGCCTCCACATACAGGAACATAAAATAAAATAAATTCAAATCCACACGGGTGCGACCGTGATTGTTTTTTCTCCAAATTGCCGCAATTAACCGCGCCAACGGCTGTGTTATTATTGTTGCTGATTTTTTTGCCCCTTCTCTCTCTCTCCCGCGCCCTCACGCATGCACTGCGCTGCCGACGGCATAACCCAGTGAACATTTCTCCCGTAACAAAGCCAAGGTTTTTTTTAATTCCACCGTTCCGGCTCCGCTCAAAACAGTATTTATAATTATAATTATTATTTAATTATAAAAATAATTCATTCATAACTATAATTACTATTGAATTATAAATATTATTTAATTATTTCCGGCAAAGTAATTTATTTATTTAATGGATTAATTAATTTATTTTTATTGAGTTTTTCCGGATTTTTTTTGTTGCGAGCAAAGATATTTTCCAAACCCAAAAAAAAAATAAATAAATAAATAACTAAATACAATAAAATCATTTGGCAACAATAACTAAGGTAAAAATTAAAATAAACAAAATAAAACAGAAGTCAACAGATATACAAATATATAAACAATCAATACAGTTTCATCGATTTCCAAATATTTTCTTCCGATTCTTCTCGTTGTTTATGGCACTGTGTTTTCTATTCCGCACAAATTAACAGTGTGACCGTACTCTGTGGCTTTCTTTTCTTTTGCGTGCGTTCATTTGCAGGGACGACCAACTCGTTGGCGACTCAGACCGCGCCGAGAGCTTAACGGTGAAGATCCTTACGTTCTGAACGAAAGCCCCTTGCTCAGGTCAGTCGACAAGAGCTGATCCGCAAGTTCGAGTCCGAGAATGCCCACGGGAGACGACAAGAAACCGAGGTCGATCCCATCTATCCGTTTGGACAGGTCCCAATCCGCGTCTCCGCGGCCGTCTCAATTAACACCAAAGGCTGCCATTGCCATTCCAAGGGCAAAAAGCGACGAGTCCGTCGAGACTATCTCCGGTCCCCCGTCAAGGCTTTCTCGGTCGGTGTCCAAGATGGCTCAAACCGCGATAGACATCGCCCTCAAAAGGTTTATTGCCACAACAGACCGGGTTAGCCAATTTCAAGCGGATATTCATACTCCGAGCGCCGCTGAACCAGAACGACTTTCCCCTGGCATGTGCCAAGTCCATCGGGACCAAATCCGGGCCTTGTGGGAAAAGGTGGAGAAGAGTTATGAAAGTTGCTCCGATCTTCTTTCCGCGTCCACCGACAGTACGGCCACCTCGACAGTGCTTGAATCCAAGTACAGTTACTGCTACTCCGTATATTCGAGATGTTTGGTCCAGCTTCAGGACATAATAGACAAGGCCGCCTCCCAGTCCATTCAGGCTGCTGTCAGTGTTCCAACACCGCCGTCTACGGGCTGTCGTTTGCCACCAGTCGACACCGAAGTTTTCGCTGGTGATTACCTGCGTTGGCCCACCTTCAGAGATCTTTTTTCCGCGATATACATCCACAACTCGCGTCTTACACCGGTAGAGAAGTTGTTCCACCTACTGTCCAAAACAAGTGGCGATGCGCACGCCATTGTTTCTAAAGCCCCGCTGACCAACGAAGGGTTTATCTCCGCGTGGCGAACCCTCACCGACCGCTTCGAAAATCGGCGGTTATTAGTCAATAGCCAGTTGAAAATCCTCTTCAACATTCAGGCAGTACCCCAGGAGTCCGGAGCCGCTCTGAAAGAGCTGCAAGGCACAATCCAAAGTTGCCTGACAGCCTTAGAGATGTCCTCTATTCAAGTCGAGACTTGGGATTGTCTCCTGGTGTACATGGTTTCTTTAAAGCTTCCCAAAATCACGCTGTCGTTGTGGGAGCAATCCATTCACAACAAGGCTGAGATTCCAACGTGGAATGAGTTAGACTTGTTCTTGACAGAGCGTCATCGCACTCTGGAGGCTATCGATGACATCAGGCCTAGCAGTTCAGGTCAGTTTCCGCCAAGGTCGACACCGGCGAGCGCCCCAGCGCGTAGGCTTAATTCCTACGAGGCCAGAGTGACTCCAGCCCCAAGAGGGTGCGATCTCTGCTCCAGAGAGAATCATCCTGTTCGCTTATGCCCGCGCTTCCTTGAGATGGATGTAAATGGTCGCTCCGACTACATTAAGAAAAAGCAGCTTTGCCTGAACTGTTTTGCACGAGGGCACCTGCAACGGGATTGCACTAGCGCCCATAGCTGCTTCACGTGCCACAGCCGTCATCACACCCTCCTGCACCGCGGTAATCCATTCGCGGTCGCTCCAAGTCCGTCTGCGCCATCCAGGTCTCGACCCGCTCCTACTACAAGAGGCACGAGCCCCACAGAGGATCACTCTGATGTGCAAGTGTGCTTCGCTTCCGGCTCAAGAGCCGTCTTACTGGGCACAGCCCTCATTAACATTTGCCATTTAGGGTGCAATTTCCAGGCGCGAGCCCTAATCGATTCTGGTTCCGAGGCAACCTTTATTACGGAGAGACTTTTCAACCTCATCAAACTTCCCTTCAAGACTATCCAGGCCCAAGTCTCTGGTCTTAATCAAACCGTTGCCGCTCAGTCCACGAAACTCTGTAATTTTTCTATTCGATCGCCTTCCAGACCCGGGCTGCATTTAGAAACTTCAGCTTACGTTCTTCCGCAGCTGGCCGGGAATCTGCCTTCGTATCCAGTCCCTCGAGATCTTCTTAAGGGAATTCCTGACATCCCCCTTGCAGATCCCAAGTTCTTCGAGAGCTCCCAAATCGATGTCTTGATAGGAGCCGACATTCTTCCGTCCATCCTCCTCGGCAACGCCAGGGCTAACATTTGCGGTTCACTTCTCGGCCAGGAAACCATTTTTGGATGGGTGTTGACAGGTCCCATATCTCCAGCGGCCCCCCGCAATTTGTCCAGCTTCTCCACTCGAGTTACCTGCGGACTCGACGACTCGTTGGATCATCTCCTTACCAAATTCTGGGAGGTGGAGGAAGTGCCCACACAGATAGTCCCCGAGTCCGATTCCGTCTGCGAACACAATTTTGTCCAGACTACAAGAAGGGACAATCGAGGCAAATACGTTGTGATGCTCCCCTTGCGCGATCCCGAGCATAATGGTTCCGAGCTCGCATCTTCACGATCCTTTGCTCTGGCTCAATTTCTGCGTAACGAGCAGCGCCTAAAAAGAGATCCGCCCCTGAAAGCCCGGTATGACTCCGTAATCCAAGAATACCTCGACTTAGGTCACATGGCCGAGGTCCCTTTGACGAGCAGTTCCGCCACGTACTACCTTCCACATCACGCCGTTCTTAAACCCGAGAGTACAACCACTAAAGTGCGGGTGGTTTTCAACGCCTCTAGCCCTTCCGCAAACGGGACCAGTCTGAATGACATACTTTACGCGGGCCCGGTCTTACAATCCGACCTCACGATTCAAATCCTGAAGTGGCGATACTTTAGGTTCGTCTTCAACGCCGACATCGAGAAGATGTATCGGCAAATTTGGGTAGACCCCCAGCATACTCCCTTGCAGCGTATTCTATTCCGCAACTCCAATGGGGAAATCCGCGACTACGAGTTGAAGACAGTCACCTTCGGGGTCAATTGTGCCCCGTTCCTAGCGATCCGTGTCCTGCAACAGCTCGCCGACGACGAAGAGTCGAGGTATCCGCAGGCGAGTCGGATTATCCGACAGTTCATGTACGTCGACGACGTACTCGCGGGGGCAGACTCCAAACCCGAAGCGCAAGCGGCTATCCGCGAGCTCCAGGGGGCCCTGGATTCAGCAGGATTCCCCCTTAGAAAATGGACATCCAATAGCAAGGCGATTTTGGCCAACATCCAGAGTGACCATCTCCTTCGCGCGGACTTCCTTGAAATCGACGCAGAGAGCACGGCTAAAACTCTCGGAGTGCGGTGGAAGGCGACGTCTGACGAGTTTTTCTTCATTCCGCCCGAACTGACCCTGGGTTCAACGTTCACAAAGCGTCAAGTCCTATCCCAAATCGCCAAACTATTTGATCCAGCGGGCTGGCTCGCCCCCTTCATAGTCCGGGCAAAGATGTTCATGCAGGACATTTGGCTCCAAAATCTAGGATGGGACGATGCCCTCCCTCGAGATTTTTGCCAAAGATGGGTTGACTTCCTGGAAAATTACTCCGCTCTTGATCAGATCCACATTCCCCGATGGGTCGCCTTCCGACCACATTTGAAAATTGAGCATCATGGGTTCTGCGACGCCTCGCAGAAGGCGTACGGCGCAGCCATCTACGTCCGAGTTGAGGCTGGGTCCGCGGTAATGGTGAACTTGCTCACGGCAAAGACGCGGGTGGCCCCAGTAAAAACGGTGTCGCTCCCGCGGCTCGAGTTGTGCGGAGCCTTGTTATTGTCAGAAATGGCCAACGCCGTTCTTCCGAAGATGCCCGGGCAGGCGTCCGCCCTGCACTGTTGGACGGACTCTACGATTGTTCTCGCCTGGTTGCATAAGCCAGCGTGCCACTGGACAACGTTCGTGGCAAATCGTGTGACCAAGATCACCCAGCTCACCGAGGTGGAAAAATGGGCACATGTTCGCTCCGAGCATAACCCGGCAGATCTCGCTAGCCGGGGGTGGCGCTTCAAGACCTTGCGGACAGCCAGCTGTGGTGGCATGGTCCTGCCTGGCTGCAGTGGCCTCGCTGCGAGTGGCCCACTCAAGGCTATGAACCCCCTGTGACTGAACTCGAGAAGCGAGCAGTCAAGGTCCATGTTGCGAAGGTACCCCCTGAAGACATTCTGGAGCGTTTTTCCACACTCGACAAGGCGTTGCGAGTCCTCGCTTACGCTCATCGGTTCATCCAGCGTTCGCGAAAGCTCATGTCCCCGTTTGAGGATCCCTTGACAGCTCCTGAAATTGCGTCGGCCGAGCGGCTCCTGATTTCCGTCACGCAACGCAGGCACTTTGCCCTTGAGATTGGCTGCTTAAGCCAAAAACGGCCAGTGCCAGCATCCAGCCTTGTCCAAAACCTGAACCCGTTCATTGATTCCCAAGGGCTCATGAGAGCATGCGGCCGAGTCACGGCCTCCGAACTTCTCCAGTATGATGAACGGCACCCTGTCATCCTTCCATACGACTGCCATCTGTCTCGACTCCTCGTCCATTTCACGCATCGCATAACGCTGCACGGTGGCAATCAGCTAATGATCCGTCTGATCCGTTCCAAGTTCTGGATCCCGAGGGTGAGGAATTTGGTCAAGTCCGTCATATATTCATGCAAGGTCTGCATCATCCACAAAAAGAGGTTGCAAACGCAATTGATGGGAGACTTACCCAAAGAACGAACGTCCTTCTCGCGCCCTTTCACATATACCGGTGTGGACTATGCCGGTCCCTTCGACATCAAAAACTACACGGGACGAGCCTGTCTCATTACGAAAGGGTATGTGCTGGTGTTCGTGTGCTTCGCCACTAAGGCCATCCATTTAGAGCCTACTTCCGACCTCACGACTGAGAAGTTTCTCGCCGCCTTCGCCCGTTTCGTGTCCCGCAGAGGATGCCCCCGTCAAGTTCAGTCGGACAATGGGAAGACCTTTGTGGGTGCGGCTGCCCTACTCTCCCGCGAGTTTCTCCAAGCTCTCAAGGAAGCTGTGACAGGTGCCTATAGTCACCAGCAGCTGCTCTGGCAATTCATTCCTCCGGGAGCACCCCACATGGGAGGCTTGTGGGAAGCAGGGGTTAAGAGCTTCAAGATCCTGTTCTACAAGTCCACGGCGACGCGGAAATATACGTTCGAAGAGCTGTCCACGCTTCTAGCTAGGATCGAAGCATGCCTGAACTCGCGCCCGCTCGCGCCAATGTCCGAAGACCCCACTGACCTGCTGGCACTTACGCCAGGGCACTTTCTTGTTGGAGGGCCCCTCCTCGCCATGGTCGAACCCGAGATAAAGGGGGACACCACATCTATTATAAACCGCTGGCAGCACCTGAAGGCTCTTCATCAACAATTTCGTCTGCGATGGAAGGAGGAGTACCTCAAGGAACTCCATAAGCGGAATAAGTGGCGAACCCCCACAAGAAATCTCCGTGCCGGGGACATGGTGGTAGTCAAGGAAGACAACCTTCCGTCCAATGAGTGGCGATTAGGCAGAATTGACGCGGTGTTTCCGGGAGCCGATGGCCATGTTCGTGTGGTCGACATCCGCACTGCGTCCCATAGCGAAGGTCGTCCTTCTTCCAACGGAAGAGTCCGCCGGCCGCAATAACCAGTCGACCCTTCACTCCGGTGGTTCAATTCATCACTTCGTTTCGTAGCGTCAATTTATAGTTCCAACCCGTAGTTCCAATTCACAGTTCTTATCACTACTGATCCAAATTTTTCATTTTGTCCTATTCCGCCAATCAGATCTCACACGATGTCTCCACGTCCGCGCAGCGTCATCGCATTGGAGCTCAGACGAACTCGAGGTATGCAATCCTACCGTTGCCGAGTCTGTAGCGGGATCCATCCACTTCGGAAGTGTCGTCGGTTCCTCCGTCTGAGTGCCGAGAAGAGACTCCGGGCTGTCCTTGCCAACCGGTACTGCCACCGCTGCTTGGCCCCGAGCACTCCGACGGAGCGTGTCGGCGAGGTGATCGCTGCAAAACTTGCGGCCAGGATCACCACACTCTCCTTCATCTCGGACCACCGATGGCATACGGCAGTCCGCCCGGCAGCACGCCGGTCGCAGAGATCCGCTGCCACTCCGCAACACTCCTCAGCCGCTCCTCGCCCCTCGTCCGCCACTCCACGGCATTCCTCAGCCGCTCCTCGGCACTCGTCCGCCACTCCACGGCACTCATCTGACACTCCGCGGCAATTTTCTGCTACTCGTCGGGGTGCCACGCAGCTTGCGGTCACCGCTCCGTCCCTAACGTCCCTTCTACAGCGGCACAGCGTCAACCTCCTACCGACGGCTTTGGTGCGTTTAGAGACCGGGAGTCGGGTCTTCGACACTGCGGCGCTTATTGACCCGTGACGCCTATGAGCTGCATCGACGCTTCGCTAGCGTCGAGTTTCCGCTGCCGACCACCAACGTGGGAGGCGAACAGATCTGTTCGGCAACCGTGGGGTCAAGAATCGACAGCGCTGTCCGGCTAGACGCAATTTTCAAAATAGAGCCTCACGTGCGCATCCGCACTCCAATCCGGGAGCTGAGCGACGCTGTAAGGACCCACTTCCGGGACATTACGCTGGCTGACGAGCGGTTCTATCTCCCCGCGACAATCTCCATCATCCTGGGCGCGGATATGTATCCGAACGTGATGCGGCCGGGATTCCTGAAACTTCAAGATGGACTGCCAGTAGCCCAGAGCACCGTGTTTGGGTGGGTCGTGTCCGGAGCCTGCCACCAGCCGTGAAAAGAGCAACCAGGCTATGTTGCAACCCGAGTAGTTGCAAGGGGGCCCACTGCTCTCCGAGCTTTCGCTCTCGCCCCTCTTGCGCTCCCTCGCTCGCCTCTCGCAACGTCCGCGCTCCAGAGTGCGAACTTCGAACTTCGCATCCGAACTCCTCGGACGGCCGCTGCCGATCTCCCGCTCTCGCTTCAACGGAGTCAAGCGGGCGGGAGCGCCGTTTTAGTTTTAAGTTTTAATTAGTCTCGCATATACAGCTGAATAAAGCACACACGGAATAATACCACGACGCCCCCGACTTCGTCATTTTTTCAACTTCCTCTGCGTTTGCGCCGTGGAAACTATTTCTGCCAGCCAATTCCTTTTTGTGGAAGGATCGCCCCCTAAATCAGTAAGAAATTAATTTCTAAATTATAATTTTTGCTTTCTCTTTATTTTTATTAATAGGGAAATATGTGTAGAAAATTGTTTCACTCACTCTTGTTTAATGGGATTGTTCAATGTGTTTATTTCGATTTCTTCTTACAAGGTTATTATTCTGAAAGTAAATAAGAATTAGTTTTCGTTTCATTTCATTTTCGTTTTCGTTTTTTTTTTTTTTTTTTTTTTTTTAATTTTGTCAGATTTCTTTGTGTGTGTGCGGTTTATTTTTTCCTTATTTTTTATTTGTGTGTTCTCTCTTTTTTGGTAAGTGCGTTGAAAGGCGCGGTGGTCCGTATTTGTCCGTTTTGGCGTTTCGCCTACTAAGGTACGGTTGCCACACAATCCACTGGGCAGCTTTTTTGAATGCATTCCACATTCGTTAGCCTTTCCAGCAGATTGCCACACACAATTTTAAAACATTGGTTTCTGATTATTATTATTAAATTTTTTTATTATATTTTTTTATTTAAATATTTTTCCGCTCGCAAATTAATTGCCGCAGCGGTTATCTTGTTTTTTTATTAGGGTGGACTTATCGCCGCAGCGGACTATTGCCTTCTTTTTTGTTAACTCGGTTTTTTATTTGTGCCCGCAAATATGCCGCGCAACAGTGTGCGTGGACAAATCGCCGCGGCAGGCTTACCGATATTTTTTATTCACAATTTTTTTTGCGCCCGTGGGGAGTGGCAGCTCTGAGCGGCAGCACCCACACCGGATAACTGTGTAACTTTCACCAATATTTTCACTTTAATATTTTTCTTCACACAAGCAACATTTTTTTTTATTTTAAATTTTATTTAACTTAATTTTACAAACACAACACCGTATTCTGAATTTTTTCCCCTTTTCTTTTCCTTTTCTTTTTTTTTCTTTTTTGGTGGGGTTTTTTCCACTTCACAGGGAAGTGGAGACTGCTCGGGCGCCAGTTATGACCAGTCATGGTCAGAGGGGGATAATTCCCCTTATATTACCTAAATGATATGATTTTCATGCTGATTCGTCCTGCTGGTCCTTCGTCCTTCTTACTTTCGTCCTTCTTACTTCGTCCTTCTTATTCCCTTTTATTTAAAACGATTTTACTTTAAAATAAAACTGTAATCGAATTCTTTCGTTACAAGCGGTTTTATTATTCAAAAATATTGTAGTGTTCAGATCGGGGGTACAAATAGAATTAATTCTAACAATTATATTTTTGTGGCTTGTTGGCTTGGGCAGCGCCGCGACGTCAGCAGACCGCTGGCAGAGCGGTTGCAGAAATATCCAAGCCGACACCAACGGTTTTGGGTGTCTGACCCGAAGTGTTTCTCCACTCCAGATGCTAACGCTGCACTTATGCCTGGGCTCGACGAAGGGTAGGGGTAGCGGCGGCTATAGCTGAGGCAGCTAGCCGACGCTCGGTGTTCTTCCGCTATTGCGCTGTTGCCGATGCAATTCGATCCCTGACGTTCCGTCGCTGTCGCTGTCGTTCTGACGTTGTTGACATTCGGTCGCTGGGTCGCTGTTGCTGCATCGCTGTCGTCGTTGGCGTTCGGTGGCTGGGTCGCTGCGTTGCTGTTGCTGGTCTCACAATTCGGCGGTGTTATTGCAGCCACTTGGAATTATAGCCACTTTAATATTGTTGCTGTTGATGACTGAGTGGGGTGAATGGAATGGGTTCCAGTTTGTGGGTAGCCGAGAGGGGTGAATAGAATGGTGCGGTGTTCGGTGTCGTACGGCTCAAGAGGGGTATAGGGAAGGGGGCAGTTGGCTGGTGTTAACTCTTCCCCACCACAAGATCTGTGTCCCACTGATCATTTAGGCCTTGATTGCAGGTTCCGGCGTACTCCGCGCTTCCAGGTTCTCAGGCGGGTCCCGCAGCTTAGGAATTCCTTTGGTCGATGTTACTTTTTTCCAAACGAGGTATACTGCTGTCATGATGGAGAGGGCTATGACTATTTCTACTGAGAAAGATATCAAAATCTCATTGGACATGACTGACAATCTTTTCAGGTTCTCCATGCTGAATTCGTGGACGTGGTTTTTATTTGGGTTATTACGGCTGGCATTGCCATCAGGTGTGTTGACGAGTAGATGCTGTAGTTCCGGTCACCAATCGTAATCGTTTCGTTGTCAAATTGTACGACAAACGAACCCTCCAAGTGGTGTTTCTTGATCGGAGTCGATACCGTTCCGTTGAAATTTGTTAGAAAGATTGGCCCGTCGTCGATGAGTTCCACTGTTTCCTGGTTGGTCCTCAGATAATCACATTCGGCTTGGCCTCCTTTTAGCAATCTCGGTATACAACTATCCTCATCCAATTTGAATAGGTCTTTTTCTCGGCACACGGTTGTGTTACCGATCGATATGCAATTTCCGCGTAGCGCATATGTTTCCAGGCTGTCCATTGCCAGTGTGGTGTACTTTACTACCACTTTTTTGCCATCCGATGTCGTTGGGTAAATTTTCATCAATCGATATTTCCTGTCCACCATTTTGGGCATTGCCAGGATATACAGGAGAGTAGTCCCGTTTGTGAGGATTGTAGGTCGGGAAAACTCGACTGCTTCCACGACGTTTTGATAAGGGAGGCTGTCCACCTTTGCCAGAATCGTGTCGACTTCCTCGTGGTCCAAGAGGTTTGTGTTGACCACTCCAGTCTTTCCTAGTTGGCAGGCTCTCAGTATCTCGTTGACTTGGTCCGCAATTATGATTGATTTGTGGAGAATGGCTGTCGTCACGTGGAAATCCCCTTCTATTGCGTTGACTTTCCCTATCACGTCGTTCAGCTTCTGGATTGATTCTTGTGCTGAGTCAAATAGCTTATTGTTGATCCGGATTTGTTGGTTGTTGTTCTTTGCCAGGCTGTTTTCTTCTTTCAAAATGGCATTCCAATCCGATTTGTCCGGTGATCCCGCGACCCATTTCCAAGCTGATCCTAGCCAGTCGATCGAGCGTTGCCTCCGTGACGGTGCGCTATTCATGCGCGAGATCCCTTCTGAAGCTTGCTGCAGATAATGGTCTACCAAAGCACCGATCCGTTGGTCCGTGATTAACTTAGCTTCGTCTGCTATCTGGTCGATGAGCTGCTGCATGCGCCCTAAACTTATGATGTGAGCCAGTTTGAAGACGCCATTGGTTCTCCAGACGGTGCCTTGTTGTAAGGGGACGACCGGTGAATCATATTTAAAAATATGAAGGGTTGCCGCCACATAGATTGCGGACGCGCTTATAGTGTCAAGAAAAGGTTAAATGAAAAATGTAGATCCTTATAATTAGGTCGTTATTCTTTCTTAGTCTAGGTGTCTGTATTCGTGTTTTCTTGTGTCTTATCATTATATTTTATCCTTTAGTATAGTTTTCTTCTTAATCTAAGTGTTGCTTAACTATTTTCTTAAGTATTAAAAAATTTTTAGTTGATTTAATTGGTATTTTGAGGAGGTTATGAGTTAGTGAAACATTTAATACACACTTCCCTTTATGTTTTTATTGTGAAACAATTTTAAAAAATTAAAATAAGTTTAAATAGCTTTTTCCAATTTTTATTAGATAGTAAAATAAATGGAAATTAATTTGTACCGTTTTTCTTTATTTTTTATTGATAATTTTTGTTTGTAAGAAATTAATTTCTAAATTATAATTTTTGCTTTCTCTTTATTTTTATTAATAGGGAAATATGTGTAGAAAATTGTTTCACTCACTCTTGTTTAATGGGATTGTTCAATGTGTTTATTTCGATTTCTTCTTACAAGGTTATTATTCTGAAAGTAAATAAGAATTAGTTTTCGTTTCATTTCATTTTCGTTTTCGTTTTTTTTTTTTTTTTTTTTTAATTTTGTCAGATTTCTTTGTGTGTGTGCGGTTTATTTTTTCCTTATTTTTTATTTGTGTGTTCTCTCTTTTTTGGTAAGTGCGTTGAAAGGCGCGGTGGTCCGTATTTGTCCGTTTTGGCGTTTCGCCTACTAAGGTACGGTTGCCACACAATCCACTGGGCAGCTTTTTTTGAATGCATTCCACATTCGTTAGCCTTTCCAGCAGATTGCCACACACAATTTTAAAACATTGGTTTCTGATTATTATTATTAAATTTTTTTATTATATTTTTTTATTTAAATATTTTTCCGCTCGCAAATTAATTGCCGCAGCGGTTATCTTGTTATACCCTTGCAGAGGGTATTATAATTTCAGTCAAAAGTTTGCAACGCAGTGAAGGAGATATTTCCGACCCTATAAAGTATATATATTCTTGATCAGGATCACCTCCTGAGTTGATATAGCCATGTCCGTCTGTCCGTCTGTCCGTCAGTCCGTTTCTACGCAAACTAGTCCCTCAGTTTTAAAGCTATCTGCTTGAAACTTTCCCAAAAGTTGTCTTTCTATTGCAGGTAGTATATAAGTCGGAACGAGCCGGATCGGGCCACCGATATAGCTGCCATATAACTGAACGATCGGAAATGCCATAACTTTGGTGTTTTTAAAGTTAGGAAGTTGGGATTTTCTATGGGTTTTATTTTTGGCCAATCAGTCTGACCCACCAAATTTCATAAGGATCGGCCGACTATATCCTATAGCCGCCATATAACTGATTGATCGGAAATGCCATAACTTTGGTGTTTGTTAAGTTAGGAAGTTGGGATTTTCTATGGGTTTAATTTTTGGCCATCCAATCCGACCTATTAAATTTCATAAGGATCGGCCGACTATATCTTATAGCTGCCATATAACTGAACGATTGGAAATGCCATAACTTTGGTGTTTTTAAAGTTAGGAAGTTGGGATTTTTTATCAGTATTAAGAATGCATCATATAAATAATTTTGGAGAATATAATTTACAGAATTCTGCAAGGGTATATCCACTTCGGCTCCGCCCGAAGTTTGCTTTCCTTTCTTGTTTTTTATTATGATTTATCGCAATTATTTTACGCTCGCGAATAAGCTACCCATTTGGGTGGACTTATCGCCGCAGCGGACTATTGCCTTCTTTTTTGTTAACTCGGTTTTTTATTTGTGCCCGCAAATATGCCGCGCAACAGTGTGCGTGGACAAATCGCTGCGGCAGGTTCACCGATATTTTTTATTCACAATTTTTTTGCGCCCGTGGGGAGTGGCAGCTCTGAACGGCAGCACCCACACCGGATAACTGTGTAACTTTCTCCAATATTTTCACTTTAATATTTTTCTTCACACAAGCAACATTTTTTTTATTTTAAATTTTATTTAACTTAATTTTACAAACACAACACCGTATTCTGAATTTTTCCCCTTTTCTTTTCCTTTTCTTTTTTTTTTTTTTGGTGGGGTTTTTCCACTTCACAGGGAAGTGGAGACTGCTCGGGCGCCAGTTATGACCAGTCATGGTCAGAGGGGGGATAATTCCCCTTATATTACCTAAATGATATGATTTTCATGCTGATTCGTCCTGCTGGTCCTTCGTCCTTCTTACTTTCGTCCTTCTTACTTCGTCCTTCTTATTCCCTTTTATTTAAAACGATTTTACTTTAAAATAAAACTGTAATCGAATTCTTTCGTTACAAGCGGTTTTATTATTCAAAAATATTGTAGTGTTCAGATCGGGGGTACAAATAGAATTAATTCTAACAATTATATTTTTGTGGCTTGTTGGCTTGGGCAGCGCCGCGACGTCAGCAGACCGCTGGTAGAGCGATTGCAGAAATATCCAAGCCGACACCAACGGTTTTGAGTGTCTGACCCGAAGTGTTTCTCCACTCCAGATGCTAACGCTGCACTTATGCCTGGGATCGGCGAAGGGGTAGCGGCGGCTATAGCTGAGGCAGCTAGCCGACGCTCGGTGTTCTTCCGCTATTGCGCTGTTGCCGATGCAATTCGATCCCTGACGTTCCGTCGCTGTCGCTGTCGTTCTGACGTTGTTGACATTCGGTCGCTGGGTCGCTGTTGCTGCATCGCTGTCGTCGTTGGCGTTCGGTGGCTGGGTCGCTGCGTTGCTGTTGCTGGTCTCACAATTCGGCGGTGTTATTGCAGCCACTTGGAATTATAGCCACTTTAATATTGTTGCTGTTGATGACTGAGTGGGGTGAATGGAATGGGTTCCAGTTTGTGGGTAGCCGAGAGGGGTGAATAGAATGGTGCGGTGTTCGGTGTCGTACGGCTCAAGAGGGGTATAGGGAAGGGGGCAGTTGGCTGGTGTTAACTCTTCCCCACCACAAGATCTGTGTCCCACTGATCATTTAGGCCTTGATTGCAGGTTCCGGCGTACTCCGCGCTTCCAGGTTCTCAGGCGGGTCCCGCAGCTTAGGAATTCCTTTGGTCGATGTTACTTTTTTCCAAACGAGGTATACTGCTGTCATGATGGAGAGGGCTATGACTATTTCTACTGAGAAAGATATCAAAATCTCATTGGACATGACTGACAATCTTTTCAGGTTCTCCATGCTGAATTCGTGGACGTGGTTTTTATTTGGGTTATTACGGCTGGCATTGCCATCAGGTGTGTTGACGAGTAGATGCTGTAGTTCCGGTCACCAATCGTAATCGTTTCGTTGTCAAATTGTACGACGAACGAACCCTCCAAGTGGTGTTTCTTGATCGGAGTCGATACCGTTCCGTTGAAATTTGTTAGAAAGATTGGCCCGTCGTCGATGAGTTCCACTGTTTCCTGGTTGGTCCTCAGATAATCACATTCGGCTTGGCCTCCTTTTAGCAATCTCGGTATACAACTATCCTCATCCAATTTGAATAGGTCTTTTTCTCGGCACACGGTTGTGTTACCGATCGATATGCAATTTCCGCGTAGCGCATATGTTTCCAGGCTGTCCATTGCCAGTGTGGTGTACTTTACTACCACTTGTTTGCCATCCGATGTCGTTGGGTAAATTTTCATCAATCGATATTTCCTGTCCACCATTTTGGGCATTGCCAGGATATACAGGAGAGTAGTCCCGTTTGTGAGGATTGTAGGTCGGGAAAACTCAACTGCTTCCACGACGTTTTGATAAGGGAGGCTGTCCACCTTTGCCAGAATCGTGTCGACTTCCTCGTGGTCCAAGAGGTTTGTGTTGACCACTCCAGTCTTTCCTAGTTGGCAGGCTCTCAGTATCTCGTTGACTTGGTCCGCAATTATGATTGATTTGTGGAGAATGGCTGTCGTCACGTGGAAATCCCCTTCTATTGCGTTGACTTTCCCTATCACGTCGTTCAGCTTCTGGATTGATTCTTGTGCTGAGTCAAATAGCTTATTGTTGATCCGGATTTGTTGGTTGCTGTTCTTTGCCAGGCTGTTTTCTTCTTTCAAAATGGCATTCCAATCCGATTTGTCCGGTGATCCCGCGACCCATTTCCAAGCTGATCCTAGCCAGTCGATCGAGCGTTGCCTCCGTGACGGTGCGCTATTCATGCGCGAGATCCCTTCTGAAGCTTGCTGCAGATAATGGTCTACCAAAGCACCGATCCGTTGGTCCGTGATTAACTTAGCTTCGTCTGCTATCTGGTCGATGAGCTGCTGCATGCGCCCTAAACTTATGATGTGAGCCAGTTTGAAGACGCCATTGGTTCTCCAGACGGTGCCTTGTTGTAAGGGGACGACCGGTGAATCATATTTAAAAATATGAAGGGTTGCCGCCACATAGATTGCGGACGCGCTTATAGTGTCAGCAAAAGGTTAAATGAAAAATGTAGATTCTTATAATTAGGTCGTTCTTCTTTCTTAGTCTAGGTGTCTGTATTCGTGTTTTCTTGTGTCTTATCATTATATTTTATCCTTTAGTATAGTTTTCTTCTTAATCTAAGTGTTGCTTAACTATTTTCTTAAGTATTAAAAAATTTTTAGTTGATTTAATTGGTATTTTGAGGAGGTTATGAGTTAGTGAAACATTTAATACACACTTCCCTTTATGTTTTTATTGTGAAACAATTTTAAAAAATTAAAATAAGTTTAAATAGCTTTTTCCAATTTTTATTAGATAGTAAAATAAATGGAAATTAATTTGTACCGTTTTTCTTTATTTTTTATTGATAATTTTTGTTTGTAAGAAATTAATTTCTAAATTATAATTTTTGCTTTCTCTTTATTTTTATTAATAGGGAAATATGTGTAGAAAATTGTTTCACTCACTCTTGTTTAATGGGATTGTTCAATGTGTTTATTTCGATTTCTTCTTACAAGGTTATTATTCTGAAAGTAAATAAGAATTAGTTTTCGTTTCATTTCATTTTCGTTTTTTTTTTTTTTTTTTTTTTTTTTTTAATTTTGTCAGATTTCTTTGTGTGTGTGCGGTTTATTTTTTCCTTATTTTTTATTTGTGTGTTCTCTCTTTTTTGGTAAGTGCGTTGAAAGGCGCGGTGGTCCGTATTTGTCCGTTTTGGCGTTTCGCCTACTAAGGTACGGTTGCCACACAATCCACTGGGCAGCTTTTTTGAATGCATTCCACATTCGTTAGCCTTTCCAGCAGATTGCCACACACAATTTTAAAACATTGGTTTCTGATTATTATTATTAAATTTTTTATTATATTTTTTTATTTAAATATTTTTCCGCTCGCAAATTAATTGCCGCAGCGGTTATCTTGTTATACCCTTGCAGAGGGTATTATAATTTCAGTCAAAAGTTTGCAACGCAGTGAAGGAGACATTTCCGACCCTATAAAGTATATATATTCTTGATCAGGATCACCTCCTGAGTTGATATAGCCATGTCCGTCTGTCCGTCTGTCCGTCCGTCCGTTTCTACGCAAACTAGTCCCTCAGTTTTAAAGCTATCTGCTTGAAACTTTCCCAAAAGTTGTCTTTCTATTGCAGGTAGTATATAAGTCGGAACGAGCCGGATCGGGCCACTATATCATATAGCTGCCATATAACTGAACGATCGAAAATGCCATAACTTTGGTGTTTTTAAAGTTAGGAAGTTGGGATTTTCTATGGGTTTTATTTTTGGCCAATCAGTCTGACCCACCAAATTTCATAAGGATCGGCCGACTATATCCTATAGCCGCCATATAACTGATTGATCGGAAATGCCATAACTTTGGTGTTTGTTAAGTTAGGAAGTTGGGATTTTCTATGGGTTTAATTTTTGGCCATCCAATCCGACCTATTAAATTTCATAAGGATCGGCCGACTATATCTTATAGCTGCCATATAACTGAACGATTGGAAATGCCATAACTTTGGTGTTTTTAAAGTTAGGAAGTTGGGATTTTTTATCAGTATTAAGAATGCATCATATAAATAATTTTGGAGAATATAATTTACAGAATTCTGCAAGGGTATATCCACTTCGGCTCCGCCCGAAGTTTGCTTTCCTTTCTTGTTTTTTATTATGATTTATCGCAATTATTTTACGCTCGCGAATAAGCTACCCATTTGGGTGGACTTATCGCCGCAGCGGACTATTGCCTTCTTTTTTGTTAACTCGGTTTTTTATTTGTGCCCGCAAATATGCCGCGCAACAGTGTGCGTGGACAAATCGCTGCGGCAGGTTCACCGATATTTTTTATTCACAATTTTTTTTGCGCCCGTGGGGAGTGGCAGCTCTGAACGGCAGCACCCACACCGGATAACTGTGTAACTTTCTCCAATATTTTCACTTTAATATTTTTCTTCACACAAGCAACATTTTTTTTTATTTTAAATTTTATTTAACTTAATTTTACAAACACAACACCGTATTCTGAATTTTTTCCCCTTTTCTTTTCCTTTTCTTTTTTTTTCTTTTTTGGTGGGGTTTTTTCCACTTCACAGGGAAGTGGAGACTGCTCGGGCGCCAGTTATGACCAGTCATGGTCAGAGGGGGGATAATTCCCCTTATATTACCTAAATGATATGATTTTCATGCTGATTCGTCCTGCTGGTCCTTCGTCCTTCTTACTTTCGTCCTTCTTACTTCGTCCTTCTTATTCCCTTTTATTTAAAACGATTTTACTTTAAAATAAAACTGTAATCGAATTCTTTCGTTACAAGCGGTTTTATTATTCAAAAATATTGTAGTGTTCAGATATTTTTGTGGCTTGTTGGCTTGGGCAGCGCCGCGACGTCAGCAGACCGCTGGTAGAGCGATTGCAGAAATATCCAAGCCGACACCAACGGTTTTGAGTGTCTGACCCGAAGTGTTTCTCCACTCCAGATGCTAACGCTGCACTTATGCCTGGGATCGGCGAAGGGGTAGCGGCGGCTATAGCTGAGGCAGCTAGCCGACGCTCGGTGTTCTTCCGCTATTGCGCTGTTGCCGATGCAATTCGATCCCTGACGTTCCGTCGCTGTCGCTGTCGTTCTGACGTTGTTGACATTCGGTCGCTGGGTCGCTGTTGCTGCATCGCTGTCGTCGTTGGCGTTCGGTGGCTGGGTCGCTGCGTTGCTGTTGCTGGTCTCACAATTCGGCGGTGTTATTGCAGCCACTTGGAATTATAGCCACTTTAATATTGTTGCTGTTGATGACTGAGTGGGGTGAATGGAATGGGTTCCAGTTTGTGGGTAGCCGAGAGGGGTGAATAGAATGGTGCGGTGTTCGGTGTCGTAGGGCTCAAGAGGGGTATAGGAAAGGGGGCAGTTGGCTGGTGTTAACTTGTATAATATATATGTAAGCATATACATATGTATGTATTTACATTATACACAGTTGCAATTGCCCGGCAAAGATAACTCCTTTCAAAGAAAGCTATTCGCTATACCCGTTACTCGTGTTGTGCAAACATTTAGACTTTAATATAAATAATTCTATTTAAGAATGTATGTGTTTAGCCAATATATGTATGTATGTTTAATATTTCTAGTCAATTTATTGCACTCAAAAACATAAACATAAACACAGCTGCTGGTGCAGGACAAAAGCTGCCGAATTCAAATTGATAATTTGAACTTTTTGTCCATTTTTCCTGTGGTCACTATAATTCACATTATGTTAAAAAAAAGACAAGAAGGCATATTTATATTAAGTTGTTTAGCTGAGTAACGGGTATCTAATAGTCGAGGCACTCGACTATAGCGTTCTCTCTTGTTTTTTATTAAACTAAGTATTTGGCAGCTAATAACCGGTATATTCGCCATTATTTTGCAAGACTTTCTCCATTCGTCTTGGCATAGAGGATATTAACGTACGACAAGTTCCAATTGGAATGTTGTACCATGCCCTTTGGACAATATCCCAAAGTTGATTTTTATTTTGACAAAAAGTCTTTCCGACGCCTCTTTGGAGTTCACCCCAAAAATTCTCGATGGGATTAAGGTCCGGGGATTGACTTAGCCACTCAAGAACAACCAAATTTTGCTCTCGGAACCAATCTCTTTTACTCGAGAGACGTGCTTTGGGTCATTATCCTGCTGAAACTTCCATAAAAGTGGCATATAATCCTGAGCATATGGTAGCATTACCGTCTCCAATAGATCTTTGTATACTAATCAGTCCATTAGTCCGTCAATACGATGAATCGGACCAACACCATGCCATGAAAAGCAGCCCCATACCATGAGGCTACCACCTCCATGTTTCACAGTTTGTGTACTTGGGATCAAATTCTTTGCCTTTCGGACGACGAACAGTCCTTTTGGCATCATTTGCAAATAAATTTATTTTGGTTTCGTCACTCCAGAGGATATTACGCCACTTTTTCTCACACTCCGGTCCGCACCAGGATCTACGATCTAATGCAAATTTCTTCCTCATCTGTAAATTTGCCGATCGAAGCAAAGGAACCATGCGAGCAATCCTACCTGGTAGGTTTTCTATTGCCAATCGTCGCCGAACGGTCCGTGATGACACAATATTCCCAATTTCATTGGCAGTCGTCCTGGAAGACTTGAACGGGTCGCTTTTAACCAACATAACCATGCGAACGTCGGTCTTAGATGAGGTTTTTCTGGGTGCTCCCCGAGTTTCACCTTTTTTTCCGGTTTTAAGGCATTGGTTACGAAATTTTGAGAACGTTTCATTATCATGGAGCTGTCGAATGGGCCTTCTCTACTCCGCACTGCTGTGACGCCCACGGCCCATCTAATAAAATTTGTATGGTTGTTAAGTCACCATTTAAGTTTATTTTCCTAATAACTTACATTCTGCAACCAAGTAATTATACCCGTTACTCGTAGAGTAAAAGGGTATATTGTATTCGTGCAAAAGTATGTAACAGCTAGAAGGAAGCGTTTCCGACCCTATAAAGTATATATATTCTTGATCAGGATCACTAGCCGAGTCGATCTAGCCATGTCCGTCTGTCCGTCTGTCCGTCTGTCTGTCCGTCTGTCTGTCCGTCTGTCTGTCTGTCCGTATGAACGCTGAGATCTCGGAAACTATAAAAGCTAGAAGATTGGCATTTTGCAGTGTAGATTTTAGAAGTTCCTACGCAGCGCAAGTTTGTTTCAAAATGGTGCCACGCCCCCTTTAACGCCCACAATCGCTTATATACGATTTTAAAAATTTGAGTATTTCGGAAAAGTAAAAATGCAGTTGTGTTTATCAATACCTATCGAAATGTAGAAGAAATTTTTCTAATCGGACCATTTGTTAAAAAGTTATGCGTGATCAAAGTTTCTATCTCCATCTCCCTCGCACTCCCTTTACCTGAGTAACGGGTATCTGATAGTCGGGGCACCGGACTATAGCGTTCTCTCTTGTTGTATTTATAAACTACAGGTAAATGTTTTCCTTCATACACCTATTTTATTGACCAGCCGATTTTGCAGTTAAATAAAAAATCCACAATTTTTCCCAAAAAAATTCACACAATTCGTACCGAAACAGTGTGACCATATTAACATCGATTTAAATCGATATTAAAAAAAAAACTTCACACCTATTATATTGTCTATGAGTGTAATTACATTAAATTTAATTTCTTATTTCCCTCAGTTTATTAGCTCTTGACATACATTTTTCAAAGTCTGCAAGGGTATTAAAACTTCGGCTTGCCGAAGTTAGCTTCCGTCCTCGTTATACCCTTGCAGAGGGTATTATAATTTCAGTCAAAAGTTTGCAACGCAGTGAAGGAGACATTTCCGACCCTATAAAGTATATATATTCTTGATCAGCATCACCAGGAGAGTCGATCTAGCCATGTCCGTCTGTCCGTCCGTCTGTCCGTCCGTCTGTACGTCCGTCTGTCCGTCCGTCTGTCCGTCCGTCTGTCCGTCCGTCTGTCCGTCCGTCTGTCCGTCCGTCTGTCCGTCCGTCTGTCCGTCCGTCTGTCCGTCCGTCTGTCCGTCCGATTCTACGCAAACTAGTCCCTCAGTTTTAAAGCTATCTGCTTGAAACTTTCCCAAAAGTTGTCTTTCTATTGCAGGTAGTCGGAACGAGCCGAATCGGGCGACTATATAATATAGCTGTCATATAACTGAACGATCGGAAAAGCCATAACGTTGGTGTTTTTAAAGTTAGGATGGTGGGATTTTCTATGGGTTTTATTTTTGGCCAATCAATCCGACCTACCAAATTTCATAAGGATCGGCCGACTATATCCTTTAGCTGCCATATAACTGAACGATTGGAAATGCCATAACTTTGGTGTTTTCAAAATTAGGAAGTTGGGATTTTTTATGAGTATTAAGAATACATCATATGAATAATTTTGAAGAATATAATTTACAGAATATTCTGCAAGGGTATATCAACTTCGGCTCCGTCCGAAGTTAGCTTTTCTTTTATTTACATTTCATAAAATTTAAACATTTTTAATCATGTAAGCTAATTCTACGGTTGATCTGTTGAACATTGTAACTACACAAATAAGAGAATTTAGTAAGGAGTATGTGGGTTTTTTTTTCTATTAACGATTTGAAGAGATTATAGCTACCACAAAACTACTATATATGCTGTAAAATATTTAAATGATTTTAACATCGAACTTGTTATGAGCATCCATATTATAAAAACTCCGACTGCACCACACCCTAAGCCATCTATTACTATCTACCATTCTTATTGGAGATCTTACTGCAAAAACAGCAAAACAAATAATATTATAAAGGCATGGCAGATAGCAAAACATTTTGGAACTTGGAACTTGTTTTCTTCCTTACCCTTGACTCGCCTAGTAATGTTTGCAAATCAGCATCCAAATGGGGCTTAGAGAAGCTCAATAGTCGATGCTTAATTAGTTGAGACAAAATATCTGTGCAACCACAAAAAGCATTTTTTCATAGATTTCAAATTTTGACACGATAAACAGAAACAGATTGCTTAAAAAATTACTCAACATGTGTATTTTCCAAATCAGATAGACCAGGTAGTCAAATGCAAATCGAAAGTGCACGTATCGAAAACTGGAACCATTAAAGAACATAGCTGGAAGTAGTCTGAAGTTTCAGTATGTACTTTGATGTCACACTGGCGTGTAATACGAGGTGTGTTCAAAAAGTAAGGTGACTTTTCAAATTTCGCGGGCAACATATTTTCGATTATCGATTTTTTTGTTTTGTTATATTGGTACACTCTTCCCTAACATCTGTACCAAGTTTCAATGGAACATCCTCTTTTGTTTGGTTGTGAGAGGCGTAAAGTTACAAGTTATTTTGCGAGCTCGGCTATTTTTTGCTATCGAAAAATATGGATCAAAGGATTTGCATCACATTTTGTGTAAAAAAAATAAAATTAAGTGCTCTGAAACACTTGAAATGTTGACAGTGGCATACGGTGAAACTGTTCTGAGTAAAAAAAAATGTGTACAAGTGGTACAAACTCTTCCAAGATGGCCGGGAAGATGCCAATGACCAACCTCGCTCTGGACGCCCAGAAATGCTCTGGTAATTTCTAACTTCAAAACTCCTTCTTTCCTATCAGAATGCGAGAGGCTTTTCAATTCATTTTATTTTAATTTATTTATTGTTTTGTTTCTTCTTCTATTGGTAATAGCAGTTGTAGTTTAAAATTGAAAATCATTGAAACAACAAAGGTTTTAAAGGATTAACCAAATACCAGTCTACCATGTTACCTTCTTCCTTTTTGTGTGAGATTGTTGGACTTTGTTTTGCTTGGATCTCTATCAGAGTTTAGTGAGAGGTAAGGCCAGATCAAGGTCAAATGTCGGCTTAGATTTAAAATAAGGTCTTAGATCCGAAGCAAATATGTTTAAAAACAAAGAAGTCATAATTTGTTTTAAATTTTTTTTTTGATTATCTCCAAAGTAGCTAAATGATATAGTCGACAGATCCGACCTGTTTGGTCATGTAAAATACCTGCAAAACACTTTTCAAAACAATCAAAAAACCGAGGACCCTTTTGGGAAAGAAAGAAATATTCGATTGGAACGAAACTTAAAGGACTTATTTTTATATATTTCAACAGTTTTCTCAATTTTTTTTATTAAAATATATGTCATATTATGCCTGGTAAAAGCATTTCGCCGAGGTGCCTCGAGTGTGCATGTGTCGTGCGGCGGGAAAGATGCAGGTCGCAATTTCCATCTGAAACAAAAAAAAACAAAAAATGTTCTATTTTCAATAGTATAGCTTCTAGTTAAATTAAACAAAAAGTGAGAAATGCAAAAATTTTTCGCAAATAAATTTTTTTTTTTGAAAAAAATCAACTTCAGATCTTTTAAAAAGTGGGTTAATCATAACTTTTTAGGTTCAACTAGAAGAGAATTTAATCCCGAATACAATAAATAAATTTCGATAGGACGTTAATCTATCTTTCCCACCAATTAGGAAAAATCGTAAAAATTAACAACCGAGAAATCAAACGTATCGTATATACAAATTCGTAACGCTTGCTCACTATTTCTCCTGTAACTTTAAAAATACTTTGAATTTGCTTCTGGAATTTTAATGAAAAAAAATTCAATTTTTTGAAGCCTTTAAAGTCTTTAGATGGGAGAATAGTTTGCGAAGAAATGGACGGGCAGATGGACAGAAAGACGGATGTTGAGGAAAAAAATATATAAAATTTCAATAAACCCTGAAGAGTATACAACTACCGTGTAATGAATAATATAAAATGATTACTTTTAGTTAGCCACACAAAAATATAAACAATCTCTGCAATATCCAGATTTCTCCCAATTGTTTTGGATAATAACAAAAGGCCTGAGGAACAGTTTTATTTTATATTTCGTAGTTTTATAAAAGAAAAAAACACAACCAGGATTTTATAATTATTAAAATTAATAGGAATGAGACTTGATCTAGATGATTATTAATTAGATAAATGAATTAGTAGAATCCGTAAACCAATTGTGTGCACATATTTTTAATCGTTTGAAAATTAAGCATTTCAAACACGCCAGCATATAAATAATATAGGTTCTGAATCAATAGACAACCTGAAACAAGAGATAGTAAACTATATTAAAAAGGAGCATTCAAAAATAAATATCCAAATTCCTTTTCGAACAGATATAAAAGGGGAAATTAACTTAATTCACAACAGACCAATATCAGGAAAACAATATCCGTACGCTTTATCTGTCACTGACCTTGTGAATAGTAAAATCACAAGCATTCAGCTTTCAGAAGAAATAATACGAACAAAATTCCTTATAACAAACCAGTCTAAGTCCTAAATTAAGGCTTGACATTGACTATAAAAAACTAAATGAAAGTACAATACCATCAGTAATTCTATCCAATTTAGGAAAGGAAAAATACTTTTCAACAATAGATTCAGAATCTGGATTTCATCAGATACCTATAAAAGAATCTGATAGGGAAAAAACATATTTTTCGCTAAATAATGGCAAATACAAATTTTTAAGGATGCCATTTGGACTAACTAATGCACCTAGAATTTAGATCAACGAGCAATGGGCGACACTTTAAGAGAACAAGTAGGAAAACAATTTTCTTGGATACATTGTATCTTATGATGTTATATAAGCAGACCCAGAAAAAAAGCTACAATAGCAAAATACCCCCTCCAAAAAAATATTGGAGAACTGAGGAGTTTCCCAGGTCTTACGGGCTACTATAGAAAATTCGTTTAGAATTATGCTCTCAAAGCCAAACCTCTAACAAAATATTTAGGACGTCATAACGGCAAAATATTAAAAAGGATGTCAACAAATAATACAGTTGGATATCCCGGCTGTTAAAGGTTTTAACGAGTTCAAAGAAAACCTAATTGCGCGAATAGAATTAATTCAAACAGACTATAATAAAAAATTTTCCCTGACCTCCGATGCTTCAGGAGGGAAAACCAATAACATTTAATTCAAAAAACTTTAAAAGCAAACTTTACCAATAAATTTCTTTTCACGAGAAAATTCCTACAAGACGTAGAAAACGAAGAAACTCGCAGTCGAACCCATAGAGCACTTGATGAAAATTACAAACTAGTAGTAAAAGAAATCGAAAATATATAAAATATAGAATATAAAATTTTGGGAATCCTTCAACAATTTCCACAATACAAAGCAATTATGACCGACAATGAAGCAAGTTTTACTTCAGTTCAATTTATCGCATGCATAAGTCGATGTGGTCTAATCGAAATCGCACCGTGTATCAAAGATGAATTTAATTTAACTGATTATTCAGAAATAGTAATAAGGACAGCTCAAAAATATAATCAAAGTATACATTCAGTGACTAATGAGAAACATTATAAAATTAGGCATGAAAGTATTCCTTTAATATTTAAGCAAGCGCAACTAAAAATGAAAACTATTCATATGATGCATTCTTATAAAAAATCCCAAATTCCTAACTTTACAAACACCAAAGTTATGGCATTTCCAATCGTTTAGTTATATGGCAGCTGTAGGATATAGTCGGCGGATCCTTATGAAATTTGGTAGGTCAGATTGATTGGCCAAAAATAAGACCCATAGAAAATCCCAACTTCCTAACTTTACAAACACCAAAGTTAAGGCCTCTCCGATCGTTATATGGCTCGTCTCGACTTATATACTACCTGCAATAGAAAGACAACTTTTGGGAAGATTTTAAGAAGATAGCTTAAAAACGGAGGGACTAGTTTGCGTAGAAACGGACAGACGGACGGACAGACGGACATGGCTAGATCGACATGAAATTATAATGCCCTCTGCAAGGGTATAAAAAGGGATGTTTTCGCAGCCTTTAACAATTTTTACTACGGAAGCTATAAGATATAGACGTCCGATCGGTACGCGCTTTTACCCTGATCAAGGTATGTATAAAAAATACGATTTGGAAAGATTCATGTCAATAGCTTATATATACTGCGCGAAATATCCTAAAAATCATTAAATTTTAACCGATTTCACCCTATTGTTCCTATGAGAGGTATAGGATATAGACGTCCGATCACCACGCGCTTTTACCCTGATCAAGGTATGCACCAAAAATAAGATTTGGAAAGATTTTTGTCAATAGCTTTTACACTGCGCGAAATATCATCAATTCTTGCAAGGTATATCCGATTGTTCCTATGGGAGCTATATAATATAGAGGTCCGATCGATTTTCAAACTTGATCTGCGTACACATGTTTTAGGACGACTGTGAAGGTTTCAAATCGCTAGCTTTTAAACTGAGCTCGCAAACTGTATTGAAACAGAGGGACAGACAGACATGGCTATATCGACTCCCCTATTGATCGTGATCAAGAATATGTATACTTTATAGGGTTGGAAATGTTCCTTCACTGCGTTGCAAACTTTTGACTGAAATTATAATACTCTGCAAGGGTATAAAAATAAGTGGTAAAGGAAAATTTACAAAATAAAGCAATAATTAAAAACAGATATGTTATAATTCCTAAATTTAAATTTAAATACTGTTAATTATAATTATAACATCGGTCCGCTGCGAAAAAAAGGATTATTCAAATCCTGACTATTTGCTCTACAAAGACACCAAAGATTTCCTTATCTACGAAACTTACGCAGAACTATTTCACGTAACTAATTTAAGTTTTTATAAAGAAATAATAATATCAGAGGATATTAACAAAAACGTAAATAAGAATCTTCAATGGGAAATATATTACGACTTAAAAATAATCAAAATAATTTTATCCCAAATATTACCTTCTCGATCAAAAAAGGGTATAAATGAATCAGGTACAGTTTGGAAATGGATAGCGGGAACCCCAGACCATGATGATATCATTGCAGTTCAAAATAAAATTAATGACTTGGTCGAAATAATAACAACCAATATATTAGAAACTCCCAATTATTTTCAGAAATAAAAGCCTATCTGATGATCTAAAATCAACTTCCTTAGATCAAGAATTGTCATTAGGAAAACACCGTCTTCTGTTATTAACACTTGATATTCAAAATATAATAGATACTATTACACTTGCCAAAATCGATGTTTTTAACATTAAAATTTTAAATAATAATGACATTGATGAAATTTATAAACATGAACATAAACCTGTCGTAATTTTTGACTTAATGGATATATCTGAACTCAAAATCATGCTACGTAATGAATTAATAATAATATATATTAAGTACCCAAAAATTAGGGATCGTTGCGACATATATATATTAAGACCCGTTTCACAAAAAGATGGAAAATTAATAATTAATAACCATGTCGCTAAATGTAGAAATAAATATTTTGAAATGACTTATTTTACTGTAATTTAAGTCAGCAAGAATCATGTTTTACTCATCTGCTTAATGACAAAAAAAAAACACAAGTAACAAAATAAGAAAAAAACTAAACAAATATACATTCTACAAGAATGGCACCATCCCATTCTTATAAGCGGTCAAAATATTGTTAACGAAACTCTTCTAAATGGGACATTCTTTTAACTTTCAATGGTACGACCGTAATTAAAAATATTTCATATACAAATATTGAAAATAACAACAATTAACAATTTTTAAATTTCTAATTATATTTTATCAAACGATTCTGAACTTTCTTTTGATAATATTATATAAATATTGCAAATCCATTTATCAAAATTAAGCAGACCAGAATTCCACTGGCCTTAATATTATTTCTGTTAATATTAAATTATTTGATCATAATGATTTAATGTTATTAATGTATTTAATTTTAAAATAACGGCAAAGGCAAAATTAAATGAAGCCTGATAATGAAAAACAAACCGAGGAAAACATTTTAGTCGAATTGACCAACCATTTGCAATCTATTACAGCATCCTCAAATGAACCGGGACGATTTAAGCCCAATTTTAATGAATAAAAACCTTATTGAATTTCGCAATATAATTAAGAAATGGATCGCTCATTTTCTGACTCTCTTTAGAATCTCAAAATCTCTTTCACAAAATTGACAATAAATCTTTTGAACCGAGGTTTGATGATTAGTTAAATGCAACCCAGCAGGCAGTCGATTTTTAATAGGGACTCGGTTCGGTACTAGTAAAAGAAAAAAGTAGTTAAGCGACAAGTGAAACATTTTTTAAACATTTAAGAACAAAAAAATTAAAATTATAACAAAATTTTTAAATTAAAATCTCAACGGGTAATTTAAATATTATTTGAAATATTTCAATCAGTAGTCGCGGTGGGGCAAACCCAGTCTCATTATTTCGCAGATAGAAATGATAATGTATTCTATTATATGTAAATAATGATTTTGCGAAGTTTCTGAAAATTAAAAAACTAAGGCATCTTAAAAAAAACATAAAAAGTGAATTAAATTTTATCGCTTGTACACTAAGGTAAAACTTATTAATCTCAGAAAAAATAGCATTTTTAAAACATGCCCTGTTCAGTGATTCTTTTGGAGAAAAATATAAAAAAAACAATGAAGCTGGTTAAAAAGGATCAATTCTATGTGTCGACATACAAAAAAATTAACTAGTTTTATTTAGAGGGTGGCTTACATTCCTTTTTCCCTTATATAACTTTTTGCGATGACATAAAGTAGTCCCGCACAGTTAGATATCGTTACTAAGTGGACGGCCGTCCACAGCAATAGTGCACTTGAAACCATTTATAAATTACTTTTTTTAGCAAAAGACATTAAATCTAAGACTGAAACTCAGACGTGACCAATTATTTCTGCAAAGCCGTATTGCTTGTGCTTGGCACTCAAAAACAGTTTTTGGATAGGTACTAGTTTTCTTTAACTTAATTTGAAGTACAAATTTAAAAGAGGTAAAAGGTAGACAATTTTGACAGTATCCAAGTAAAGGTAGAAGGTAAAAATAAAATGTAGGAATTTTATTTTAAAACATTAAGTTAAAATTTTAGCAGTGAGCTAAAAACCCCTACATGGAAAACAGCACGGTAAAATTTTTATATATAAGTTTTTTAAATTACCACGTAAATTCATACTGAGTTAAAGCCTAGTGCATTAGCCTATATAGGCAAAAGCATTGGCTTCACATAATTATATTTTTTAGTATTTCGGTATTCATTTTGTTTTCTGATCAATGAATATAAATTTTCAATGTCCATGGGCAATTGCATATGTTTAGATGGCGACCCCCATACTTCAAAATAATTAAATAATGCTTAAGCTTATCTAGAAAACTTTTTACTCTTAGTGGCTAATATGTTTTTCTACAAAGCTTAAAAGCTTATTGTAATTTCGATTGAAATTATTTTTATGTTATGTTTCATTGTTAAATTGTTAATATCCAATGGACAGTCTAATATACGGATTAAATTAATATTCAATATTCAATATTTAATGTTTTTTTCCGTGTCGGTTAGGTAAGAGAGAGCCTAGTTAAGGGGGGAAATGACTCAAAACTGTTTATAGGTACGTACCTAGGTTGAATAACGAGGTACTCCTCAAAACTGCTTATATATAAGCCATCAGCTAGGGAGTTCAACAGATATTAGTTGCCTATTGTAAAATGCAGTCTAAGATGTCTATTGCAAGATATCGGCCGTCTATTCTCCAGTTCACGCTACTAATGACACTAGCTGTAAATGGATGTTGTAACACCAGTTTAAAAGCGGTGCCAAAAAGGAGCATTGTTCTGGAAGACCATGTTCCATGGACAAGGGTAAGCGGTGCGAGACTTTTAAATGGTGGCCCATGGAACCAGGGCTGGTCTGCTTCTATTGGATTCGGACCTACACCCAGTGAAGTGTCAAACGCCATTTCAGTGGCCAGGCAGGCTTCAGCTAACTTTGCTGTTGCGCAGCAACAATTGCAGGCTGCTAAGGAAAATGTGTTAAATCAACAACGTATAGCCACGGAAAAGCAAACGCAGGCTGTAATACTTAAGCAAAAGTCTCAGGCGGCAGCTGCTATTCAGCGCTCTGACGCTATTCAACAACGACTCGCGGCATCAAAGGCAGCTGTGGCTCATGCTGCCGCTCATGCTGCTGCCGCTGAGATTCAAAAGAGTGAGCTCGAAGCGGCCAAGCTTAGCCACATTACTCGAATTGCGCACCCAAGTGCTGGACACCACATTTCTTCTTTAACGTCAGCCAACAATCATTTGTCTATATCTAATCTGGAACCGATCGCCTTTGGGTCATGGCTAGATAGTCAGGGTAACATTCCTGGAAAACCAGTAATTGATTGGTATTAACTTAATTATCACCGTAATAATTTTTGTAATTTTAGTTTAAGACCCTACAAATAAATTCATATGCAAGATGTTTAAAACGAAAAAGGAATTTGATTTCGCAATTGTTCAGAAAATTTATTAAAATCTATATTTTAGTCATAAACTTTTGTCATTTACACTTGACTTGATCGTTGATTTGGTAGCTAATGGTAATGGATTTTTAAACTTTAAATTAGAAAAATTTAACTATTTTATTGTATATAATTTTAAATAAAAGATGTCCCCCGGGGGGGGGTAAAAAAATTTTTTTTAAATTTTTGGTTATAGTCAGATCAATTGTTTTTTAAAGCATACTAAAGTTGTACCTTAAACTATGTTTTCACACATTTTCATCGAAAAAAAAAAATAAATGAGCCGTTCGCAGCCAAGCTCCGTAGGCGCTTATTGTTAATTTTTTATTAGTTAAGATGTTTTTAAAAATATAACTAAGTTGAGTTTTTGTTTTATTAAATTTTTTGATTTTTTTGTAACACTTTGAAGATCGTGTTCATCGACATTGAAATAGCAACTTTTCAGGAAAGCGTTTTAAAGTTTTGGACACCCAAAAATCGCATACGAAACGAGCTAACTCACCTACGCCCAACTGCCCATAACTTCGGAAGTTTTACTCGTATCAATCTAAAATTTAAACGTAATATTCTTCAAATGCTGTGCACTCAAAACACGTAAGATAGTTCTTTTCTTAATATGCATCAAAGAAAAGCAACGAGTAGTGCTACTCTTAAATTCTTTAAAATCTTTTAGCCCTTATTGTGGAAAGAAATCTTACCACTGCAGTGTTATTTCAAATTGTCATTACGATGAGGCTTAGATATTTTTGACTACTTTCTTAATTTTTAAATTTTATTATATTTTATTGTGCTATTTTAAATTGCCACTGCGATAAGGTTTACATATTTTCGTCTACTTTCTTTCCTTAAAAATTGTATAATGTTATATTTTTTATCTCTTTAAGAGGGTATCATAATTTCAGTTAATAGTTTGCAACGCACTGAAGGCGACATTTTCGGACAATCAAGGTGAAAAAGCTGTCAATATAAAT
The DNA here is from genome assembly GCA_018152295.1 of Drosophila carrolli. Lineage (NCBI taxonomy): Eukaryota > Metazoa > Arthropoda > Insecta > Diptera > Drosophilidae > Drosophila > Drosophila carrolli. The sequence goes on from JAECXJ010000269.1 coordinate 110,765, forward strand.
ATAAACAACACTGAATTTTATTTTTTGAGTCCCTGCTTAGGAATCTAATTTGAAATTCTTATTATAATCTATGGCCTACGCAGCGACCACATCTGCTTGCCCAGACGGGAGGGTTATCTTTAGACCCCCGCGGCGGAACACTTGGTGCATCGTGATTATATTTTGGGTAGGCTCGGTTGGCCTGCACTTACAGCATTTTAAGTGCTACCGCTTCTCTATTGTTGATCATAAATTATGACTCTAAAATGAATTGCATACATAGTAACACATGTCGTGCACGGAGCCCATTAAATTTTATACTTTGTTAGTGTTCGTCTGATTATTCCGGCAAGGGCAGGCAAGATTGAAGTGTAACAAAATTCTTGGTAATAATTATTTTAATATCGATGCGATTCAAAAATTGGTATGTACTCGATATATTTTGTTTTGCACGATAACATTAACACCTTGCAAAGGCCTGCGATAATTTATTAATAATATTTTTATAATTTTGATTTCCTTAATTTAAATATTTTCTTTTTATTATATTAAATATTAATATTAATATAAAATATACCGCTGGGTACGGCTATGGCTTTTAATTGCCCTCGTATTTTTATTTTTCTTATAAAATATTCAATTAAAATGATTATTTTTATAATTGACAGTAATGATGAAAGTCAAGGTCTTTTACTTCCAGCTTATGAGTATAAAAGATATCTTTTGATAATCAATTAATCTCATTAGCATGGATTACACAGGCCAATAATTTTTAGACCCAAAAATGCAATTTTTCGCTGAATCAAAATTTGCTCCAGCACCCACAGTTTCTGAGATATTCTAATCTAAAAGTGTGAAAATTTTACGTTTTTTGCATATTTCAAAAAGATATATATTCGATAATTCATTTTTTTGAACATTAGCACCAATTTTACCTGACTAGGCTTTAAAATATTACTATTAAGTCGATCATGGTTGATGTCTATTAATAGGCTTATGATTCCATTTTGGATTTTCTCGCATTCATCAATGTCGTTACTTAAAAACATAAAAATATCAACTATTAATACTCTTTGTACACTTAATAAGATTCTTGTAATACAATCGTCATATCCTCAATTCGTTTGTTCATTCCTTTAAAATTGGAGTTAACCTTATCAGTCATTTTTTTCAATATATTAGTCGTAGAATCGACTAAGGAGGTTTGCTTCCTACTTAACTTGTTTAGCCTATGCTCATTGCTTCAAGGGTTCTTCATATTACTCTCCATCTGTATCCTGTCTTTATCCATTATCCCAAATAAAATGTAATAAAGCGATCCCATGAATCCAAACGGAGCTCGTTTAATTCCTGATTTACCCTGAATGCCATCAACAATTTATTATTTTCTTCTAGGTCTGAGATCTGCAGTTTTGAGTTATCCAGAACTAGAAGACACTGATCCTCAAAGCCATGAGGTCTTTCGCAAATAGCTCTCTTTATTATACTCGTGCAGAGGGTACTATAATTGCAGTCAAAAGTTTGCAACGCAGTAAAGGATACATTTCCGACCCTATAAAGTATATATATTCTTGATCAGCATCACCAGGAGAGTCGATCTAGCCATGTCCGTCCGTCCGTCCATCTGTCTGTCCGCTTCTACGCAAATTAGTCTCTCAGTTTTAAAGCTATCTACTTGAAAAGTTGTCTTTCTATTGCAGGTAGTATATATGTCGGATCGAGCCGAATAGGGGGACTATATCATATAGCTCCCATAGGAACAATCGGAAATAAAATTCCAAAAATTATAACTTTGCTTTTGAGTTTTTTTGTTCTTTGAGATTTAGTAATATTTAAATATTATGGAATTAAATTAAAATCGGACATCTATAAAAACAATTTAAAAAAAATAAAATTTAAAAAAAAAATATTTTGGTGTTTCTATATATTAAATTATTCCTTTGAGATTTAGTAATTATTTACTATCTCAGAATTAAGCTTTTAGTTTTGTCAAAATCGGTCAACCGTATCACGTAGCTGCCATAGAAACGATGGCAAAGTGCAGCGCTAAATCGACATAGCTTCATTTTTATACCCCTGTAGATGGTATTATAATTTATATATTCTGGATCAGCATAACCAGGAGAGTCGATCTAGCCATGTCGGTCTGTCCGTCCGTCCTTTTCTACGCAAACTAGTCGCTCAGTTTTAAAGCTATCTGCTTAAAACTATCCAAAAAGTTGTCTTTCTATTGCAGGTAGTATATAAGTCGGAAGGAGCCGGATCGGCGACTATATCATTTATCCCCCATGGTAATAATCGGAAAATAAAAATTTTAAAAAGTATAACTTTGCTGTTTTTGATTTTTTTGTTCTTTGGGACTTGGTAATATTTAACTACTCTGGAATTACGATTTTAATGAAATTAAAATCGGACATATATATCATATAGCTCCCATTGGAAAATCAAAAATTATAAACATATTTCTTTGAGATATAGTAATTATTTACTAAATCAGAATTACTCTTTTAGTTGCGTTGTTTTAGTAATATAGGCCTATAAATCGAAGTGTAGTCAATTTGTAATAACTTCAAAGGTACATATATAAACTTTGGCTTGGCGAAGTTTGCTTCCTCTTTTGTTATATATACAGTATTTTTGTGAACACAACTGTAAATGAATATTTGTTTTATTTATTTTTATTGGAAAGAACTGTTGGATTTGTTTACGTTTTCAAGGTTGATGTTTTTTTTCACTTTTTGATGTTTTTCACTTTGTTGATGTTTTGGCCTCGAGTACACCAGATTTTAAATAAATCACTGTTTCGCTCAGTGCCAAATTTATTTTTATTTAAATATTATTTATTTTGTCGATTTATCGACCGCAAATTAAACAAAAATTATATATTATTTTTTGTTACAATAATTTAATATTTTTTTAGTGTAAATTATTGTTATCAACCTTTTTAAAAAACAAACGGAACGTTTTTCTGATTTTCTTACCACTGCAGAGGTGGGGGAAAACTAAACCAAATTATGACTCTAAAACGATTTACATACATAGTAACACATGCCGTGCAGGGAGCCTATAAAATATATTTTATTAGTGTTCGTCTGGACAAAAAGTTCCTTATTCAGGTTTTTACTTAAGACGCCGGTACTGCGCGAATGAGAAGACTTAGGTTTCGAGAGGCGATGACCGTCGCGATTTATTTCCAAAATTCAACTAAATACTAAGTACATAAATTCTTATAACGAAAGCTAGCCCCGTGTCTGGTGTTGGGTAGCCGTCGGTTGCGTCGCAGTGCATTGCCCGCTGAAAGCGCTGACCGAAGTTTGGGCTTCTGGTACCGTCGTTGTGCAATATCCGCAGGTGTCGCTGGCTTTGCATTATTCTCATGCCGGCTACGCGTGATCAGCTTGGCAACTTCTCTGTTGCCGGATGACCGTGTTAACACCTCCCCCGCTTAGATGAAGGACGTCCTCGGACTTCTTGAAACCGTCAATCATAACTTGAAGGTCATGCTGGCGACGAACTCGCTGGCGTCTTTGGTAAAGCTTGAAAATGATAAAGCAGATGGCGAAGAAAGCGATCGCGGCCACTCCAGATATTATAGGCCGGTTTACCAGTCTCTTTTCCATTTCGCCAATGTATCGTAGGTTTTCCATGTTTAATTTCTGTAAGTATGGTAAACTCAGTATTTCCTGATGGTCTGTGATGTTAAGGACCGTTGATGCAGCGCGCTGCAGCGAGTGCTGGGAATTTTTTTACGTAGCTCTTCAAGTTTCGGTATAAGGTGTTGTTTACTTTTACCTCCTCGTCGAATGTAACGTTCCAGTTACCAGTTGTCCATTTACCGTAGCTGTTCCGTCATTGAGAATAATAACCCTGTCATCGATGATTGTTAGTGGCTCGAGGTGGCTGGTGCGAGTCGAACAGTGTGCGTTGCCTCCTGAGTGGAGTTGTTGTGCGCATGTTGCATAGGGCATTTCTCTGCAGAATTCCAATCGGCATGATTTTGTTACCGCACTCAGCTATACTATTGCCTTCAGCAAAATTAAGAATAGTGCCGTTGTGTTCAACGGGGTGCAAGATTATTTTCTTACAAGCTATGTAGGGCCACTAACCATACAACAAATAGACTGGTCATTTCATACAACGAATATGGTCACAAAATTTTCAAATCGGGAGGCCCCACAGCTGGTAGCGGCAGGCCCCGGACACTTCGTGTGCCTTCGGGTTTTTTTCGCTCTCGTTCTAATTCTTATTACTCGAGTTCGGTCGTTCAGTCGCAGAGATGCGCATTTTGAAGAAGGTTGCCCTGCGCTTGAATTGGGCTTTGTATGTATGCGTGTTCATGCATTGTCATACAGGGGTGCATGCGTGCGATCATTTCATTTCGATGCAGCAAGAATATTTTGTCTTTTGCTACTTTTCAGACTTGGTACCCTAACAAATGGGCGTTTTTTGTTTAATAAAAATAATTTATAGGCGTATATTTTCACTATTGGGTTAATGATTACAAATAATAAATATTATATGTTATAGTATATTGTGTTTTTTTAGATGGTGCCTGCATACCCTACCGACGATTGAATTTTAGGGGCGGCGACAGAAACAAGAACGGCTGTTTGGCTTTTGTTTTGTTTACATTTTTTTTGGGACACATGTCTTGAATGATATGTTTAATGAGTTTTGGTTGATTTTTTTTTTGATTGTACTATGTTTTTTGTATATATTTTTATGTTTAAACAACAAATTGTTTTACCACTATAAAGTACAGACAAAAAATATTCGAAGTGATTTTCTTAAATTTATATTAATATTTTAAATCAAGAATAAACTTTTAATGATTTTTAATATAAAAAATAAATTATAGAATTAATTATCATTAAACATAATTTGATTTGGTTTTAAGTTTTTTTTGTATGGTTAGTGGTAGGGCTTAGGATATTTTAATATAAAGTGTAAAAAGTTATTATTTAATAAAACTTTAATTTGAGATACTTCCATTAAATCGGTTATAGTAACATTTGTGGAATGTTCATTGAATCAATTTTGTAAGTCATTTGAGTCTAAAATCGCGGGGTTGATTATTCCAATTTTTGCAAGAGTAACCGACAACATTAAGGCAGGCTTGCACCTTGTTGGCGCCCAAAACCTGATTTTTTTCTGGAATTTATTTCTTGGAAAGTATGGTAGGTGTGGGAATAAAATTTTAGCCAGTTGTAGGGTACAGTTTATTGAAGCTACACAATTTTTTTGAGTGCGATCCAAGCGAAGGGGGGAGGGGGAGTACCCAACAATGGCGGCATGTCCGCGAAAAACTCGTCCTCATGGCGGATTTTTTGGAATTTTAAGAAATAATCTGAAACGCAAAAAACGAATATATTCTTAATCTGTACACTTGCTCGCATGGCTTGAACTAGGATAATTGAAAAAACATAAAAAATGCAAAAATTATGAGCTTTTGAAAAAAAATCGGTTTTTTCCTCATTTTTTCGTTACTCATTATTTTTTTAAATAAACAATTTTTAATATTTTCAAAAGATCCTAGTCTATACCATGCACATACTTCTGAGGAACATGTATAAAAATTTCATGACGATTGCTCAATTTTTGCGGCTTGTACGACTTCCGCCAACTCGGAAAACATGGTTTCGAGAAAAACGCGTTTGATAATTTTCACTATAATGGCAACGCGCTTGACACCGGTCCACCAAACGGCCGATAACTTTCGTAATTCAAGAGATTTCGACTTGAAATTTTAGGAGAGTAAAATTAAAACATGTATGTCTCCGAAACTGCAAAAAAAAAATTTGATTTTTTTAACTTCACAAGGTGCAAGCCTGCCTTAAGGCTTCGAGTTCGGAAATAATAATTCTATTTCTTGATAGCAAGTTCTCATATAAATTTTATGTATTTATCTGTTTTGCTTTTGCATTTTTTACTAAAATGTTTACCGTGTTCGTTAGGATGTTTATTTGTTCCTGGGTCTTTGTGTTAATATTTATTTGTCTATTTTCTTTCTGTTCTGAGTTCTTTTTGCCTAAATTTAATGTTCTCAAAGTCATCAAAATCTGGAGTACCGGCTACGATTTTTAATGCGGTGCCTAATAAATTTATGCTTCTAGCGGGTCTATGATGAACATTTACGGTATCTATGAGAGTCTTAATGTGTCGAAAATCTGAGTCTAATATCTGCCTCATATGTGACTGGGGGAAATGGTTTCTCATTTCTTCTGTTTCTTTAACTATTTCCGAGTACACGGTTAAGTTGGTTGAGTGTTTGAGGTATTGGAATTCTCTCCAAATAGTCACATGCCCGTCTATGATTGGAATGTAATTTGAGGTCGTGTAGTCGATCATTTTAGCTGCTATTGGTAATCCTAGTGTTTCGAATAAAAAGAAAAATAAGATTTATTGTAATTACCTCAAATTGTCCTTATGGACCACACTCCCTTTTATTAAAACTGTGGTCCCCAAGTCTGCTTCGACGGTTTCCTCGGAGTACAAATCTGAAAGTTATTTGTTACTGAGTGATTAGTTCTATTGTATTCTATAGACGCGAGAAGTATTAATTCAACAGTGTCTTCAATACTTCTTTAAATTTTTAAGCACCGTGCAATTTCTGTCAGTGTACTGTGGAATCTTTCCACTTGTCCGTTCGATGTACTATGAAGTGGCTGTGCATTAACGATTTGTACGTTAAGCCGGTTACTTAAAAGGGACTTAATTGTTTCGGATTTAATAGAAGGCTCATTATCGCAATATATTGTTTTTGGTCGTCGATAGAAATTTATAAGTTGTAAGGTCGCGGTTTGTACGTCTACAATGGTTCTGGAAACAATTGATTGGACAATTGAAAATTTTGAAAATTTATCTACACAAGTAAGAAAGTATTTTTTGTCGGTCGAAAATATGTCAGTATGTAATATTTCGCCCGTGTATGAGGGAATAGGTGTTTCCCCGAGAATTTGTTTCTGAGGGTGTCGATCATATTTTGCCTTCTGGCAAATTTTACAATTTGCGACGACCTAATTTGCCATATGAGTCATTTTGGGAAAAAAATAGTCCTGCATGATCTGCTTCACGTTTTCCTGTCTAGCTCTATGTGCCCTGTTATGTTCTGACACAGTAATTTCTTTTTGTTCGTTTTTGTTTAAGATGTCGGTCACCATGCGGTTTGTGTTACGAAAAGTGGTTGTCGGAAATGTTTCTATTAATTTATGCTGGATAAATGCCAGTACTGGTAGTTCGCAAATAATTGCATTGACTACGTCCTTCTTGACCACATCACATATTTTCTGCATAAGTGTTTCTCTATCCGGGAAATATAAGAGATCTAGCCATGTCGGTCTGTTCGTCCGTCCTTTTCTACGCAAACTAGTCCCTCAGTTTTAAAGCTATCTGTTTAAAACTTTCCAAAAAGTTTTCTTTCTATTGCAGGTGGTCTATAAGTCGGAAGGAGCCGGATCGGGCGACTATATCATTTATCCCCTATAGTAACAATCGGAAAATAAAAATTTTAAAAAGTATAACTTTGCTGTTTTTGATTTTTTTGTTCTATGGGATTTGGTAATATTTAACTACTCTGGAGTTATGATTTTAATGAAATTAAAATCAGACATATATATTAAATAGCTCCCATTGGAAAATCAAAAATTATTGACTACGTCCTTCTTGACAACATCACATATTTTCTGCATAAGTGTTTCTCTATCCGAGAAATATAAGAGATGTCGAGTCTTTTCACCAAACATAATGACCGTTCTAACTGAAGCAGTTCCGCTTTCTTCTATTATTATTATTATTGGTTCCGGTTAGTGATAATTCGCTATGTATTGTGGCAATATCTGACTGCGCATCTTCTTCTAGCGAGTGAATGTGCTGTCGGGACAGCGCGTCAGCAACGTAGTTCTCTTTTCCTGGCTTGTAAAAAATTTGTGCATTGTGCTCGTCAATGAAAGCTTTCCAGCGCTTAATTTTTGCGTTTGGATTGCGATCTGAGACGGCGAAAGTTAGTGGTTGGTGGTCAGTAAAAAAATGTTTAAATTTTTTACGCCGTATAGGTAATTTCTGAGGCTCTTTAAGGCCCACACAATTGACAACAACTCTCTTTCGTTTGTTGCAAAATTTAGTTCCATGTCTTTTAAAGTTCGTGATATCATGGTTATGGTTTTTCCGTCCTGTGATAAGACTGCTCCCAAACCGAAAGACGAAGCATCTGTCGTTAAGTCAAAGGTTTTTTTATAATTTGGATATAATAACATTACGTTTTCTGACGCGAGAACATTCTTAAGCTTCTCAAATGCCTGGCGCATTCATCAAAGTTAACGGGTATTTTTTTTGATTGACCTGCGCTTACTTTGCCATTCTCTCCTTTTAGGATGTCACTTAAAGGTTTTGCAATAGATGCAAAGTCCTTAATAAAACACCTATAGTAACTTGCTAATCCAAGGAATGATCTGACATTAAATAGTGTGGTTGGTTGCTCGTAGTTACGAATTGCATCTACTTTGCTAGGGCATGTTCTTATGCCTCCTCGTGAAACTACGAAACCTAAATACTCTACGCTTTCTTTAAAGAAATTAGATTTTTCACGCGAAACCCTCATGTTGGCCTCATATAATTTGTCCAAGACACATGCTATGTGTTTCACATGATTGTGCCTATTTTACTGAAAAAATAATTACGTCATCGACATAAGAATAGCATGATTTCCCTATTTGTTCTCTGAGCACATCATCGATGGCTCTCTGAAAAATGCTGGGCGCATTCTTCAATCCAAATGGCAGTCTGCAAAATTCATATTTCCCATTTCCTACTGAGAAGGCCGTTTTCTCTCTGTCGTTTTCGGCGAGAAGTATCTGGTGGAACCCAGACTTCAAATCTAATGTGGTAAAGTGTTTCGCCCTCCCTAATTTTGCCAGGATAAAAACAACATTCGGGATAGGGTATTTGTCGTCTATTGTCTTTAAGTTAAGTTTTCGGAAGTCTATTACTAGGCGTTTTTTTGTGTTTCCCTGCTCATCGGTCCCTTTTTTATCTACAACCCAAACAGGGTTGTTATACGGAGACCGAGATGGTCGGATTGTGCCGTCTCGTAACATGGCTTTTGTTTCTTTATTTACAAAGTCGGACACACCCATCCTACTATCCGGACCAATGATATTAGTATTGTAAGGCAGCGCCTCGTTCGGCTCTGCGAATACGCCTGTGCGATTTCCCAACATGTCCTGGAATTTTTCTGAAATTTCCTGGGGTACCTCAATATCCTCAACCTTTGTAAAATTAACATATGCACATTTTAAAAATTCAATTTCTTCCGCACTGCTATTAGTTATTAATTTCTCGTCTTTTAGGTCGAGTACGACATCAGTTTTTTTTAGTAAGTCTAGTTCGATTATTCCATCAAAGGTCGTTAAGTTCGGTAGTAAGAAAAATGTTGTAGTTGTGTTAAAAAGGTGCATCATACATTTTTTATTTATGGTGTTGTGACCATGGATTTATTTTACAGAAAATGGTTTATTTACGTAAATAATGTTTTTTAATTCTTTCATAGGCTTGATATAATTTTTGGAAGCCCCTGTGTCTATCAAAAGTTTGATTTTCCTCCCTGCGATATCCCTTTCTATGAATGGGAGCAGGGAGTTATGCCTAAAAAATTTATTTCGTCATATTCTACAAGGTCATCGTCTACATCTTCTACTTCTTCCTCAGCTACTGTTGGGTATTCGTCATTGTTTTCGTTCGATAAATCGTTGTCTAACGCTAAATGGTTTATTCTTTGGTGTTTCGGTCCTGTGTACCTTGCGCTACTATTATTAGGTCTTTTACTTGTCAGTCCCTGGTTATTGTAAGCTTTCGCTTGGAAATTTTGTGGACTTGTCTGCCACTGGCGGTTTTGGGGCTGTCTTTGAAACGGACCACTTTGTTAATTTTGAGTTGGCTGTCTAAAGCGAGATGAGCTATCGACGTCCATTGGCTGGACCCGATCTTGTCTAAGTGACTGTCTTGGCCTTTTATTAAAATGGGGGTTTTTTACCCTCCTGGTGAAATCAAGATTCTGTTACTGGATTTCTTTCTCTGTCCAGTTGTCTTTGTTCGAACCTTTGAAGTTTTTCCTCCGTGCTACGGGCAAAATTACTTGCGAACATATATCGCTCATGGTTAGCCTCTACTTCCTGTGCTAGCGCTAGAGCGGAAGGAAGATCAGATGGTCTTGCTGAAAAAAGAACATCGCTTAGCGATTTTCTTGTTCCAGAAATAAAAACTCGTAGCGCATCCGCTCTGCATTTTTCGTTCAGTGGAGCAGCTACGGCGTTGTCGTAGGTCATAATTGTCTTATTTATTAGCAGAGTCAGTTTTTTCTCTACTTCGTCATAGTACTGTAAGAGTGTTTCCTTGGCGGAGCGTTGACATCTCCTGCTCTTTTAAATATACCGGTCGCTTGTCCGCATATGTGAAGTCTAGTCGATTTATTATGGCCCTAAAGTTCAGAGGTGTGTCGAACGACGAAAGAACCATATCGGCTGAACTTTTTATTTTATTTCTTAGTATCCCTAAAGCTTGGTAATGTTTGGAACTACCATCGTATTTTTCGTACACCTTATATGCGGTGTGCGCCGCTTTTCTCCATGAGACGTAAGTCTCATTTTTATCCTCGAAGTCCGGCAAGGTCTCATTACATGTAATACCTATTCTGATCTCTGCATCTCTGTATGTTTCTACTTCTGGTGTACCGATATTAACACCACCTAGGCGCTTCTGAACGTCCTGTAATTTTTGTTTGAAATTTTTTTCTTGTGCGGCGAGTGCGCTCGCAACTGCGCCCTCTATAATGGCCGTTAATTGGTCGTTGGTCATTGCCATATTTAAATTGTTTTGATTTACTTGAAAATTGTCTGCGCTTTTTAGCTTTCGGAATTCTTTTAACAATTCTTCTATCTCACTATCACTCATATGTTTTAACACAAAGAACAAAAAATTTTGTTCCCACTGTATTTAATTTCTTTGTCGGGAAAAATAAAAATTTTGAAAAATTATTTTCCGAGCTTGTGCCTTTTTTTATTTTTGAGACTCTTGAAATAATTTAGTTTGTAGGCGACCTTTGATGTATGTTTAAATTTTTTGAGTTTTTCCGGCTCGCGGGACACAATTGAAAAATATTTTAAATAAAAGTTTTTAAATTTTATTTTTTATTATTTCCAATATATTTCGGTTGCACTTCGGCAACCGTCTTCAGGGCAACTATAATCAACATAAAAACATAAAATAACATAAATTTAGACAATAAAAAACAAAGCTTTAAAAATTATTACACCTACATAATTTTACACGTCTGCACCGTCGGACGTGGAGATTAATACTAGTTGTTATTAAGTAAGTGTCTGTAAATGTGAGCGCAATTTTCAACGTCTGTTTTGTAGTTCAGTCTTATGCTTGTGGGTGTGTTTGTTAAGCGTTTTTTGTAATGTTGTTCTTGTTCCAAAATAGTCGTTGCTTCAAAATTTGGTGAGTGACCGCTGGTTTTACAGTGGGCCATAAGTGCTGTTGTGATATTCGATTTTTTAGTTTGGATTTAGTTGTTCCTACATATATACTGTCACATTTTTCATTTATATCTCCATTGCATGGTATTTTATATACAACATTGTTTTTGTCAAACATTTGTATTTTGGACTTGGTCTTGTTGAATATTGGTCGTAGGGTATTGTTGGGCTTGTGTGCTATTGTTATTTTTTGTTTATTGTAAAATTGTGACTTTTTAAGGCATTCTGATAGTCTTGGTATATATGTTACGGACATGTATTGTGTAGGTTCTCTACATTTTGTTTTTTGTTCCATGTTTTGGTGTCTTTTAATTAAAGTTCTAATTAGATAGTTTGGGAATTCGTTGGGAATTCTTTGTCCATAGCAACTGTCCTGTTTCCTTTGTCACAAGTTAAAATTAGTATTTATTATATTAGTATACTAGACACAGTGGGGCAGACACGAAAATTTTGAAAGGAAAATGACGAAATACTAATTTTAACTTCTGACAAAGGAAACAAGACAGTTGCTATGGACAAAGATACTTACAATCAAAAAATGAATAACATTTTGGAGGAAAGGAACACATATCGGATTTTACGAAAGGATATAACATCGAAATTTCAAACAAGAAACAATGAATTAGCGGAAAATCTACTCACAAAAGGACTTATTTCACGGAGCGAAAGGAATAAGTTAGTCACGACAACGGCATTACCACCACGCATATACGGACTACCAAAAATCCACAAGGAAGGGACGCCATTAAGACCCATATGCTCATCTATAGGATCACCATCACACGGACTTTGTAAATATATGTCAAACATATTAAAGAACATCACCATAGACTCCAGCTACAACATCAAAAACTCAGTAGAATTTAAAGAAAGAATCAACAACACGTACATCTGTGATAATGAAAAATTAATATCATTTGATGTAGTCTCACTATTTCCCGGCATACCTATAGACCATGCACTAGACACAATTAAAAAAAAATGGACAAAAATAAAAGAACATACAAATATGCCGAAAAAAATGTTTATGGACATAGTACAATTTTGCATACAAGACAACAGATATTTTAAATTTAAAGACGATATATACACACAACTAAAAGGAATGCCGATGGGGATCCCCTGCTTCACCAATAATTGCAGACATAGTAATGGAAGAGCTATTAGACAACACTTTGAAAAAACTAGGACAAAAATTAAGACTTTTGACGAAGTATGTGGATGATTTATTCGCAATAGTAAAAGAAGACGAAATACAGAACACACTTGACGCTTTAAACTCTTTCAATAAAAATATAAAATTCACACTGGAACAGGAAGAAGATGGAGGACTAGCATATTTGGACTCAATGGTTCATAGACAGGGGAACATTCTAAAACTAAAGTGGTATAAAAAACCAACAGCATCAGGACGAATCATCAACTTTAACTCAAAACACCCTAAAGCAATGATAATCAGTACAGCGGTAGGTTGTTTACAACATTTTTCATGAAGAAACCAAAAATGAAATAAGACAAATTTTAAAGGACAACGACTTCCCAAACCATCTAATTAGAACTTTAATTAAAAGACACCAAAACATGGAACAAAAAACAAAATGCAGAGAACTTACACAAGACATGTCCGTAACATATATACCAAGACTATCAGAACGCCTTAAAAAGTCAAAATTTTACAATAAACAAAAAATAACAATAGCACACAAGCCCAACAATACCCTACGACCAATATTCAACAAGACCAAGTCCAAAATACAAATGTTTGACAAAAACAATGTTGTATATAAAATACCATGCAATGGAGATATAAATGAAAAATGTGACAGCATATATGTAGGAACAACTAAATCCAAACTAAAAAATCGAATATCACAACACAGATCAGACTTCAAATTAGGACACCAAGCTAATATACAAAAAACAGCACTTATGGCCCACTGTAAAACCAGCGGTCACTCACCAAATTTTGAAGCAACGACTATTTTGGAACAAGAACAACATTACAAAAAACGCTTAACAAACACACCCACAAGCATAAGACTGAACTACAAAACAGACGTTGAAAATTGCGCTCACATTTACAGACACTTACTTAATAACAACTAGTATTAATCTCCACGTCCGACGGTGCAGACGTGTAAAATTATGTAGGTGTAATAATTTTTAAAGCTTTGTTTTTTATTGTCTAAATTTATGTTATTTTATGTTTTTATGTTGATTATAGTTGCCCTGAAGACGGTTGCCGAAGTGCAACCGAAATATATTGGAAATAATAAAAATAAAATTTTAAAACTTTTATTTAAAACATTTTTCAATTGTTGACCTGGAGCCGGAAAAACTCAAAAGACTCTTGAAATGTTTTTATAAACATATATTTATTTTTTATTTTATAATTGTCAAAATTACTTATTGAAAAATATTCTGATTTAAAAAATTCGGGGAGAAATATCAATGAACACTCCACTTACATGGTTTTTATTTAATTTAAAAATAAATTTAATTGCTGCTGATGCTCGTTATCTTCCTTCTTTTAATTGCTGCTGCCGGTTCCTTGTGGTACGACGGAGTTGGCGAATTGGTTTTTAAAATTTCTTTATTTTTAACTTTTTGAGGGTCTTACGAACGCGTTTTTTATTTTATTTTTTATCTTAACGACGGATTTTACGAACGCGTTGGGTGCCAATTAATTAGTTCCTTATTCAGGTTTTTACTTAAGACGCCGGTACTGCGCGCATGAGAAGACTTAGGTTTCGAGAGGCGATGACCGTCGCGATTTATTTCCAAAATTCAACTAAATACTAAGTACATAAATTCTTATAACGAAAGCTAGCCCTATGCCCTGAAAGTGCTGACCCGGCGCCCCGTGTCTGGTGTCGGGTAGCCGTCGGTTGCGTCGCAGTGCATTGCCCGCTGATAGCGCTGACCGAAGTTTGGGCTTCTGGTGCCGTCGTTGTGCAATATCCGCAGGTGTCGCTGGCTTTCTCATGCCGGCTACGCGTGATCAGCTTGGCAACTTCTCTGTTGCCGGGTGACCGTATTAGCTTATACTCTTAATCAGCATCCCTAGCATCATGTCGGTCGGGATGTTTCTATCTCTTTGTCTCAAAACTTTTTCGATGAAACTTTCCCAAAAGTCTTATCTATTTGTATATACATTGGTATGTAGGCGGAACGGATCGAACGAATTTTTAAAATTAAAAAAATAAATAAGAAAAGAGCAAACTTCGGCAAGCCGAAGTTTATATACCTGTTTGGGGGAAGACAACAAAAATGCCACCCTTAGGTTATGTAATAATAACGCTTTTAATTTTATCAGTTTATGTAGGTGTCGTGTTTATTCTGCCAGTCGAATCTGCACTGCTGCAGCCGAAAGCCTGGCTTCATATTTTAATTCGGGTTTTACAAATGTAGTCGCTGAATAGGTAGCGCGACAGCCTAGCGAGATAAGGCAAATATAAAGAGGAGCGCTCGATGGGCAGAACGGCTAACTTGGCGACGGCTCTCTTGACTAGACCCGTAGCTGTACGGACCATAGCTACTCTGACGACACCGTCCTCGCCTGGAACGACTCCTGGGATGCACCCCAGCTGCCATTTCATGGGTGGAAGGTTGTCCTCCTTCAGCAACACGATGCTTCCGACCTTGATGTTGGATGTTTCGACGCGCCACTTACTCCTTTCTTGGAGCAAGGATAAATACTCGCTGCTCCACCGCTTCCAGAATTGCTGCTGCATCTGTGTCACTCTTTGCCATCTGCTGAGGCGGCCTTCTCGGAGATGCGTGATATCAGGCTCAGGAAACCTTGTGTAGCTGGAGCCTTTCAGGAAATGGGCCGGCGTTAGCACCTCAAGACTTTCAGCGTTTTCTGAAATTGGACAGAGTGGACGGGAGTTAAGGATGGCAGAAATCTCATAAGCGAGAGTTCTCAATTCATCGAGGCCCAAGATGGAAGCACCGACGACTCTAAAAAAGTGAAATTTGGCCGATTTAACAGCCGCCTCCCATAAACCACCGAAATGTGGGGAGGAGGAGGTATGAACTTCCAATCAATCCCATCAGCTAAGCTGGAGAAAGCTATCGCAGCCGTGTGGGGTTCGCTCAGAAATAGATTCTTCAGCTCGGTTAGCTCGCTCTTAGCGCCGACAAAATTCGTCGCATTGTCACTCCAAATAGTGCGCGGAGTGCCTCTCAGGCTGGTGAATCTTCTCAACGCTGCGATGAAAGAATCCGTTGTGAGATCCTGGACGACTTCCAAATGCGTGGCCTTCGTAGAGAAGCAGACAAAGACGGCGATGTAGCACTTGTGAGGCGCCTTGTTGCGGGCCTCTGCCTTATGATATAATGGTCCACAATAATCCGCTCCCGTGGTATGAAATGCTGGGTTAGGCTGAATTCGATTTGCTGGCAGGCTGCCCATAACGTGCTCCCAAGTGACAGGCTTCATCCGAAAACAATTGACGCATTTGTTGATGACGGTAGCCACGAACTTTCGTCCTCCAATTGGCCAATACCTTTGCCTTAATGTGGCAAGTAATGCTTGCGATCCTGCGTGCAAGTATTTTATATGAAAATATACGATGATTGCCTTGGTAACTGGATTATCCTGGGGTAACAATATCGGATGCTGAGAATCGTAGTCCAGGCTTGCATTCTGAAGTCTTCCACCAAGGCGAAGTAATCCATCGGAGCCGATTATTGGACTCAGCGAAATCAGCTTGCTCTTCTGTGGACACGGCCTGTTCTGGCTAAGACATTCATACTCCTTGGCTAAGTGAACCTGTTAAATGCTTCTCAGAAGAAATACGGTCCCCGAATTGAGCTCCTCAACGGTAACACTGTTCCTTGAAGGCGAAGATTTTACTCTGCAATTCCAAATGAACCGATAAATGTACGCAAATACACGCTGCAACTTATGAAAAGAGTTAAGGAATTTGCAGTTGATCGAAATGTCAGTGCAAACAGTTCCAACTAGTGCTGCGGAACGACTTTCTGGAAGATCATTAACTGCATTTGGAAGAGAGGGCCATTTTGACGAGCCTTGCAGCAGGAATGGAGGCCCGTTTGCCCACAGGGAGTGCTCCAGCAACACACTTGACGCTTTAAACTCTTTCAATAAAAATATATAATTCACACTGGAACAGGAAGAAGTTGGAGGACTAGCATATTTGGACTCAATGGTTCATAGACAGGGGAACGTTCTAAAACTAAAGTGGTATAAAAAAACAACAGCATCAGGATGAATCATCAACTTTAACTCAAAACACCCTAAAACAATGATAATCAGTACAGCGGTAGGTTGTATACAACGGATGCTAGCCATTTCGGACAACATTTTTCATGAAGAAACCAAAAATGAAATAAGACAAATTTTAAAGGACAACGACTTCCCAAACCATCTAATTAGAACTTAATTAAAAGATTAGTATTTATTATATTAGTATACTAGACACAGTGGGGCAGACACGAAAATTTTTAAAGGAAAATGACGAAATACTAATTTTAACTTCTGACAAAGGAAACAAGACAGTTGCTATGGACAAAGATACTTACAATCAAAAAATGAATAACATTTTGGAGGAAAGGAACACATATCGGATTTTACGAAAGGATATAACATCGAAACTTCAAACAAGAAGCAATGAATTAGCGGAAAATCTACTCCCAAAAGGACTTATTTCACGGAGCGAAAGGAATAAGTTAGTCACGACAACGGCATTACCACCACGCATATACGGACTACCAAAAATCCACAAGGAAGGGACGCCATTAAGACCCATATGCTCATCTATAGGATCACCATCACACGGACTTTGTAAATATATGTCAAACATATTAAAGAACATCACCATAGACTCCAGCTACAACATCAAAAACTCAGTAGAATTTAAAGAAAGAATCAACAACACGTACATCTGTGATGATGAAAAATTTAATATCATTTGATGTAGTCTCACTATTTCCCAGCATACCTATAGACCTTGCACTAGACACAATTAGAAAAAAATGGACAAAAATAAAAGAACATACAAATATGCCGAAAAAAATGTTTATGGACATAGTACAATTTTGCATACAAGACAACAGATATTTTAAATTTAAAGACGATATATACACACAACTAAAAGGAATGCCGATGGGGTCCCCTGCTTCACCAATAATTGCAGACATAGTAATGGAAGAGCTATTAGACAACACTTTGAAAAAACTAGGACACAAACCAAGACTTTTGACGAAGTATGTGGATGATTTGATCGCAATGGTAAAAGAAGACGAAATACAAAACACACTTGACGCTTTAAACTCTTTCAATAAAAATATAAAATTCACACTGGAACAGGAAGAAGATGGAGGACTAGCATATTTGGACTCAATGGTTCATAGACAGGGGAACATTCTAAAACTAAAGTGGTATAAAAAACCAACAGCATCAGGACGAATCATCAACTTTAACTCAAAACACACTAAAACAATGATAATCAGTACAGCGGTAGGTTGTATACAACGGATGCCATTTCGGACAACATTTTTCATGAAGAAACCACAATGAAATAAGACAAATTTTAAAGGACAACGACTTCCCAAACCATCTAATTAGAACTTTAATTAAAAGACACCTAAACATGGAACAAAACACAAAATGTAGAGAACCTACACAATACATGTCCGTAACATATATACCAAGACTATCAGAACGCCTTAAAAAGTCAAAATTTTACAATAAACAAAAAATAACAATAGCACACAAGCCCAACAATACCCTACGACCAATATTCAACAAGACCAAGTCAAAAATACAAATGTTTGACAAAAACAATGTTGTATATAAAATACCATGCAATGGAGATATAAATGAAAAATGTGACAGTATATATGTAGGAACCACTAAATCCAAACTAAAAACTCGAATATCACAACACAGATCAGACTTCAAATTAAGACACCAAGCTAATATACAAAAAACAGCACTTATGGCCCACTGTAAAACCAGCGGTCACTCAACAAATTTTGAAGCAACGACTATTTTGGAACAAGAACAACATTACAAAAAACGGTTCACCATAGGAATGTTACATATAACAAACACACTCACAAGCTTAAGACTGAACTACAAAACAGACGTTGAAAATTGCGCTCACATTTACAGACACTTACTTAATAACAACTAGTATTAATCTCCACGTCCGACGGTGCAGACGTGTAAAATTATGTAGGTGTAATAATTTTTAAAGCTTTGTTTTTTATTGTCTAAATTTATGTTATTTTATGTTTTTATGTTGATTATAGTTGCCCTGAAGACGGTTGCCGAAGTGCAACCGAAATATATTGGAAATAATAAAAAATAAAATTTTAAAACTTTTATTTAAAACATTTTTCAATTGTTGACCTGGAGCCGGAAAAACTCAAAAGACTCTTGAAATATTTTTATAAACATATATTTATTTTTTTATTTTATAATTGTCAAAATTACTTATTGAAAAATATTCTGATTTAAAAAATTCGGGGAGAAATATCAATGAACACTCCACTTACATGGTTTTTATTTAATTTAAAAATAAATTTAATTGCTGCTGATGCTCGTTATCTTCCTTCTTTTAATTGCTGCTGCCGGTTCCTTGTGGTACGACGGAGTTGGCGAATTGGTTTTTAAAATTTCTTTATTTTTAACTGTTCGAGGGTCTTACGAACGCGTTTTTTATTTTATTTTTTATCTTAACGACGGATCGAGGGTTTTACGAACGCGTTGGGTGCCAATTAATTAGTTCCTTATTCAGGTTTTTACTTAAGACGCCGGTACTGCGCGAATGAGAAGACTTAGGTTTCGAGAGGCGATGACCGTCGCGATTTATTTCCAAAATTCAACTAAATACTAAGTACATAAATTCTTATAACGAAAGCTAGCCCTATGCCCTGAAAGTGCTGACCCGGCGCCCCGTGTCTGGTGTCGGGTAGCCGTCGGTTGCGTCGCAGTGCATTGCCCGCTGATAGCGCTGACCGAAGTTTGGGCTTCTGGTACCGTCGTTGTGCAATATCCGCAGGTGTCGCTGGCTTTCTCATGCCGGCTACGCGTGATCAGCTTGGCAACTTCTCTGTTGCCGGGTGACCGTATTAGCTTATACTTTTAATCAGCATCCCTAGCATCATGTCGGTCGGGATGTTTCTATCTCTTTGTCTCAAAACTTTTTCGATGAAACTTTCCCAAAAGTCTTATCTGTTTGTATATACATTGGTATGTAGGCGGAACGGATCGAACGAATTTTTAAAATTAAAAAAATAAATAAGAAAGAGCAAACTTCGGCAAGCCGAAGTTTATATACCTGTTTGGGGGAAGACAACAAAAATGCCACCCTTAGGTTATGTAATAATAACGCTTTTAATTTTATCAGTTTATGTACGTGTCATGTTTATTCTGCCAGTCGAATCTGCACTGCTGCAGCCGAAAGCCTGGCTTCATATTTTAATTCGGGTCTTACAAATATAGTCGCTGAATAGGTAGCGCGACAGCCTAGCGAGATAAGGCAAATATAAAGAGGAGCGCTCGATGGGCAGAACGGCTAACTTGGAGACGGCTCTCTTGACTAGACCCGTAGCTGTACGGACCATAGCTACTCTGACGACACCGTCCTCGCCTGGAACGACTCCTGGGATGCACCCCAGCTGCCATTTCATGGGTGGAAGGTTGTCCTCCTTCAGCAACACGATGCTTCCGACCTTGATGTTGGATGTTTCGACGCGCCACTTACTCCTTTCTTGGAGCAAGGATAAATACTCGCTGCTCCACCGCTTCCAGAATTGCTGCTGCATCTGTGTCACTCTTTGCCATCTGCTGAGGCGGCCTTCTCGGAGATGCGTGATATCAGGCTCAGGAAACCTTGTCTAGCTGGAGCCTTTCAGGAAATGGGCCGGCGTTAGCACCTCAAGACTTTCAGCGTTTTCTGAAATTGGACAGAGTGGACGGGAGTTAAGGATGGCAGAAATCTCATAAGCGAGAGTTCTCAATTCATCGAGGCCCAAGATGGAAGCACCGACGACTCTAAAAAAGTGAAATTTGGCCGATTTAACAGCCGCCTCCCATAAACCACCGAAATGTGGGGAGGAGGAGGTATGAACTTCCAATCAATCCCATCAGCTAAGCTGGAGAAAGCTATCGCAGCCGTGTGGGGTTCGCTCAGAAATAGATTCTTCAGCTCGGTTAGCTCGCTCTTAGCGCCGACAAAATTCGTCGCATTGTCACTCCAAATAGTGCGCGGAGTGCCTCTCAGGCTGGTGAATCTTCTCAACGCTGCGATGAAAGAATCCGTTGTGAGATCCTGGACGACTTCCAAATGCGTGGCCTTCGTAGAGAAGCAGACAAAGACGGCGATGTAGCACTTGTGAGGCGCCTTGTTGCGGGCCTCTGCCTTATGATAAAATGGTCCACAATAATCCGCTCCCGTGGTATGAAATGCTGGGTTAGGCTGAATTCGATTTGCTGGCAGGCTGCCCATAACGTGCTCCCAAGTGACAGGCTTCATCCGAAAACAATTGACGCATTTGTTGATGACGGTAGCCACGAACTTTCGTCCTCCAATTGGCCAATACCTTTGCCTTAATGTGGCAAGTAATGCTTGCGATCCTGCGTGCAAGTATTTTATATGAAAATATACGATGATTGCCTTGGTAACTGGATTATCCTGGGGTAACAATATCGGATGCTGAGAATCGTAGTCCAGGCTTGCATTCTGAAGTCTTCCACCAAGGCGAAGTAATCCATCGGAGCCGATTATTGGACTCAGCGAAATCAGCTTGCTCTTCTGTGGACACGGCCTGTTCTGGCTAAGACATTCATACTCCTTGGCTAAGTGAACCTGTTAAATGCTTCTCAGAAGAAATACGGTCCCCGAATTGAGCTCCTCAACGGTAACACTGTTCCTTGAAGGCGAAGATTTTACTCTGCAATTCCAAATGAACCGATAAATGTACGCAAATACACGCTGCAACTTATGAAAAGAGTTAAGGAATTTGCAGTTGATCGAAATGTCAGTGCAAACAGTTCCAACTAGCGCTGCGGAACGACTTTCTGGAAGAAAGCCTTGCAGCAGGAATGGAGGCCCGTTTGCCCACAGGGAGTGCTCCAGCAACACACTTGACGCTTTAAACTCTTTCAATAAAAATATAAAATTCACACTGGAACAGGAAGAAGTTAGAGGACTAGCATATTTGGACTCAATGGTTCATAGACAGGGGAACATTCTAAAACTAAAGTGGTATAAAAAACAACAGCATCAGGATGAATCATCAACTTTAACTCAAAACACACTAAAACAATGATAATCAGTACTGCGGTAGGTTGTATACAACGGATGCTAGCCATTTCGGACAACATTTTTCATGAAGAAACCAAAAATGAAATAAGACAAATTTTAAAGGACAACGACTTCCCAAACCATCTAATTAGAACTTTAATTAAAAGACACCAAAACATGGAACAAAAAACAAAATGTAGAGAACCTACACAATACATGTCCGTAACATATATACCAAGACTATCAGAACGCCTTAAAAAGTCAAAATTTTACAATAAACAAAAAATAACAATAGCACACAAGCCCAACAATACCCTACGACCAATATTCAACAAATACAAATACGACCAAGTCCAAAATACAAATGTTTGACAAAAACAATGTTGTATATAAAATACCATGCAATGGAGATATAAATGAAAAATGTGACAGTATATATGTAGGAACCACTAAATCCAAACTAAAAACTCGAATATCACAACACAGATCAGACTTCAAATTAAGACACCAAGCTAATATACAAAAAACAGCACTTATGGCCCACTGTAAAACCAGCGGTCACTCAACAAATTTTGAAGCAACGACTATTTTGGAACAAGAACAACATTACAAAAAACGGTTCACCATAGGAATGTTACATATAACAAACACACTCACAAGCTTAAGACTGAACTACAAAACAGACGTTGAAAATTGGGTCCGACGGTGCAGACGTGTAAAATTATGTAGGTGTAATAATTTTTAAAGCTTTGTTTTTTATTGTCTAAATTTATGTTATTTTATGTTTTTATGTTGATTATAGTTACCCTGAAGACGGTTGCCGAAGTGCAACCGAAATATATTGGAAATAATAAAAAATAAAATTTTAAAACTTTTATTTAAAACATTTTTCAATTGTTGACCTGGAGCCGGAAAAACTCAAAAGACTCTTGAAATATTTTTATAAACATATATTTATTTTTTTATTTTATAATTGTCAAAATTACTTATTGAAAAATATTCTGATTTAAAAAATTCGGGGAGAAATATCAATGAACACTCCACTTACATGGTTTTTATTTAATTTAAAAATAAATTTAATTGCTGCTGATGCTCGTTATCTTCCTTCTTTTAATTGCTGCTGCCGGTTCCTTGTGGTACGACGGAGTTGGCGAATTGGTTTTTAAAATTTCTTTATTTTTAACTGTTCGAGGGTCTTACGAAAGCGTTTTTTATTTTATTTTTTATCTTAACGACGGATCGAGGGTTTTACGAACGCGTTGGGTGCCAATTAATTAGTTCCTTATTCAGGTTTTTACTTAAGACGCCGGTACTGCGCGAATGAGAAGACTTAGGTTTCGAG
Source organism: Drosophila carrolli (assembly GCA_018152295.1). NCBI lineage: Eukaryota > Metazoa > Arthropoda > Insecta > Diptera > Drosophilidae > Drosophila > Drosophila carrolli. The sequence continues at coordinate 133,903 of JAECXJ010000269.1, forward strand.
AGGCGATGACCGTCGCGATTTATTTCCAAAATTCAACTAAATACTAAGTACATAAATTCTTATAACGAAAGCTAGCCCTATGCCCTGAAAGTGCTGACCCGGCGCCCCGTGTCTGGTGTCGGGTAGCCGTCGGTTGCGTCGCAGTGCATTGCCCGCTGATAGCGCTGACCGAAGTTTGGGCTTCTGGTACCGTCGTTGTGCAATATCCGCAGGTGTCGCTGGCTTTCTCATGCCGGCTACGCGTGATCAGCTTGGCAACTTCTCTGTTGCCGGGTGACCGTATTAGCTTATACTTTTAATCAGCATCCCTAGCATCATGTCGGTCGGGATGTTTCTATCTCTTTGTCTCAAAACTTATTCGATGAAACTTTCCCAAAAGTCTTATCTGTTTGTATATACATTGGTATGTAGGTGGAACGGATCGAACGAATTTTTAAAATTAAAAAAATAAATAAGAAAAGAGCAAACTTCGGCAAGCCGAAGTTTATATACCTGTTTGGGGGAAGACAACGAAAATGCCACCCTTAGGTTATGTAATAATAACGCTTTTAATTTTATCAGTTTATGTAGGTGTCGTGTTTATTCTGCCAGTCGAATCTGCACTGCTGCAGCCGAAAGCCTGGCTTCATATTTTAATTCGGGTTTTACAAATGTAGTCGCTGAATAGGTAGCGCGACAGCCTAGCGAGATAAGGCAAATATAAAGAGGAGCGCTCGATGGGCAGAACGGCTAACTTGGCGACGGCTCTCTTGACTAGACCCGTAGCTGTACGGACCATAGCTACTCTGACGACACCGTCCTCGCCTGGAACGACTCCTGGGATGCACCCCAGCTGCCATTTCATGGGTGGAAGGTTGTCCTCCTTCAGCAACACGATGCTTCCGACCTTGATGTTAGATGTTTCGACGCGCCACTTACTCCTTTCTTGGAGCAAGGATAAATACTCGCTGCTCCACCGCTTCCAGAATTGCTGCTGCATCTGTGTCACTCTTTGTCACTCAGGCTCAGGAAACCTTGTGTAGCTGGAGCCTTTCAGGAAATGGGCCGGCCGAAAAACGGTCCCCGAATTGAGCTCCTCAACGGTAACACTGTTCATTGAAGGTGAAGATTTTACTCTGCAATTCGAAATGAACCGATAAATGTACGCAAATACACGCTGCAACTTATGAAAAGAGTAAAGGAATTTGCAGTTGATCGAAATGTCAGTGCAAACAGTTCCAACTAGCGCTGCGGAACGACTTTCTGGACGATCCTTAATTGCATTTGGAAGAGAGGGCCATTTTGACGAGCCTTGCAGCAGGAATGGAGGCCCGTTTGCCCACAGGGAGTGCTCCAGCAATTCTCTCGGAGTACAGGCTCGCGATACGACATCCGCCGGATTTAAGCTTGTTGGAACATGGTGCCAAGTCATGCCTTTTGTCATCTCCTGAATTTTCGCGATTCTGTTGGATACAAATGCGTTGAAATCCCTCGGAGGCTGCCGAATCCACGCCAGTACGATAGACGAGTCTGACCAGCAATGAGAGTCGCATTCGAAATCGATGGTTTCCTTGACGCTTACGATAAGCTCCGCCAATAAAAGCGCTGCCGACAACTCCAATCTTGGAATTGACAAAGTCTTTAAAGGGGCCACTCTCGACTTGGCGCAGAGCAAATGGACCTTTGCTTCTCCATTGGCCTCCGACCGCAAGTATAAACACGCTAAACGAAAGAATAGGCTCTGGTAATGTGTCATCCCAATCCACGTTAGCATTCCATAGGGATGGCCTTTGTGACAATCGATGTTATTGTACCGAGCGGATCATAGAATTTGGCTATTGTTGAAAGTGCAATACGCTTGGTGACTTACAGATAATTGAGAAAAGTTGAACAGAAGTTGGTCAGAAGAAGGATCCCAGGCTAATCCCAGTGCCTTGGTAACAGCTTATCCGTCGTGAAATTGAATTAGCTTCTCCTTATCGCAGTCAGACTCTCCTTGGAGGGGGCGTCCACCATTAGAACACCATTTGTGGATTGGAAAATGGCCTCGCGACCATAGATAATCTCTTCAATTGACTCGCCACCAGAGATTAAATCATCCACGTAGAAGTCCCTACGAACAATTTTTGCTCCAATTCGAAACGAATCCTCCTCATCATAAGAGATGCATGGCTCTTATAGCCAAAAAGGCAGCTGGCTTGGTACCATAAGTCACCGTGTTCAGCTTGTAAACACTCAACTCATCCGTGGACTTCTCTCGCCAGACAATACACTGCAAAAAGTCATCCGGGTGCGACACACGCACGCAGCGGTACATCTTGCAAATGTCTCCATAGAGGGCAACTTTAAAAAATCGGAAGCGAAGTAGAATGTTAAAGATTTTTTGCTGAATTGTTGGCCCTGCTAGAAGCAAGTCGTTCAGAGAGCTGCCAGAAGTAGTTCTAGGAGACCCTTCAAAGTCGACCCGAAGCTTTGTGCTGATACTTTCCTGCTTATGTACACAATGGTGTGGCAAGAAGAATTGTGGTACTGTTGGATCACTTGGTGCGAGAGACATGTGACCTAAGTTGATGTACTCCTGGAGAAAAGCCGAATACTCAGCTTTGAGAACAGGGGCTAAGCAATAGGAATCACCTAAAGTTTCGAAACCCGAAGTGGAGAAGAGACGAACAGAGTATTGACAATTCCCAAGTCTAGTGCAGTTTTCCTTGAACAGTTGTTCGCATTGCAAGTCCTCAGGCAACAGTGCTGGCTTTGATGGATTACAATCCTCAATTTCCCAAAATCGCTTTACTATGGCAGCAAGTGCGTCATCCTCAGAATGATTCGTAGTATCCTTGACAATGGCGGCTAAGACAGACTTATGATTTGGAGTAGTCGACATCCCACCAGAAACGATCCAACCAAGTTTGGTGTTTTGGAGTGTTGGCAACATGCTATGCAAATGTATTTGCCCCATAGCAATTATTTCGAAAAACAGACCAGCGCCAATTAACAAGTCGATTCGTTGTGATTGGTTGAAATAAGGGTCAGCGAGCGAAATGTTTTGTGGCATCCTCCATCTTGATGTATTAATGTTGAAATTCGGTTGATAATAAGTGATACTGTGAGTCACAACAGCTGTGAATGACGCACGATAGCCTGCATCCCGTGATTGCGCAAAAATATCCACTGATTTATCAGAGTTCATAGAGGACTCACCGATCACAGAAATGAGTGTATGCGAATGCCTATATTTCAAATTTAACTGGCTAGCTAGGCGCGTAGTTATGAAGTTTAATTGAGAAGCAGAATCTAAGATTGCTCGACAGGGCATAAATGAACCAACCCTATTTTTTACATAGACAATAGCAGTAGGCAGCAACACGTAATTTATTGGCACAGTATTTGAAGCATTTGGTGTAGGGTGCGATGAGAAGACTTAGGTTTCGAGAGGCGATGACCGTCGCGATTTATTTCCAAAATTCAACTAAATACTAAGTACATAAATTCTTATAACGAAAGCTAGCCCTATGCCCTGAAAGTGCTGACCCGGCGCCCCGTGTCTGGTGTAGGGTTAGGGTAGCCGTCGGTTGCGTCGCAGTGCATTGCCCGCTGATAGCGCTGACCGAAGTTTGGGCTTCTGGTACCGTCGTTGTGCAATATCCGCAGGTGTCGCTGGCTTTCTCATGCCGGCTACGCGTGATCAGCTTGGCAACTTCTCTGTTGCCGGGTGACCGTATTAACTTATACTCTTAATCAGCATCCCTAGCATCATGTCGGTCGGGATGTTTCTATCTCTTTGTCTCAAAACTTATTCGATGAAACTTTCCCAAAAGTCTTATCTGTTTGTATATACATTGGTATGTAGGCGGAACGGATCGAACGAATTTTTAAAATTAAAAAAATAAATAAGAAAAAAGTAAACTTCGGCAAGCCGAAGTTTATATACCTGTTTGAGGGAAGACAACAAAAATGCCACCCTTAGGTTATGTAATAATAACGCTTTGAATTTTATCAGTTTATGTACGTGTCGTGGTTATTCTGCCAGTCGAATCTGCACTGCTGCAGCCGAAAGCCTGGCTTCATATTTTAATTCGGGTTTTACAAATGTAGTCGCTGAATAGGTAGCGCGACAGCCTAGCGAGATAAGGCAAATATAAAGAGGAGCGATCGATGGGCAGAACGGCTAACTTGGCGACGGCTCTCTTGACTAGACCCGTAGCTGTACGGACCATAGCTACTCTGACGACACCGTCCTCGCCTGGAACGACTCCTGGGATGCACCCCAGCTGCCATTTCATGGGTGGACGGTTGTCCTCCTTCAGCAACACGATGCTTCCGACCTTGATGTTGGATGTTTCGACGCGCCACTTACTCCTTTCTTGGAGCAAGGATAAATACTCGCTGCTCCACCGCTTCCAGAATTGCTGCTGCATCTGTGTCACTCTTTGTCACTCAGGCTCAGGAAACCTTGTGTAGCTGGAGCCTTTCAGGAAATGGGCCGGCTGCCCATAACGTGCTCCCAAGTGACAGGCTTCATCCGAAAACATCTGACGCATTTGTTGATGACGGTAGCCACGAACTTTCGTCCTCCAATTGGCCAATACCTTTTCCTTAATGTGGCAAGTAACGCTTGCGATCCTGCGTGCAAGTATTTTATATGAAAATATACGATGATTGCCTTGGTAACTGGATTATCCTGGGGTAACAATATCGGATGCTGAGTATCGTAGTCCAGGCTTGCATTCTGAAGTCTTCCACCAAGGCGAAGTAATCCATCGGAGCCGATTATTGGACTCAGCGAAATCAGCTTGCTCTCCTGTGGACACGGCCTGTTCTGGCTAAGACATTCATACTCCTTGGCTAAGTGAACCTGTTAGATGCTTCTCAGAAGAAATACGGTCCCCGAATTGAGCTCCTCAACGGTAACACTGTTCCTTGAAGGTGAAGATTTTACTCTGCAATTCGAAATGAACCGATAAATGTACGCAAATACACGCTGCAACTTATGAAAAGAGTAAAGGAATTTGCAGTTGATCGAAATGTCAGTGCAAACAGTTCCAACTAGCGCTGCGGAACGACTTTCTGGACGATCCTTAATTGCATTTGGAAGAGAGGGCCATTTTGACGAGCCTTGCAGCAGGAATGGAGGCCCGTTTGCCCACAGGGAGTGCTCCAGCAATTCTCTCGGAGTACAGGCTCGCGATACGACATCCGCCGGATTTAAGCTTGTTGGAACATGGTGCCAAGTCATGCCTTTTGTCATCTCCTGAATTTTCGCGATTCTGTTGGATACAAATGCGTTGAAATCCCTCGGAGGCTGCCGAATCCACGCCAGTACGATAGACGAGTCTGACCAGCAATGAGAGTCGCATTCGAAATCGATGGTTTCCTTGACGCTTACGATAAGCTCCGCCAATAAAAGCGCTGCCGACAACTCCAATCTTGGAATTGACAAAGTCTTTAAAGGGGCCACTCTCGACTTGGCGCAGAGCAAATGGACCTTTGCTTCTCCATTGGCCTCCGACCGCAAGTATAAACACGCTAAACGAAAGAATAGGCTCTGGTAATGTGTCATCCCAATCCACGTTAGCATTCCATAGGGATGGCCTTTGTGACAATCGATGTTATTGTACCGAGCGGATCATAGAATTTGGCTATTGTTGAAAGTGCAATACGCTTGGTGACTTACAGATAATTGAGAAAAGTTGAACAGAAGTTGGTCAGAAGAAGGATCCCAGGCTAATCCCAGTGCCTTGGTAACAGCTTATCCGTCGTGAAATTGAATTAGCTTCTCCTTATCGCAGTCAGACTCTCCTTGGAGGGGGCGTCCACCATTAGAACACCATTTGTGGATTGGAAAATGGCCTCGCGACCATAGATAATCTCTTCAATTGACTCGCCACCAGAGATTAAATCATCCACGTAGAAGTCCCTACGAACAATTTTTGCTCCAATTCGAAACGAATCCTCCTCATCATAAGAGATGCATGGCTCTTATAGCCAAAAAGGCAGCTGGCTTGGTACCATAAGTCACCGTGTTCAGCTTGTAAACACTCAACTCATCCGTGGACTTCTCTCGCCAGACAATACACTGCAAAAAGTCATCCGGGTGCGACACACGCACGCAGCGGTACATCTTGCAAATGTCTCCATAGAGGGCAACTTTTGCTGAATTGTTGGCCCTGCTAGAAGCAAGTCGTTCAGAGAGCTGCCAGAAGTAGTTCTAGGAGACCCTTCAAAGTCGACCCGAAGCTTTGTGCTGGTACTTTCCTGCTTATGTACACAATGGTGTGGCAAGAAGAATTGTGGTACTGTTGGATCACTTGGTGCGAGAGACATGTGACCTAAGTTGATGTACTCCTGGAGAAAAGCCGAATACTGAGCTTTGAGAACAGGGGCTAAGCAATAGGAATCACCTAAAGTTTCGAAACCCGAAGTGGAGAAGAGACGAACAGAGTATTGACAATTCCCAAGTCTAGTGCAGTTTTCCTTGAACAGTTGTTCGCATTGCAAGTCCTCAGGCAACAGTGCTGGCTTTGATGGATTACAATCCTCAATTTCCCAAAATCGCTTTACTATGGCAGCAAGTGCGTCATCCTCAGAATGATTCGTAGTATCCTTGACAATGGCGGCTAAGACAGACTTATGATTTGGAGTAGTCGACATCCCACCAGAAACGATCCAACCAAGTTTGGTGTTTTGGAGTGTTGGCAACATGCTATGCAAATGTATTTGCCCCATAGCAATTATTTCGAAAAACAGACCAGCGCCAATTAACAAGTCGATTCGTTGTGATTGGTTGAAATAAGGGTCAGCGAGCGAAATGTTTTGTGGCATCCTCCATCTTGATGTATTTATGTTGAAATTCGGTTGATAATAAGTGATACTGTGAGTCACAACAGCTGTGAATGACGCACGATAGCCTGCATCCCGTGATTGCGCAAAAATATCCACTGACTTATCAGAGTTCATAGAGGACTCACCGATCACAGAAATGAGTGTATGCGAATGCCTATATTTCAAATTTAACTGGCTAGCTAGGCGCGTAGTTATGAAGTTTAATTGAGAAGCAGAATCTAAGATTGCTCGACAGGGCATAAATGAACCAACCCTATTTTTTACATAGACAATAGCAGTAGGCAGCAACACGTAATTTATTGGCACAGTATTTGAAGCATTTGGTGTTGGGTGCGATAACTGACGATCAAGTTGTGAGCATGACACCAGTGCTGATGAAGTAGATGGTGATGGCTGAGAGCTCGGGAGTGGGTCTGATGATGGAGGTGGTGCGGATGAGTCAGGGGTCATATGCAATAGTGAGTGGTGCTTCATGCGACAATATCTGCAATGAGGTGATTTACATTGCTGCAAACTATGCCCCTTGCGCAAACAGTTTAGACAAAGGTGCATTTTCTTGGCTTCTCTAAATCGAAGATATGGGCTCAAATTTAAAAATCGAGAGCACTTTGGCAAATAATGATCTCTCGCATCGCAATATAGGCATATTGGATGATTTAAGTTAGTAGAAGACGCAATGAGTGCACTTGGGTTATATTTATGCACATTTTTTCCCACCTGATGGCCTGGTGTTTGCGTTACCAAAGCTTGATCCAAATTTTTCATCATCCTGCACCTCCTCTCCAAAAACGACTCCATAGCAGTCCATGAAGATAACTCAGCGATTGGCAAATCCTCTTCCCATTTTTCCCGAGTCCGTTGATCCAGCTTGTGAACGACGATATGAATCAGTAATCCATCCAAAATTTGCTGTGCAGTGGCCAGCGTATGAAGATGTGCGTTCAAAAACCTTCGAAAATTTCCATCGCCTATCACTCGAAGTCTCCTTTAAATCCAGCGGTTCCAGCGATGTCTGTGCGGAGTCAAATGACGAATTTAAGGAATTGACCCAGTGCAATCGCGCGAGAAGATCAGCTTCATCCAACTGATCTATAGACTCAGTTGTTAAATACAATTTCATCGCGTTTGTTTGCCGCAGAATTGATTGCACTTTGGCGCGAAAAAATTCTATTTCATTTGGCGCGTCATTTCTTAGTCGCACACAAAAAATATAAAAGAAAAATGTCCGAACCGGTTAAGAGGGGTGAATAACCTCTTAACCTTTTCGTCGAAAACGCAACGGAACTTTGTTGTTGTTGTTCAGCCTTATAACAGCGGACTTGAAATTATGTACAGGGTTGCCCATATTCGACGGACCCATCTGACGACGCCATAACTTTTGACAGAGATGCCAGATCGCTTAATGACATACCGCGTTTGAAGCGTCAGTCCAAGCAGATTTTTACCATGGAACAATACACGCCACGCGAGCGCTCTGAAATAGTTGAAATTTACATTCAACAGAACAAGTCAATTGTGAAACAAAATTATCATGTCCGATGAAGCCCATTTCACATTGAATGGGACCGTAAATAAGCAAAATTGCCGTATTTACGCCACTGAAAATCCTGAGAAGATTCAAGAAGTGCCTCTTCACGACGAAAAAGTCACAGTTTGGTGCGGCGTTAGTTCGAAAACGGTCATTGGGCCGTTTTTCTTCCAAATGAAATGGCCATGCTGTTACCATCAACCAGGAGCGTTATCGCGACATGATGACCAATTTTGTGATGCCAATTATTCGTCGAAAGCGTATGAGGCAGTTCTGGTTTCAACAAGACGGCGCTCCACCGCACACAAGTCGCATAACAATCGATTTTCTGAAGAAATTGTTTCGGGCCGTTTGATGTCGAAAAGTGGTGATTTGGACTGGCCACCGCGTTCGCCCGATTTGACGCCGCCTGACTTTTCTTGTGGGGATATTTGAAGTCAAAGGTTTACGTTAACAAGACAAGGACCCTAGAAGAGCTCAGGACAACATTCGTGAAGAAATAGCCGCTATTCCGGCCGAAATGTTGGCGAAAACGATGGAAAATGCTGCAAAAGGGCACATGCGCCATCAACGCCAGAGGCGGCCATTTGAAAGATATCATATTCAAAATTGATGTAAACAAATCTACTTGGAACAAATTAAATGATTAAGATTGCCAACAGCCAAATTTTTATTTTTTCTTTGATTTTTTAAAAAACATGGGTCCGTCGAATATGGGCAACCCTGTATATGCACTATGCACTTTTAGAATAGTTAAATGTTATTCACCTTTTTTTATAATTTGCAGCACAACACAGTTTTGATTTTTTCACAGCGCGAAATGTACGAAAAATCAACCGCCTGCCGGCTTTTCACAGCGCGAAATGTGACAAGAGAGAACGCTATAGTCGGGTGCCCCGACTATCAGATACCCGTTACTCAGGTAATGGGAGTGCGAGGGAGATGGAGATAGAAACTTTGATCACGCATAACTTTTTTAACGAATGGTCCGATTTGAAAAATTTCTTCTACATTTCGATAGGTATTGACAAACACAATAAAACTGCATTTTTACTTTTCCGAAATATGTAAATTTTTAAAATCGTATATAAGCGATTGTGGGCGTTAAAGGGGGCGTGGCACCTTTTTTAAACTTGCGCTGCGTAGGAACTCCTAGAATCTGCATGCAAAATGCCAATCTTCTAGCTTTTATAGTTTCCGAGATCTCAGCGTTCATACGGACAGACACAGACGGACAGACGGACATGGCTAGATCGACTCGGCTAGTGATCCTGAACAAGAATATATATACTTTATAGGGTCGGAAACGCTTCCTTCTACCTATTACATACTTTTGCACGAATACAATATACCCTTTTACTCTACGAGTAACGGGTATAAAAATTTAAACGGCCAGCTGTGTGCACTTGTATGTATGTAAGTCCGTGTGTTTGTGACCGAATGCCCGCAAACGACAGCGAAACCAAAATATATTGTTTAAACGATATTAAACAATAATAAAACTGAGTTGCAGACGGCAAATAAAACAGCGATCACGTCGGGGTCACCAAAATGTTTGGGGGAAGACAACAAAAATGCCACCCTTAGGTTATGTAATAATAACGCTTTTAATTTTATCAGTTTATGTACGTGTCGTGTTTATTCTGCCAGTCGAATCAGCACTGCTGCAGCCGAAAGCCTGGCTTCATATTTTAATTCGGTTTTTACAAATGTAGTCGCTGAATAGGTAGCGTGACAGCTTAGCGAGATAAGGCAAATATAAAGAGGAGAGCGCAAGAGCGCTACAGGTTCAGCCATAAACCTATGCGCACTATGCGACTAGGCGCTGGCGGGCTGCTCCAAAAAATACCCTTATACAAAAAAAAACAACAAAGTTATACTTGTTAAATTTTTTTACCGATTGTTCCTATGGGAGCTATATGAAATACGAGGGCAGTCCGATAAGTTAGTACTAAGCCTCACCGCCCGATGGCGTCACTATCGCAAGAGAAATTTACTATCGTGTAGTACATTCTCGTAGACGGCTACTGTCGAAATTTCAGCCGAATCGGACTTGTAGTTTTGTTTTGACCGCGTGTGGAATCGGACGTGCCCGCGGATTTTAGAAAAATGGAGAAAGAGCAATATCCGTCTGTTATTCGATTCTTGTGTTTGGAAGGGAAATCGCGCAGCTAAATCAAGGAGCGCTTGGATGCTGTGTACGGTGACTCTTCTCCTTCGATGGCGACCGTCAAAAATTGGTTTAACGAGTTTCAACATAGTCACACGTCGGTTTTTTATGAGCCACGCCCTGGTGCCCCGAAAACGGCTACCACGGAGGATAACGTGACAAAAATCCACGATCTCGAATTGGCAGACCGCCGATTGAAGAAACGCGAGATAGCTGAGACAGTAGGCATGTCCAAAGACAGCGTGGGTCATATCCTGCATGAAATTTTGTGCATGAAAAAGCTGTCGGCGCGATGGGTGCCTCGTTTGCTCACTCTGGACATCAAACGCAACCATGAGAACTCTTCAGAGCAGTGTTTGACGATGTTTAAGCGCAATCCGAAAGAGTTTCTGCGTCGTTTCGTGACCGTCGACGAAACATGGATGCACTGGTTCACACCAGAGACCAAGGAACAGTCGAAACAGTGGACTTCACCTGCTCCGAAGAAGGCGATGACTGTCCCATCGCCCGGGAAAGGTGATGGCCACCGTTTTTTGGGATTCACAAGGTGTGATCTACATCGACTACCTAGAGAAGGGCAAAACGGTCACAGGGCTGTACTACGTCGAATTATTGGGGAGATTCGCCGCCGAATTGCAGAAAATACGGCCCCATTTGGCGAAGAAAAAAGTGCTCTTCCATCATGACAACGCACCGGCTCACACTTCCGCCCTTGCCAAGGCCAAATTGGTCGAATTGGGCTACGAACTGCTACCCCATTCACCATATTCTCCAGATTTGGCCCCGTGTGACTTCTTTTTGTTTCCAAACATGAAAAAGTCACTCGCTGGACAGAAATTTGCGTCGAATGAGGAGGTCGTCGCCGGCACATTTCACGACTTCATATAACCCCAGAGTAATAATAAAACACTGGTAATTCAAATTTCATAAAAATTTATTTGACTCGAAATCAGTGGAGAGCGATGTGATAAATAATATTTTTTGTTTTGTTATCCGGTGCAAAAATAAATAATGATGACGGCTTTCCCACACGCGAATAGGCTACGTATAACTGCCCATGTGAAAAACATTGATATTCCAGAATGGTCAAACAACCGATGTTGGCCGCGTGTCCTTCAGTTGCGATGGCGTCACGCAAGTGGATGTACTCGTCTGAGCGCAACTTCGACTGATTGAAACGAATGAAATTGAGACGCTCCGTTTCTACTTTGACGTACATGTCGACACAGTACTGTTGAAACAAACGGCGGTATCTCAACAAATGATTGTCAACATCTAGTCGAATTATCAATCGATACGCATAAAAATTCATAGAGCTGAACTTCTTATTCGTTTCTTCTCCTAAAAATTAAATTCAAACTAAGTTGTAGAATCAAAAAGAAATAATGACTTGTAAACAAACCTGTCGTTGGATTGACCATCTTTATGTTGAAGTGATACCCATTTTCTCCACGACAGAACATCAACGGGTATTGAAGTGCATCATATGACCGATGAGTCTCATAAACTCGCTGCAATCGGCCATCATCCCGACGCTTGAGAACATTATCGCGTGATTCCACATTCTCGCCAACAATCACCACTGCGACTTCATTAATAGTGGGAGCATTAAATTGTCTTGCATGGCTTCCAGTGGGCCTTTTGTCAGCGCTGATAATGATTTTGTGGTCGTCAGAAAGCATTGTATCCAATGCGGTTTTAACAATCTGACCAATTCATTACGCTCATGCAGAAGATTTTGCAATTGTTGTATAATTTCACGTTTAGTTGCAGTGAAAATTGCACAACGCTGATTTAGTTCATCTTCCGAATCACCAATGAAGTAGATCTGAAGGAATTTATGATCTTTGTTTGGTGGTGGTAACAAAGCGCCCGCTCGATGGTGAATTTGCCCTTGAATCTGAATGTTGGGATGCAATTTCGAAAAAAATGAGATAATAAAGAGACGCCGTTACCTTACAACTCGGATCGTAGCCTGGTTGATGAACAGCCTCGGCTCCAAATGACGTCATTTGAAAGCATCCGTTATATTTTTGTGCAAGCTTTAGGAAGCTGTTTTATTGGGCTGAATTTCCATATAGTAGCGAATACAATGGCTCTGGTGGATGAGCCAAAATTTAATTTTGCCACCTGCACAACATAAGCTGGGGGTTTCCAATTGAAACTTCAGTGCATTGCAATGCTGACATACGACAGACAATGAACCCATAACAACGCAGCTATGATCTTTGTAGGGTGTTTCGGAATTGTTCTTCTGGTCTTCTTCTGCTCACATTTTGTCGGGCTTGAGGTGGTCTTTGTGCAGCGCGAAGCTGTACAATTCGTGCGCGTGCCGATGCATTTATTTCTGCACGTACCTCTTGCGTTTGATTATTACGGATATTCTGAGAATGTATCGCATTTCGTGAACGCCGTCCAAGTCTTGATGTCAAAGCAGGCATTATTTCCAATTAAAACTTTGGCAATGTTTCGTTAACTCGATTTTTTACAGTTTTATGTACAACAATGAAGGGCTTATTTCCAAAGCCCGCTGTTTAAACAGCCACTTTTCCGGCAGGTTTTCCCAAAATTTTCTTAAGCAATAAGCTTCTTCTGGCAATTACAAACAACTGAAAAAAAATTTGAGCCAAATCGGCCCAGCCGTTCTCTTGTTTTGCGATGTCGTACATTTTTTGCACCATTTTTATATATATAGATAAGATAAGTCTGCAATAGAAAGACAACTTTTTTTTTCAAGTTCTAAGCAGATAGCTTTAAAATTGAGGGACTAGTTTGTGTAGAAACGGACAGACGGACATACGGACGGACATGGCCTGATCGACTCTTCTGGTGATGCTGATCAAGAATATATATACAATATAGGGTCGGAAACGTCTCCTTAACTGCGTTGCAAACTTTTGACTGAAATTATAATACCGTATGCAAAGGTATAAAAAAGATTTTACGTTTTTTTTTTTTAAAGCCAACTAGGGAAGATTTATTTATTTATTTATTATAAATGTATTTTATCACTTGGTTTACAAAACTAAAGCTGTGAAAGCTACGAGGCCTTCTACTATAGTTGTTTAAAGAGAGTTACTGTTACGGTGAGGATTACTTATTGTTAAGATGTTTCTTTTGCGTTTTAAATTAGGTTGTATATATTTGTTTCTTGAATAAATTTATTTATGGTTATTATTATTTTCTTTGGATTGATTTCGGTAGGTAGTCTTGGTGGCTTGAAATTTTTAAAAAGTTTTTCCATTTGTAACCTCTAATATGTTTTACCAATGTTGTGCCAACAAGTTTAGAATGTTGTTGATTTTATTGCATTTTAGTGTTTTTGTTTTTTCGCAGAATCGTTTATTGTGTGTTCGTTTGTACAGTTGAGATACATATAGCTGCGATTCTCCTTTTCTTATTATACCCGTTACTCGTAGAGTAAAAGGGTATATTGTATTCGTGCAAAAGTATGTAACAGTTAGAAGGAAGCGTTTCCGACCCTATAAAGTATATATATTCTTGATCAGGGTCACTAGCCGAGTCGATATAGCCATGTCCGTCTGTCCGTCTGTCTGTCTGTCCGTATGAACGCTGAGATCTCGAAAAAGCTATAAGATTGACATTTTGCATGTAGATTTTAGGAGTTCCTACGCAGCGCAAGTTTGTTTCAAAAAGGTGCTACGCCCCCTTCAAATTTAAATATTTCGGAAAAGTAAAAATGCAGTTTTATTGTGTTTATCAATACCTATCGAAATGTAGAAGAAAATTTTCAAATCGGACCATTCGGTAAAAAGTTATGCGTGATCAAAGTTTCTATCTCCATCTCCCTCGCACTCCCTTTACCTGAGTAACGGGTATTTGATAGTCGGGTCACCCGACTATAGCGTTCTCTCTTGTTTTTATTTCCATGTTTGCCTCTTTATTTGGTGTTTATTCCTCCAGGGAACTTTGTGTGAGTGTCCGTGGGGTATTTTGTGGTGTGCGCTTCGGATGATTATTTTGTTAGTTAACAAACTGCTGTATTTTTGTTAATACTGATGGAGGATGAGAATGTGTTGTTTAGCGTCATATTATTAGTGGGATCGGTAGGAAAGAGGGTGATGAGAATTGGGAAGGGAAAGGTCGTCGATTGTAATCTGGGTGGTGAGCGAAGGATAAGAGAAATTTAGGTGAATGTGTTGTGTGTGGTGAAGTGTTTAAGTGACTTATCGTTTAGGAACGTAAGTTGAGTTTGTTCTATAATTATTTTAGAGAGTTCGAATTAGGGGACCTTTTGAAGTCTCCTGATTATTCGCTGTTGGTGTTAAGTACGTTTATGAGGTTGTTGCGGTAAATGGTTTTGTTTGGTGAGATAAAAACTCAGTTTATAAGAAATTGTTGTTTTGACTTTATTTCGGTTGCTATTGCTTTTACACTATCATTGACATTTTTTTGCGTATCAGTATACGATTTGTAATTTTGTCTGGTTTGGTATTGCTTTCTATTTCGTTTTGTGTGCGGTTTTCTTTAATAGTTGGGGTTGTCAGTAGTTTAGGAAGTAGGTGGTTCCTTGCCTGAAATTGTGACATGTAAGGTAAATGGAGAGGAAAGTTTGGTAATTGACTTATTCAGTTACTTTAAGGGGGTCTTCTAGTCTAGAAATTTGAGAAAATCGAAAAATTTTTTTCATAATTCGATAGTTTGGATATTCAAAAATATCTCCCTAAAGAGGTTTTTCAAAACTCAAATTATTTTCAAAGGTTATAGCCGTTTAGTGACGTGGCAACTAGACCGCTTGAGCGAACGACTGAAACTTTAAACACGTTTTTCTCGAAACTACTTTTTTGATGCGGTCGCCACTCTAACGCAAGTTCTAATCAGTCGATTAACTTGAAATTTGGCATGAATATTCTTTAAATATATCGCTATCGCATGAACCAACAAAAATAAAAATTTTAAATTTATAATATTTTTAAAAATTCGACAAAGTGGAAAAATTAGTGAAAAAAATCGTGTTTTTCTTTGAGTAGACGCCATTTCATGAAAAAAAAGAAAGATTTTTTTTTGGTGGTTCATGCCATAGCGACATTTTTACTCATTAAGAATCTATCATTGTTTTATTTTTCAGATAACTACAAGCATAGATATCATGGCGACGCGGACACGGCCTCTTTTTTTCCCCTCTTCTTCAAGAAGAAATAACTCAATGAAAACTAATTTTTTTTTTTTGAAATTTATTTTATGCACTCCTTTAAGTTTAATAAACAAATGATAAAAAAACGGATAGTAAAAATATCTATTGCTTTTTTTTATTAATTGTTAAAAAAAGGTCGAAATTCGAGCCTCTAGACTAGAAGACCCCCTTAATGCCTATAAGTTTCTGTCGTTTGAGGAGAGTTGTGAATTTTTAATAAGTGAAAATGTGGTTATTCCAGGTTCTTTTGTAGACTCGCGTTTTCATCAGTGTGTGGCTTCGGAATATTTTCTGTATGCTAGGTTTTCTGGCTTGCAGAAAGATTAGAGGTGACCGAAGAAAAGACATTTTAATACTTAACTCGTAGTGTAAAATGGTATATTATATTCCGAGTCGATAAAGCCATGTCCGTCCGTATGAATGTCGGAAAGTTACAAGAGCCAAAGATTTGTGACATAAAATTAACACTCTAGGTTTTCTTAAGCAGCGCAAGTTTATTTTAAAATCACAAAATCACCGCACTAAAAATTCAGCCAATATCAGCACACAAGAAATGTTCCAAATCGCCAGATGACCTTTATATTATATGTTATAGGACATATTAAGTTTTAATTGTGACGTCATTGACGAAAGAGAGCGAGAAAGCTGTTAAATGGAAGAAAGCGGGCTGCGCGGTCTCAGCTTGGGGTGATTTTGAAATGCATTAACTGGGAGGCATATTTATTTTGAAATTGCTTAGCTGAGTACCAGGTATCTTATAGTCGGGGCACTTGACTATAGCGTTTCTCCTTGTTTGCATTGCAATGAGTGTGGTATGTAGCCTATCATTAACATCTCTAAAAGAGTAGATGAATTGAAGGTTATAGTAATCATTCTTATTTCTCTTGTTACGTTGTTTTTGAATTTGAACAATGTAACCATATGTTGGGTTTTTAGTTTATTCAAGATTTCTGCTCCGGGTATATTTCTAAGATCGTTGCAATAAATCACTCCCTTAAAGC
The DNA here is from genome assembly GCA_018152295.1 of Drosophila carrolli. Lineage (NCBI taxonomy): Eukaryota > Metazoa > Arthropoda > Insecta > Diptera > Drosophilidae > Drosophila > Drosophila carrolli. The sequence continues at coordinate 150,579 of JAECXJ010000269.1, forward strand.
CATGTGCTCACTTTCTTGTACGTCAATGTCCAAAATATTGTCAAGTTTAAAAAATTAGTTAAGTTTGCTTTTACTAGGAGTGTCCCGGCTCTTGTTCTCTTGCAGTTTTCGACTTTGACTCCGCAGATCTAGTAGATAGATTTCTTTACAATGAATGAGTTTGCTCAACCGATTTTTCATTCTTTTAATAATTATTTATTTTTGTCCAATTATAGAGCTTACGTTTTTGGTTTATATTAGTCTAATTGTTGTTTTTGGGATCATTTAGAAATTAGTTTTTATGTGTTTCTCTTTTGTTTCCTATTTTGTTTAATAAATTAAGTTATGACATCAGCTTTTTAAGTGTCTGGAATTTATAAGAACCGATATTTACAGTTTCAGTATAAAAGTGAGCAAAATACCAATACTTTCTTTGTTCGCAATATCATCTCTTGTGTTTTTTTATTTTAAATATTTATATAATTATATTATATTTTATATAATACAAATTTATTTCAAAAAATGAAAGGTGCTTAGTTTTATAATTCAAAATAATGCCTATTTTGTATACATTTTAATTTTAATTTTTTTTGCGGAAGCTGTGTTTTTTTTTCATAGAAAATGTTTTGCTGAAAGCGTGGCAGTGGCTAATATTGAATATTATATAATTAAATGTTCGTACCGCAATTTATTTAAGCCGATACAATTTTTTTTATGTTTGGAAGAACAACGACATGATAGTTGCAAGTCTCAAACTGAACTGTGGACATATGGATAAGTCACTCCTTTAACCTTTGAATTTGGCCTCTCCTCAGAGACATCTAATGTTAGATCATCTTGATCTAATATTCCAAATAAATATTTGTATGTTGAACCAACCGTTGAAACCGTTCGCGAGCTCAGTTTAAAAGCTAGCGGCTTAAAACTTTCACAGTCGTCCTAACATGTGTACGCAGATCAAGTTTGAAAAGCGCCCCGATCGGACGTCTATATCCTATAGCTCCTAAAGAACAATCGGATATAGCTTGCAAGAATTGAAGATATTTCACGCAGTGTAAAAGCTATAATGCATCTTTTCAAATCTTATTTTTTTATGCATACCTTGATCAGGGTAAAAGCGCGTGCCGATCGGACGTCTATATCCTATAGCTCCCATAGGAGCAGTAGGTGAAATCGCTTAAAATTTAATGATTTTCAGGATATTTCGCGCAGTATATACAGTGACAAACTTAATTATTGGCACAGCAAGCATGTTAAACTTTGAGGCTATTTTTCTTCTTATAATATGCTGATATTAAAATAAAACAAAATATTTTTAGATAGAATCATTAATTTTATGTTAAATACAAGTGACTTCATTAATTTATCTTTTATAAATAATTTATTAAAAATAAAAAACCAAAGAATGGACCAAATTTGCCTGAACAAAATTATTGGCACACTTGGGTTTTAAGGGGTTATCCGGGTCTTGACACTTCAAAAATTCATTTTTTGCAAACTTTTTTATATAATAGTACAAAGTTTCAGAAATGTTGTCTGAAAATTTCAAGTCGATCGAAGCAAAAATGTAGGAATGGGAGAAATTTAAAGCCCAGCGCGTCGAACGTCACAACGGGCAATTCGGGCTCGGGCGTCGGGCAGATGCGGCACTTTAAACGCGTTTTTCTCAAAACCACTTTTTGAAGTCGGTAGTCACGATTTCTCAAAAACTATTGCACCGATCAACTTCTGCTTTTGCACACTTCTTTTAGACATAATTCTCTTGTCCTTAACGGAGGGATTTTTTAAATTTTTAATTACAACACATTTTATAAGCCAAAATATGGGCAAAATTTACGTAAAAAATTACACTTTTTATGAAAAGCGCTACAAAAAATTCAATTTTTAATTTAAAACAAAAATGGCTCGTAGAGGACAAGCGAGACACATACACTATCAGAATAATTTTGGTTTTTTGATTTCAGATAAAAATTGAGGGAGATATTTTGCCTACCGCAAGGACACAATTTTTTAAGAGGTCAAGTTCAAGCCTGCCTCAACGGCTCAATTTTAAAAATTTTTGGTTCAAATTTTTACACAATCTTGATCAAACCATAATCATTAATGTACAATAAACGAAATTTGTGAAATTGTCGTAAGATCTTTTAAAAAAATTCACGAACATAGGCTTTTTTTCGTGCTTCAAGACCCGGATAACCCCTTAATTAACTATTTTGTTAAAACCTTATCGATTTGGCCACTTTTTTTTTAATTATCACATTTACCTCTATAATCTTAATGGTATAATGATTAATTTTATAGCTAAAATTGTTTTAGTGCCTTAAAATAAAGGAAAAGTTGTTTGACTTGACAAGGTCAAAATAAAATTTAATTAGCGGGATTAATGTAAATCGAAAGTCAACATTGGGGAAAGGATGCCCAGAAGCCATTTTTCCCATTCGGAGTCCTTTGCTACATTTTAAAGGACCCACTCAGTTGCAAAATGCAGGGCACACTGGCTATTCCATGGCTTTGAGAGGCCAGGAAAGCGTAAGGATCGTATCAAAGGACAATCTCAGCCCCCAGATCTCCTCAACACGTATCGAAGTTGATGATAAGAAGGACTTTGGTAAGGATATTCACCCAACAGCCTTTTTTCAGGCCCTGCATGATGGTTTCTACAAATGAATTGCTCCTAGAAAAAATCCATCGGCTTAAAAAGGGTTCTAACATAAGCTCTTTGCTTGGGGAAAGGATTATTAAATCATACGAGAAGGTTGAAAGGACCCAAAAGTCGATTGGCATACTCAGATATAAATTTCGCTGCACTAAAATGTTTCTTTTACTTTTAAAATCTATTGATTTTTTCTATCTAAAAATATTTTGTTTTATTTTAATATCAGCATATTATAAGAAGAAAAATAGCCTCAAAGTTTAACATGCTTGCTGTGCCAATAATTAAGTTTGTCATTGTATGTGGGATCCGGTAGTGTTGGTGATGAGACAAGAGTTGCCAGGAGCGGTCTCACCTACTAGTCATTGTCTCCCTTCTTTTAAAAATATACTGAAAAGGAAGTAATCAACTGCTGAAAATAATGTCTGGCAACTCCTCGCTAAATCAATCGCCGCTAGAATCTCAACTCGATCCGACGTTTTGCGCAATTACATACGTTTTGTTAAATTTAAACTACAAGTTGAATGGAATAAACAAAATCAATAATTTAAAGCCAGTGTTACAACTTTATTGAAAAGAGGACTCTGCATTTTTGACAGATTGGACCTTAAATTGAATATTTCACACACGAGAAATATTACAATCAAAGTATTGTGCAATGCGGGGAATGATGGATGAATAGGAACAATTTAAAACTGGTTAAGAGTTTTTAAAAGGAAAGGCAAATAAGCAAAGGTGATAGAGACAGCGATAGAAGCCGAAAAGAATTTCTTCAGAAGGCGAAACGAATTTCGAAAGAAGCGGAAAAGAATTTCATCAGAAAGCGAAAATACAGACACATGGGCGAGTGAGACGGAAGCAGCGAGTGGCGACGACGAAATCGTGTGGCGGTGATTCAAGAAGGAGATGCATCTGATCAGGCTGGTAAAAGCAAGGATTAGAGTGCAGCGGAGCAGGCTGGAGACAGACGAGAACAGGCAAGACATTGGAGCTCGTGGCGTTAACGGAGCGTGCGGGCAAGAACGTGTTGTCCAGGATTGGAACAGGGATTTGGAGACAGACGTAGACGGCCAGTTGATGCCAATTGAGTACAGACTCATAGAGGCAGCGGTATAGAAGGCTGAAGTTCAAGAAGCAGCAGATCGGCTGGGGCAGCAGAAGGAAGACGAGATCAAGCAAGACTTTGGAGGCAGACGTAGACGGCCAGCAGGCTTCTAATTGAGTTCAGACTCGTAAAGACAGCGGTACATTTGCAGAACAGCAGCGAAAAAGGCTGGGCAGTTAAGAAGCAGCGAATCCGGCTGAAGACAGCTAAAGGCAGACAAGCAGAGAAGCAGACGAGAGGTGCAGAGCGGAAGCAGCAAAGCTGTGTCGGTGCGTGCGAGGAAGAGAGAAGAAGAGGAAGGACGCTACAGAAAGCAGTGAATGCGAGACAGCAAGAGACGAAACAGGGTCGTCGCCGGTTATATTTGGTTTAAAAACTTATCAGTTTGATTACAATTGTATCAAAACGAATTAGAGTTAAAACACAATTTTGTCATCATATTAACTGTAATTTTTAGCAAGTTACTTTTGTAAAAGGGAGAGAGGTGAGATCTTGCAGATGAGTACAACCGGACTAAAGTCTCAATTACAACAACGTTTGTTAAACAATTTTGGGGTGATGGATGAGGGTGAGTTAGACTGAGGGTGAGCCCGCAGATTTAAGGTCTACATCGTCCACACCTGCTGTTCCCCATAGGAGAGAAAAAAGACCACATGGCCAAGTAGCGCAGGGACAGTTTAGATTGTGGTTTACATTGAAAGAAGTCGAAGGAAGTGTTTCTCAGTTTTCAGGCTCAGGAGTCCCAAATATAGATCTGTGGATTGAGGAGTTAGAAGATTGTGTGGCTACTGTGGAGTAAAGCCCGCTGCAGCAGTTTGTTTATGCAAAGCAACTACTTACCGGAGCAGCTAAAATGTTTGTGCGTAGCCAGAGAGACATTAAGGACTGGGAAAGTTTGAAGTAAGCCTTGTCATTGGAGTTCGGAGTGCAGATATCTACAGTCGAGATTAATCGCAGGTTGGGAAAGCGTCGCCAAAGTAAGGGTGAATCATTGCAGTATTTTTTATATGCATTAATGGAGATATCTAAGCCGATACGTTTGGAGGATGAAAGTCTAATTGAGTACTTCGTAGAAGGTATCCCAGGCTCAAGATCGAATAAAGCCATGCTGTATCAGGCTAGAAATTTGAAAGACTTGAAGTGGCAGATCGAGGCATACCAAAAGGCAAGAAGCGCTTATAAGCCAGAAAGCAAGCATACTTTTCAGGGCGGTAAGGTAGCCAATGAGTCAGCCAAGGAAAAGACAACAGAGTCAGTCAGGAAATGTTTTAGATGTGGAGATCCATCTCATATGAAGAGAAATTGTCCAGTGCAAGAGAAATGTTTTAAATGTAATCGGCCAGGACACCGAGCAGCGCAGTGTAAGGCTGAGGTTCAAGTCAAAACAGAAGAAAGAACCAATGTAGTCCAGGCAGAGAAAGTAATCCCAAAACAATCTCATGCACCAGGTAAAATATGTTTTCTGTTCGAATGTTGAATTCAAAGGCCTTGTAGATACAGGAGCAGAGCTGTGCTTAATGCGTAGGCGTGTATCGATTGCATAGAAATGTGTATCGAGTTCCACGTGATTCCAGACGAGGACAAGAAGTTTGATGCAATCTTAGGAACAACTATTTTAGAAAACGTCGACATGATGGTTACGAAGAGAGGAACCGTGTTTTCGAAAAAGTTTCAGTGTACGCAGCCACAGGAGGAACAGATTACAGAAAGTTCCTGTGTGCAACTAATGCAAGAATTTGATAGCCCTTGTATGTTAAGCACCGAAGACAGTAAGCGAGCCTTGGAACTAGATCATTTAAGTAAGTGTGTCGATGCAGAAGTAGAGTTCTTGGTGGAGAATTATAAGCCGATGAGAAATCTCAGTTCTCCAGTGGAGATGAAGATTTTGTTGACAGACTAGTTTCCGGTATTTCAACAACCAAGGCGTTTGGCCTATTGTGACCAAAAGATAGTCGATGACCAGGTGCAGGAATGGCGTTGGGATGAAATAATCAAGCCAAGTACGTCCGAGTTTGCTTCGCCAGTTGTTTTGGTGGATAAGAAGAATGGGACGAACCGTTTGTGCGGCGATTACCGCAAGCTGAATGAAAAGATAGTCAGAGATAATTTCTCAACACCACACATGGATTGTGTTATTAAAAAGCTTCAAGGTGGACAGATTTTCCCAACTCTGGTTGACAAATGGATTCTTTCACGTTCCCACACATAGTTTGTAACCATGAGTGGGCAGTACGAGTTTATGTTTGTACCTTTCGGCATCACGAACTCCCCAGCGGTGTTTACCAGGTTTATAATGGCAGTCGATAAAGGGCGATGATGCAGTAGTGTATATGGATGATGTGATCATTGCTAGAAGGAGTGTTAATGCGAGTCTTGAAGGTGGCAGAAGAAAGCGGTTTGCGCATAAATTGGAGAAAGTGTCAGATACTCAAGAAGAGAGTTGAATTCCTTGGATATATCATAGAAAAGGGCACAATCAAAACAGGTGAAGAGAAAATATGAGCGGTGGCTGATTTTCCGATGATTCTGATTTCTGATTTGTTACGCAAGGAATCGAAGTTTGAGTTCAAGGAAAAGTAGGTAGAAGCGTTTGATCAATTAAAATCAGCGCTAATCAGTGGGCCCGTTCTAAAGTCGGAACCACCAAACCATGAAAAGAGAAGTACCATTCTTATGAACTGGAAGTGCTAGCAGTTATTGGAGCTTTGGTGAAGTGGCGAGTTTACGTTCTTGGGAAAAGATTTAAAATTGTCACAGGCTTCAATGCATTTGCCATGACTATGAAGAAGGAGATTCCGCTTAGAGTTTCACGTTGGCCAATGTACTTGCAAGATTTTGATTATGAAATCGAACATAGGTCAGGTAACAAGATTAGACACGTAGACGCGTTGAGCAGGGTATGCTGTTTTGTTGTGACAGATAGCTTAATACATCGCTTGCGAGAGGCACAGCAAACAGATGATTGGACGAAGGCAGTTAAGAGTGTTGTTGAAACCAACGCGTATGACGATTTCTACATCTCGAATGAAATTTTATTTAAAGACACAAATAAGGAGTTGCTTGTAGTTCCATCGCTGATGGAAGATGAGATAATTCGAAATTCACACAAGCAAGGTAATTTTTCATCCAAAAAGACTCAGGAATTGATCGAAAAGTCATATTACATCCCCAAAGTGAAGGAAAAGATAGCGAGGATTGTTGAGAGCTGTGTAGAGTGTATTTTGGTGAATGCGAAAGCTGAGAAGCAGGAAGGGTTTCTGAAACCGATTGACAAAGGTGACATACCTTTGGTGACATACCAAATAGACCATGTTGGCTTTTTCTAAGTACGTTTGGTTGTATCCTACACGAAGCACATGAGTTGAAGAAGTACTGAGTTGCTTGGAGCGTCAATCAGTTCTTTTCGGTAACCCATACAGAATCGTAGACAGCGGTGGCGGTAGCTGCGACAGCGGCGGCGGCTGCTCCGGAGGGGCCGGCTGTGCCCATATTGCCGCCTCTTCGGCCTCGGCCTCATCCAGCCGCTTTTTCCACTCTCTGCCTGCGGCAGCGCCCGTGCCACCGCCCGATGCGCGAACACTTTCCGCACCACGTCCGCCCGTGCTGCGAATATCCGCCTCAGCTCCTCCGGGCGGCCCGATGGCGCTGCGTCGCCCAAGCGGATCCGCCTGTGTCCGGCTGCGGCCCTCCGGATCCTCCGGAATGCGTGGCTCGTCCGAGGAGACTTCCGGACTCACCGTCCTCCTCCTCGGACGAGGACAGGTCGATGACCGGCACCTCGGTCTCCAGCCCTGCCGGCCGGACGCCGGCCTTCTCCTCCTCCAGCTCCACGTCGGAGATCCAACCTTCGTCCACCGTCTCTGGGTTCGGCGACGGGGACCGCGACACTAGGGGGGACGCCAGCAGCTGGAGTGCGGAACCTGAGACCCGCCTCCATCTCGCCGCTGGCTGTTGACCAGTGCTGCCTCCCCGCCCCTCTCCCTCGGTTTCCGATGGTTCCTGGTTCCGTTGTCCGCGGCGGCCTTTGGTCTCTCCCTTGCTACGGGGCTCCAACGGGTCCTCTCTTTGGTGTGCGTTACCCGGTAACGGTATCCGCATCCTATGACCCTCCCTCTCCCGCTCTCGCGCTCCTAACGCCCCCGCTAAGTCCAACTTTGATCCTCGGTTCTGGCCACCAATACATTGTTGTTTTAATTGGCTAATGTGGGCGGTTTTTTTCATGCCGCAAATTGCATATCACCGGCGAATTAAAATTCATTATCTTAAACGGCCCGTCGTACATTGGTGCCAATTTTGCGGCGAATCCTTCTGTAGCCTTGAACAGATGGTGTTCCTTAGCCCAGACTGTGTCACCGATGTTCGGTTTCCATGGGCGTCTACGGAGATTGTAGTGGCGTGCCTGATCCTGCGCTGCCTTTTCCATATTTCGCCTCACCAGCTCAAAGATTTCTTTCAGCTTCTGTGCGTTCTCGGCCGGAGTTTGAGTTTGCCTTCCTGTGCCGATTGTTCCTTCGTCGTACAGTGCGCTGGGTAACCTGGGCTGTCTTCCTTGCGTAATTAAGGCAAGCGAATATCCCGTGGATTAGCCACGCTCGTATTCACGGCCAACTGCAGTTCCGGCCACTTTTCGTCGCAAGTCCTTTGATCTGCCCCGGTGAATTGGGCGATCATCGTTTCCACTGTACTGTCGGGTTTTCTTGGGGCGTGTATGGGGCCGTGAACTGGTGTTGGACGCCTAATTCACCCAGGAATTTTTTAAACGCCCTGCTGGTGAATTGAACGCCAATGTCTGCGATCATCACCTTGGGTACGCCGTATCTTGCGAGAATCCGCTCGCGGATCGCCTTTTCCAGAGTTTCCGTCGTTGCCCTGCGCATTCGGTCCACTTGGAGAACCTATCTACCAACACTAGTAGCATAGAATTCCCGTGTTTGGAGCGGGGCAGTGATCCGCCGAAATCTGCGCAAACAGTGGCCCACGGCTCTTCCGGTACTTGGGTTTGCATTTTCCCGGTCGCCTGTAGTTGGCTTGGGTTATACCGTAGGCAGCTCCCGCAGTTTTGCACATATTTCCTTATGTCGCGGTGCATTCCCGGCCAATGGTATCTTGCTGCGACTCTGGCAATTGTCTTCCGACTGCCCATGTGGCCAGCTGTCGGTGAGTTGTGGTTCTCCGACATTACCCTTCGCCTGGACCCCGTTGGCACGCACAGCTTCCATGCTGGTCGGCTTCCGTCATGTAGTCTGGATATTTTTGGGGATTTTGGGATATCTTGCTCCGCATATCCTTTATCCAGTTACACTCGCCGGTTTCCTTATGCTGTTCATGTGTTTTTACCCGTCGACATGTTTCTGGCAGTGGCTGTGGCGATAGTGCCTCTGCTACTATATTCAGCTGGCCCTTTCTGTACGCGATCTCAAAGTCATATTGCTGCAGTTCCAGCGCCCATCGTGCGATTCTTCCGGTTGGGCTGTCGATGCTATTCAACCACTTTCATTTACTTTCAGGTTGGCAGCCCGTAGTCTCTATATATGCTCTTCTAGCGTTCGTCCGATGACGATAATGTCGTCCTGATACGCGAAAGCGTGTGGCATCATTTCCGGTCCCATGACCTGATCCAATGCCCGCTGGAATGTTGCCGACGCGGAGTGTAGGCCAAATGGCATCACCTTCCATTGGAACAGGCCCTTCCTTGGTACAGTAAACGCCGTGTACTGCCTGCTGTCTGCCTTCAAGGGGATCTGCCAGTAACCGTTCTTTAAGTCGAGACTGCTGATGTACTTGGCCTCCCGCAGCTGGTCCAGGATGTAGTTTATCATCGGCATTGGGTATGCGTCTTTTACGGACCACGCGTTTATTTGCCGGAAATCAACACTCAGCCTCCACTTTCCAGTCTTCTTCCTCACCATGACTATTGGTGAGCTCTGGGAACTCCTAGACGGCTCAATACATCCTTTTTCCAGCAGCTCGTCTACCTTGGCATTTATCTCACCCTGCATTTTTGGATTTTTAGGGTAGTACCTCTGTTTGACTGGTTGGTCGTCCTTCATGGTGATCCTATGTACGGTCACGTTGGATGTTAGCTTTATTCCTTCTAGTTCGTCCAACTCGGCTTTTAGAAATCCCTCCACATCCTTTTCCGCAAATCTTTTGGGTGTTTCAACTATTGCCATTGACAGTTTCTCCTCCAGCCATCCTCCTCGTCTATTCTTTGCCGGTATCGACGCGCTGTGTCCTGCGCACTCGACTTTGGCCCCGATTCTGGTGAGGAAATTCCATCCCAACACCAGGGCGTCGATCAGTCCTGGTAAAATCAGCAGCTCCAATGAAATTGTTTTCGTGCCCAGTCTAATTTTGGTCTCTAGCTGTGATCTTATTTCCCCGCAGCGACCATCCGTACTTGCCTTCTCGTGGGTCCGACCCTTCCTGCCGCCTGTCCGCCAGCTCTTCGCTGATGAAACTCGCCGTGGCGCCGGTATCCACCGTGGCCTTAATTTTAGTTTCACCTATGAGCACCGTGGCGGACAGTTGCATTTCTTCCGCCTGGAGGTCGCCTATTAATTTCGAGAGGCAGCACCTTGCGATCCCTGGCCGCCCCTCGGAGGCTGGGCGTTTCCCGACCCGGAACAGCACTGAACCGTCCGAACTCCTATTCTTCCGCATCGCCAGCAGAACGTAAGCCGTTGGTTTCAGCATTCCTTCGCCCAGTGGTCTGGACCCCCCATCTGCGGCAGGCCTGGGTAGGATTTGCTACGTATCCGCCGCGATTGTTTGCTGGTTCCTGGCTGCGCGGCGTACTTCGTGGTTGTGCGTCCGGGTCCTCCTGGCACCGCCTGCACACCGCACCCTGGTCTGATCTTGGCCTTGGTACTGGGTGGCTCTGCCCTTGCTGCTTGCGGGGATTGTTTTCCAGCACGAATTTCTCCCGCTGCTGGTCGAGCTCCTCAAACTCGTCTGCCAGCGCCATCAAGGTATCTAAATTTCGACATTCATATGAGCGAACGAACATTCGGAGTGCCGGCGTGCTGTTCTCTTTTATCCTCTCCAGCGTTTCTTTGGTCGACACATTCAGTGGCCGCATCAGGGTCTGCATCTTTGAAACTTTCCCCGTAGGCTTGCTTCCTCTGTCTGACCTGGTCCGCCAGCTTTGCCATGTATCCTCGGGGAAGAAAGTGTATATGAAGTCTCCCCAGGTTTCCCAGTGCCGATTTTTGGCGATGAACCACTTCAAGGCTCTGCCTTGTAGCAGCTCCGGCATTGCTCGTGGGATCTGGTTTATGTCGAGATCGTAAGTCACGACTGACCACTCTACTTGCTCCAAAAATTCCAGAGGCTTGTCGTTTCCGTCTTAGCGGAAATTCCACTCCCGGACCTGCTTGGCCACCTTCGCGTAGTCCTGCGTGTGCGTCCTGGAACTCGACACATCCAAGCTCGCTATCAGGCCCTTGGCACTTGCGGTTGTGAGCTTGAATTTTGGCGTGGGCATTTTCCGGAATTTCTTTTCCAGGCCCGTTACCAAATCCGGCTCCTCTGCCGTCTGGTCGACGAAGTCTCCCAGAGTCTTCCTCATCGACTCGACTGAGCCCTCCAGTTCTATTCCCAGAACTTGACTCACCTCGTCGAAGTCCTCCTTCCTGACATTATATATCCAGGACTTCCCCATCTCGGAACTTTTGTTTCCTTGGTCAGGACAATCACTCTTGGGCGCCAGATGTAACGACCTGATTCTTTAGTTTCTGCTCGCTACGTAAACGTGCGGCTAGCTCAGAGAGGATGTGAGTTCGTTCGTGACCAAAGGATAACGCCAGAAATGATTAGGTTGGTGCTGGTTTATTGATTCTCTAAAATATAGCCTTATTGCTATTATTCTGCCGCCCGCTGCCGCTGTCTTCTGCTGCGTTGAACCTGGCTCGCTGCTGCGCAGCTCCTGGTGTGCTGCTGCGTCGCTCCTGGTGTGCTGCTGCGTCGCTCCTGGCTTACCTCTGCGTCGCTTCGGCTTGCTGCTCCGGGTGACTGAGCTCGGGACGGCTCCACCGAGACCCTGGATGTTATGCGAGCTTCCCTACCGGGGCCGGCAAGGTGTATCGCCTAGCAGGTGAACCGAAGTTTCGCCTTATCGCCAAGCCAACTTTATCGCCTGGCTTCCGGAGTTCAGCCTGGACTTTGTCGGCAAGGTGTATCGCCTAGGAGGTAGAACAAAGTTCTCCCTTATCGCCTAGCCACCTTTATCGCCTGACACCGCGCAAGGACTCCCTAAGTTTGATTTCACCACGACCTAGCACCGTTGGATCTCAGCGTTGTAGCCTCAGCCTTGTAGACTTGCCGTCGTTCGGCGTCTCGACTTTGCGATCTTGATCCTTGGGCACTTCGGTTTCGATTTGTACTTACGTCACACACTCGCTCTGATTTTCGCACTCGTGTTGTCGCGCCGTCCTTTTTATATGTGTATCCTCTTTAGGCGGGTCCGAAGTCCGCCAATTCACCCTTGCCATAAGAAGGTCCAAGGTCCGAATGTTTCCCGTTTGACCTGGATGCCCTTCATTTATCCGGCTTTCTCGCCTCCTCCGCTGTTGCTATGCCGATCTCCTGCATCGGGATTTGTGGGGAGTTTAAGACTCCTCACAAATTTTAGCCACCACCATTTTTCGGATTAAATAAATTAGAAAACTCTCTGATTTTTCATGGCGCCCCCGGGTGAACGTTCAAATTATTAATCATTATTTTTGGCAACTAGTGACAGTGACACATAAAATAAAAAATATAAAATGCAAGTGCAAGTGCAGGTCAAAGCACTCAAATTGCATAGTGCTTTATTGTTGCCCGCGGCGTGTCGGTGTGGATAAAAAAAATATACAGCAGCTCCTGCTTAAAGTCTCGTGCCGGTCGCGAAATACCCTGTTCGCCACAAAAGAACTGCTGCCAGAGGGATGCCCTGCGACTGCTCAATTTGCAAAAGGAATGTGGAAGCTGGATTGACAGACCCTAACGCAGAACCTGAGGTATTTGTGCAAAAATTGAAAGCTTGAGTTTATAAGAAAAACAATTTAATTGTTTATTGTCTTGTGCTGAAAAATTGCACCTCGCTTTCAATTCTTGGCACAGACGTATCGATATAGTAGAGCTAATTGTGCATGCATTTATTTTTAATAAATAAAATAAAAATTATATTAAAATTTATTATATATACAGTGACAAACTTAATAATTGGCACAGCAAGCATGTTAAACTTTAAGGCTATTTTATACCCTTGCAGAGGGTATTATAATTTTGGTCAAAAGTGTGCAAGGCAGTGAAGGAGACATCTTCGACCCTATAAAGTATATATATTCTTGATCAGGATCACCACCTGAGTTGATATAGCCATGTCCGTCTGTCCGTCAGTCTGTCCGTCTGTCTGTTTCTACGCGAACTAGTCTCTCAGTTTTAAAGATATCGAATTGAAACTTTGCGCACACCCTTCTTTCCTTTGCACGCAGTATATAAGTCGGAACGGCCGGGATCGGCTCGTCTCGTCTGCCTGTTTGTTAAGTTAGGAAGTTGGGACTTTCTATGGGTTTTATATTTGGCCAATTAATCCGACCTACAAAATTTCATAAGGATCGGCCGACTATATCTTATAGCTGCCATATAACTGATTGATCGAAAATGCCATAACTTTGGTGTTTGTAAAGTTAGGAAGTTGGGATTTTCTATGGGTTTTATTTTTGACCAATCAATCCGACATATCAAATTTCATAAGGATCGGCCGACTATATTCTATAGCTGCCATATAACTGAACGATTGGAAATGCCATAACATTGGTGTTTTTAAAGTTAGGAAGTTGGGATTTTTATGAGTATTAAAAACGCATTATATGAATAATTTTGGAAAATATAATTTGCAGAATATTCTGCAAGGGTATTTCAACTTCGGCTCCGCCCGAAGTTAGCTTTCCTTCCTTGTTCTTCTTATAATATGCTGATATTAAAATAAAAAAAAATATTTTTAGATAGAATCATTAATTTTATGTTAAATACAAGTGACTTCATTAATTGATCTTTTATAAATAATTTATTAAAAATAAAAAACCAAAGAATGGACCAAATTTGATTGAACAAAATTATTGGCACACTTGGGTTTTAATTAACTATTTTGTTAAAACTTTATCGATTTGGCAATTTTTTTTTAATTATCACATTTGCCTCTATAATCTTAATGGTATAATGATTAATTTTATAGCTAAAATTGTTTTAGTGCCTTAAAATAAAGGAAAAGTTGTTTGACTTTACAAGGTACAAATAAAATCAACCGCATACGTTCAAAAATTAAAATTTAATAAGCAGGTTCAATGCAAATCGAAAGTCGACATTGGGGAAAGGATGCCCAGAAGCCATTTTTTCCATTTGGAGTCCTTTGCGACATTTTAAAGAACTACGCAGTTTCAAAATGCAGGGCACACTGGCTAATCCATGGCTTTGAGAGGCCAGGAAAGCGTAAGGATCGTATAAAAGGACAATGTCAACCCCCAGATCTTCTCAACACGTATCGAAGTTGATGATAAGAAGGACTTTGGTAAGGATATTCACCCAACAGCCTTTTTTCAGGACCTGTTTGATGGTTAAACACCATGCAATGGAGATATAAATGAAAAATGTGACAGTATATATGTAGGAACAACTTAATCCAAACTAAAAACTCGAATATCACAACACAGATCAGACTTCAAATTAAGACACCAAGCTAATATACAAAAAACAGCACTTATGGCCCACTGTAAAACCAGCGGTCACTCACCAAATTTTGAAGCAACGACCATTTTGGAACAAGAACAACATTACAAAAAGTTTAACAAACACCACAAGCATAAGACTGAACTACAAAAGTAATACAGACTTCTTTAACACTGTTATCCCGTCCGCACGAAATTGTGTATATTTTAAGCTTTTTTTTCCTAAATTTGTGTTATTTTATGTTTTTATGTTGATCAAAGTTGCCCTGAAGACGGTTGCCGAAGTGCAACCGAAATATATTGGAAATAATAAAAAATAAAATTTAAAAACTTTTATTTAAAACATTTTTCAATTGTTGACCTCGAGCCGGAAAAACTCAAAAAATTTAAACATACATCAAAGGTCGCCTACAAACAAAATTATAAAATTAATTATACCATTAAGATTATAGAGGCAAATATGATAATTAAAAAAAAGGGGCTAAGTCGATAAAGTTTTAACAAAATAGTTAATTAAAACCCAAGTGTGCCAATAATTTTGTTCAGGCAAATTTGGTCCATTCTTTGGTTTTTAATTTTTAATAAATTATTTATAAAAGATAAATTAATGAAGTCACTTGTATTTAACATAAAATTAATGATTCTATCTAAAAATATTTTGTTTTATTTTAATATCAGCATATTATAAGAAGAAAAATAGCCTCAAAGTTTAACATGCTTGCTGTGCCAATAATTAAGTTTGTCACTGTACATACATATACACATACACATTATATAACTTATTTGAACCGCCGTTGGATGCAACATTTAATTGTGTTATATTATTGCATTCACTGTCGCCCCCAATTTATTTATTGAAACTCGAAAATTAATAGTTGGTAAAATCATCCCAGCCGCTATACAGGGTTGACCATATTCACGGACTATGCCCTTTTAACAATCAGAAGCAAAAGTAAAATTTTTCGGTTGGCTTCTTTCTTTAATTCGCTTCCAAGTCGCTTGTTTAAATCAACTTTTGAATACGATATTGTAATGGCCGCTCTGTTGTTGGACCTTTTTGGCATTTGGCGCGCTCGCAACATCGACGGAATAGCGGCTACCCTTCATTCAGGACGGGTATACTTGAGCTCTTTTACGGTCATTTGCTAACCACTTGACTTCAATTTTGATACCATCGTGGACTCGATATTCAAGTCCTAATATCTTTTTTCGTTTTCGTTGTGGATAATTTATTAGAAAATAAATTTTTATGCGAACAAATTTGTGGAGGATAATTAAACAAGAGACGCAACGCTTTATAGTTGGCACCATTGACTATTCGCGATAACGCCCTTACTCAGGTAACAGAGGATCATGGAAGAAACATTTCGATAGGTATTGAACTAACGCCCACCACTTGAATTTTAAAACTGCATTTTTACTTTTCCAAAATATTTAAATTTTTAAAATCGGTCCCATATAATGCGATAATGGGCGTTTCGGACATACATTTGTTCCAAATTTGATCGTAAACTTTGCCCTTTATGACTCTTTAGGCCCAAGTCCGGAGAGGATTGTCCTCGATTTATTAATTGAATTTTTTTCGGAAAATCAAGGAATCCCTTGAAAATAGTGGTTTCATTTGGTTTTTCATTTCGTTACAAAATTTCGAACGAAAGTGGAATTTCGTCCGAATTTTATTTGAAAAATTGTTTCGATTAGAAAAAAACCCACCAATGGAAATTTTGTATACGCTAATGTTCTTAGAAAAATCACTTTTGATTTTTCGGAATTTAAATTTTTAAAAGCTGTTTTATAATCGACTTGTTTGTGGAAGAACGTTCAAATATTTAGAGCGTGGCGTGGCACCTTTTCCTGGTAATAAACTTGCTTGGACTGACGCTTCAAAATCTATATGCAAAATGCCAATCTTCTATCTTTTATAGTTTCCGAGATCTCAGCGTTCATACGATACGGGCAATGTACATAACCAGGACTAAGACAGACAGACAGACGGACAGACGGACAGACGAACAGACGGACAGACGTTGTAATGTTGTTGGACTATATGGTTTCGCGCTGAAGATCAAAGTGACCCTGATCAAGCATAGGTATACTGATTTTTAGCGTCTTTGGAACACTTTTTTGCTACCTTCTCTATTCTGTTACATACTTTTTCGTTCTCGTAATACAATTATTAAACATAAATTTTTCGAACAAATTGGGTAATTAAATTAAATTGTTATTTACTCTTGGTCTTTGTTTCGAAAATTTATTTAACATTTTGTCGTCGTTCTAATTGAACAATTATCCTGTTTTAAAATTTATTTATTTTATTAATTTATTATTCTTTAAATACATAATTTATTTATATAGTGACATATTCACATATCCACTTATGTACTAAGAAATAAGAATCTGCAGCGTAGGCGATCCCACGCTGAACCAATGTAAACAAGTGACATATTCACATATCCTCTTATGTACTAAGAAATAAGAATCTGCAGCGTAGGCGATCCCACGCTGAACCAATGTAAACAACCACATCCAGACCAGGCGATACTGCATCCCAATAACAAAAACAATTCTTTCAATGACTAAGTCCCGCTCTCTGAGTGGCACTCTTATTCTCAAATTCCAAGGATTCTTCTTGGAGCCATCGAAAGAAACTTGGACGGATACGTAACACAATCATTGGGCCTTCCGAACCTTGAAGATTGGCCTACCCTTAGATTAGTCTCGATCTTGGGGTTGCAGAATTTTAACCCCAAACATCAAACTACAAACTACTGGAGAACTTCAGGAAGACACCTTACAAAGGAAATCTAAGAGCATTCTGCGAAGAAGCAGAAAGACGACGTCAAGTACTGATTTCGAAATTGCATCTAGAAGGTAACCAGCCAGATTTTCTTATTCATGTTCAGGCAATTAAAGATTCCATTAAAATATTGATCAGAAAATTACCAAAACAATTATTCACCATTTTGGTTCATCATGACATTACAGACTTAAGATCATTAATCACTATCGCACAAAATGAGCGAATTTATGAAGAACATATTAATTTTGAAATAAATAAAGTTCCAGAAAACCGTAATAAAAACTCAAACCCTCAGAAATCAGAAAATCAGAATTCTAAACCTTTGTATGGTTTCAATACAAATACTCAAACCCAATATCGACCAAGTTACCCACAATATTCTCAACCATTGCAACATAATTTTAAGCAATACACGCAACCATTTACACCCACCTATACACACCAAGCTATGTGGCACGCACCAAATCATTTCGGACCCAACCAATACATGAACACACAACCATTTACTCACAAAAATCCTTTTCCACAATATTCAAATAAAAATCAAAATCCTCGAACAGCATATTTTAAAGGAAATACATACCCTCCACATCTAAAAATACTAACTTCCCATTTCCCAAACGACTAAGACCATCGGACAGTGATCAAACCAAAATGTCTATTGACGAATTGAGATTTCAAGACGCACACGAATACGAACAAATATAACCTAATTATTATGAACAACAGTATTATGACCACAATCAATACCATGGGTTGATTAATTACATTGAAGAATTTAATTATGTTACCAAGCAATAGTATTTTTAAAACAAATGAACCATTTTATGTACACAATTTTTCTAATAATTATGATATACTAATTGGCAGAAAATTGTTGAAAAATGCACAATCAATTATTAATTACAAAAATAGCACAGTTACTCTTTTTGATAAAACATACAAATTAATAACTTCAAAATCAGAAAAAAACCAAAAATTTGTATATCCAAAAGAAACTAGAACCAATTAAAAAATCACCTCAGGAATCAATAAAAAATAGATTTTGGATTGTTTCGATTAGGTCACCTGAATCAGGAGGAAAATTTAAGGTTAAAAAGTTTACTAAATAAATTCAAAAATCTTCAATATGAAGAAGGAGACAATCTAACACGTACTAAATACAACACATAACTCCCCAATTTATTCAAAACAGTACCCACTTGCTCAAGTGCACGAAATTGAAGTCGATAACCAAGTACAGGAAATGCTTAATCAAGGATTAATAAGGGAAAGTAATTCACCATACCTGGGTAGTACCCAAAAAAACTGATGCTTCTGGTAAAATTAAATATAGAATAGTAATTGATTATAGGAAGCTCAATGAAATAACTATTCCCGACAGATATCCAATACCAAACATGGACGAAATCCTTGGTAAACTAGGTAAATGCCAATATTTTACAACTATCGATTTTGGCAAAGGGATTTCATTAAATAGAAATGGACCCAGAATCAATATCTAAAACTGCATTTTCCACCAAAAGCGGTCATTACGAATACCTTTGAATGCCATTTAGCCTTAGAAATGCACCTGCTACTTTTCAAAGGTGCATGAATAATATCCTTCGACCGTTACTCAATAAACACTGTTTAGTTTATTTAGATGATATCATCATTTTTTCCACATCCCTTACCGAACATTTAAATTCATTACAGCTAGTTTTTTCTAAACTTGCAGAAGCAAATTCAAAACTGCAGTTAGACAAATGTGAATTCTTAAAAAAGGAAGCTAGTTTTCTTGGTCACATCGTAACCCCTAATGGTATAAAACCAAACCCCTTAAAGTTAAAGCCATAGTTTCATATCCAATTCCAACAAAAGTAAAAGAGATCAGAGCTTTCCTTGGATTAACCGGTTATTATCGTAAATTTATCCCAAACTACGCAGACATAGCAAAACCAATGACCAAATGTTTAAAAAAAGGAGCAAAGATAGATATACAAAATCTCGACTACATAGAAGCATTCAAAAAACTTAAAGCTTTAATAATTAGAGAACCAATTCTCCAATTACCCGATTTCGAAAAAAAATCACTTTAACCACAGATGCCAGTAATCTAGCCCTTGGGGCCATACTTTCTCAAAATGGTCATCCTATATCCTTTATTAGAAGAACACTTAATGAACATGAATTAAATTACAGTGCTATCGAAAAGGAATTACTCGCCATAGTTTGGGCCACTAAAAGCCAAGTTAAACGAATACCAATTTAAAAACGACTATATTAAAGGGAAAGAAAATTCAGTTGCCGATGCATTATCAAGAATTAAAATTGAAGAAAATCACCACAGTGAAGTTACTCAACATAGTGCAGAAGAGGATAATAGTAACTTAATTCATTTAACAGAAAAACCAATAAATTATTTCAAAAACCAATTAATTTTCATTAAATCCGATAAAAATAAAGTAGAGCATTCAACAATATTCGGTAATTCCATCACCACAATCCAATATAATGTAATGACACTCGACATGGCCAAACAAATTTTACTTGATCATTTTATTCATAGAAACATTACCATTCATAATGAAAGCGATGTAGATTTTGAAATCATTCAAAGAGCACACAGGAAAATTATTAATACCACTTACACTAAAGTAATTCGCAGCCTCCACCTATTAAAGAATGTTTGTTCATACGCCGAATTCAAAGAAATTATACTTCAATCACATGAAAAACTTTTACATCCAGGCATACAGAAAATGACAAAATTATTCAAAGACAATCACTTCTTTCAAAATATTAATTCAAAATATAATAAATGAATGTAACATATGCAATTTGGCTAAAACAGAACACAGAAATACCAAAATGCCGTTTAAAATCACACCCAACCCTGAACATTGTCGAGACAAATTTGTGGTAGATATTTATTCATCTGAGGGAAAACATTACATCAGTTGCATTCACATTTATTCTAAATTCGCTACACTTCAACATATTAAAACAAAGGATTGGAATGCAGGAACGCGCTAATGCGCATTTTTAATCAGTTAGGTAAACCCAAAATATTAAAGGCAGATAGAGACGGAGCTTTCACCAGCATGACTCTAAAGCGATGGCTTGAAGCAGAAGGAATTGAATTACAACTTAACACATAAACTACAAAGACTACATAAGACAATAAATGAAAAAATCTGAATAATCAACTCATCCGATAATGAAGAAGTAAAATTAAGCAAGATAGAGACAATTCTTTACACATACAACCATAAAATAAAACATGACACCACTGGACAAACACCTGCTCAAATATTCTTATACGCTGGACAACCAAAAGATACTTTTAATCAAAACATCAACGTGGATTGACTACAAAAATAACGAATTACTACTCAATTCACATATCGCTATTAACCACAAAATCATTAACACAATTAAAATAATTCCTTATCCCGACCATAATGGGTATCAGTTAGACTATTCAGATCAACAATAATATTTTGAAGATGAGAATAAAATTTATAATCAAGACAATAAAGAAGTTAATAATGAATGCATTCAAAATGTAATTAAGCGCGAAAATCCAATTTGTAATTTTATACCAATTCTTTCAAAAGAAATGATTCAATACGTTGAACCAAATATTATACTTACATGAAATCTAACTGAAACTACAATCGAACAAAATTGTCAAGAAATAAATGGCGATATAAAAATAAATGGAAGCAAAATTATTAGAATAAAACAATGTAAAGTTAAAATTGGAAATGTTATTTTAAGCGAAAATGCGTTAAGTCCAGAATTTGTATTCACCGATTAATGTAACTAAGATAAAGATAGTAGAACATAATGACGTGCTAAAACTAATTTTTTTTTTACACTAAATCCACTTACCTTTTTATATACAAAATTTAGAAAACAAGCAAAAATAATCAAGAACCACAACAAGAAATAGAACAAAACCAGTTGCCTGCATTGTACCCTGAAATACCAGCCCAAGCATAGGCAACCCTTTTTAAGGGGAGGGAAGTGACATATTCACATATCGACTTATGTTCTAAGAAATAAGAATCTGCATCGTAGGCGATCCCACGCTGCACCAATGTAAACAATAACATAAACAATTCTTTCAATGACTAAGTCCCGCTCTCTGAGTGGCACTCTTATTCTCAAATTATTATGTACAATCAATATCCCAAGCCGACGATCTCGCTCGCCAACTTATGTAAACAAAGGGCAGCACAAGTAATATTTTTGTCACAAGAATTTAGTCTTAAGCTGAGATCTATCGAATAAAGACGTGAAACTAATTCTTCGGATTTTAATTCAACTAGGCGTTGTCCTTAGTCAACTGACGCGACATTAGTTCGACTCAACAAAAATTAAACACTTAACTATTTATATATATTTTCGTGGCGCATATATAAAAATTAATTAAAAATGAGTCCAGATAAGGCAAAATCTCTTGAGCTTCTTGCGGATCTTAAAAACAAGCTCAAAAAACCAGTGATGAGCATCCGCCGATTAAATGATCGAATAGAAGCCGGCCAGATTCCGTTTTAAGAAGTAAAACTAAATTGTTGGCTAGAGATTTTAAATGCTTCAATTATTAAGGCAACTCAATTACAAGAACAGATCGAAGATTTTGATGATGAGGATGAGTTCGGAGAAGAGTTGCAAGAGCTTTCAAT
>JAECXJ010000269.1:777500-992500 GCA_018152295.1 Drosophila carrolli
TTTGTATTATCTGTAGTGACATTTGGGTATCGATAGTCATGCACTCCAATCTCTAGATAATATTCACAGATTGTCAGCATTCTTGAATTTGGTATTTTATATTAAAAACGAGGACGGAAGCTAACTTTGGCAAGCCGAAGTTTTAATACCCTTGCAGACTTTGTCGAAATTGCTAAAACTTTAAAAGTAGCGAAAGGAATAAGGCATACATAAATAAACTAGATTTGCATCGTTTCATGTCAATTGCTTTTATACTGCAAAAATGTCATACAAAAATAGAAAAAAAGGCTTTAACAATTTTTCCTAAGGAAGCTATAAGATATAGACGTCTGATCGGCAAGCGCATATACCCTAATCAAGATATGCGTAAATAAATAAGACTTGGAAAAATTTACGACAGTAGCTTATACACTGCCCGAAATATTCTAAAAATCATCAAATTTGGACCGATTTCACCCTATTGATCCTATGGGAGCTATAAGATATTGACTTCCGATCGGCACGCGCTTTTACCCTGATCAAGGTATGCATCAAAAAATACGATTTGGAAAGATTCCTGTCAAGAGCTTTTACACTGCGCGAAATATCATCAATCCTTGCAAGATATATCCGATTGTTCCTATGGGAGCTAAATAATAAAGACGTTCCATCGAGTCGATTTTCAAACTTCATCTGCGTATATATGTTTTAGGACGACTGTGAAAGTTTCAGATCGCTAGCTTTTAAATATTGAAATATTGTTAATCAAAGATTATTATCAAGCGATATATTGGAATTTTGTTATACTTGGGAGTAATAAAAGTTCCGCAACTTAAAATGGCTTGGTCAAAAGAGTTAAAGTTTACTGCTATATCAGATTCAATGCCACGAGGAAGGTTTGAAAAAATCAAACAATGCTTACATTTCAACGATAAGACTAAACAATCCAAAAAAGGAGATGTGAATTATGATAAACTGTACAAGATACGCCCTTTACTAGACATTCTCAAAGAAAGTTTCGGTAAACTACCCCAAGAAGAGCATCAAAGCGTTGATGGGCAAATCATTGCGTACAAAATAATTAAAATAATTGATATATTATTTAGAGCTATTATGAAAATATCTTTGGAGAAATCCAAGTTTTTTAAGCGCGAAACCAGTTTTCTAGGATACATGGTATCCTATAACGTCATCAAGACGGACCGCGAAAAAATTGACACCATTATTAAATATCCGCCTCCAAAAAATATTTGGGGAGTTTCCTCGGCCTTACCGGCTATTATAGAAAATTTGTTTCGAATTATGCCTTCAAGGCTAAACCACTAACGAAGTATTTAGGACGACATCATGGCAAAATCTCAAAAAGAATGTCAATTAAAACGTTAATTCAGCTGGATGACCCATCTATTAAAGCTCGTAACGAGCTAAAAGAAAGTCTCGATGCTTAAATAGAACTGGTCCAACCAGACTATAATAAAAAATGTACATTAACCACAGATGCTTCAGACGTGGCTATTGGTGCGGTATTATCTCAAGAAGGTAAGCCAATAACATTTATTTCAAAAACGCTGTCTAAAACTAAGTCTAGGCAACTAACAAAAAGAAAGTTTTGGCAATAGTGTGGGCTCTGAAAAATTTGAGAAATTACCTATACGGAGTGATTGGAATTGAAATTCAAACCGATTATCAACCATTATTTTTTGCAATCTCGGATAAAAATCCAAATATAGAAATAAAACGCTGGTATTCATTTATAGAAAGTTTCACTCCTAAGGTCCTATAAAAACCAGGTGCAACTAACGTAGTTTCCGACGCATTATCACGAATACAGATTAACAATTTGTCCGATAGAGATCAGTCGGAACCATCCGAGTAATGTAATTGAAGAAACAAAAACCTCTAAACCAGTTTATGATTTAATTATTAATAGCAAAGGCTAGGTTCACAGTCCTTAAATCTGTTAACGTATTTAATAATACCAATAAGCAAGTATGACCCTCCGGAAAATGTGGTTTCAATTCTAAGAGAATATTTACAACCAAATGTTACCAAAACAATGAAGACAAGGTTATCATAAATAAAAGAAACCGTACTATTCATAAAGACAACATCAAATTTTAAACACAATTGGTTTTAAATTACAGAAAATAAATTCAATAATATACGTATTGATGATGATAGTCGCCACCAATTCTCAAATAATGGACTATACGAACCATGATTTTTTTCTTTACAAGGATACTAAAGATGTTCTAACATATGAATCTTACGCTGACCTATTCCTTATAACTAATCTAAGTCTATTTGAAAACACAACTCAACTCGAATCAACTCACTTAAATATAAGCAATCCCAATTCACAGTGGGCAATTTCCTATGATTTAGACATTATTAAAATTCGTATCTCTCAAATTACACCCGATAGAGCTAAAAGGGGAATCAACGAATTAGGTACACTTTGGAAAAGGATAGCAGGAACGCCAGATCATGATGATTTCATAACAGTTCGTAATATAATAAATGATTTAATCCGTATTAATAACAATCAATTTGTAATTAATTCAAAATTATTGAAAGAAATAAAAACCCCAACTGAAAATCTTCAATCAGTATTTTCAAAACAAGAATACCCGCTTAGAAAACACCGCCTTCCTTTGCTAACTTACGATCTTATGAATTTAATGGAAACAATTACATTAACAACAAGAGAGAACGCTATAGTCGGGTGCCCCGACTATCAGATACCCGTTACTCAGGTAAAGGGAGTGCGAGGGAGATGGAGATAGAAACTTTGATCACGCATAACTTTTAACGAATGGTCCGATTTGAAAATACATAGGTTCGATAGGTATTGATAAACACAATAAAACTGCATTTTTACTTTTCCGAAATATTTAAATTTTAAAAATCGTATATTAGCGATTGTGGGCGTTAAAGGGGCGTGGCACCTTTTGAAACAAACTTGCGCTGCGTAGGAACTCCTAGAATCTGCATGCAAAATGCCAATCTTCTAGCTTTTATAGTTTCCGAGATCTCAGCGTTCTACGGACAGACAGACAGACAGACAGACGGACAGACAGACGGACAGACGGACAGACGGACAGACGGACAGACGGACATGGCTATATCGACTCGGCTAGTGACCCTGATCAAGAATATATATACTTTTAGGGTCGGAAACGCTTCCTTCTAGCTGTTACATACTTTTGCACGAATACAATATACCCTTTTACTCTACGAGTAACGGGTATAAAAATAGATGATGTTGAAAACCAACACGAAAATTCTAAACACTGAAGACATCCAGAAAATTTTTACAAACGAACAAAAACCTGTAGTAATTACAGACATATTAGATATTTCCAAATTTAAAATCGCCATACAGCAAGAGTTAATTATATTATATATAAAATACCCCATTATTACAAACCGGTGTGAAGTTTAAAACGCACGATCCATCTCTCACCATAATGGAAAACTCTTGATTGATAATCATGTCGCTAAATGTAAAAATAAGTATTATGTAATCTCCAATTTTAAGACAGAATTATTTAATAATTATGGCACTTTAAGCTCAGACAGCACTTGTTTCACCAGACTAGTAAATGGAGAAAAATCTCTATGTAATAAAATCAGAGAATATAATAAAAAAAATTGATGTAATCCAAGAAGGAGCCATTTTTTTAAATGGTCATAATACTGTAAATGATACTCATTTACACTAATGTAGAACATAAGATCTTGGAATATATCACTGTTAAGCAATATAATAATTTCTTAGTATCCGAATATCTTATGTCAAATGATTCGAAGCTTACATTTGATAACATTAACATATTAAACCCTATCATTCAAATTAAACAAACTCAAATTTTGGTACTGGATTTGGATTCAGCGTGAAAAATTGCCTAAGAAAAAATGTTTCCAGTTTTTGGGTCTAAAAATTGTTGGCCTGTGTTATCATAAATATAAGATTTTAAGAGCTCTGGTTCTGTCAATATGTAATATCTATCTATCTATCTTATTATATCTATCTAGAGCCGTAAATAACAAGCTGTAACTTAAAACCAACAAGGGTGCAGTGCCGAACAATTGTAATCTTAAGTACAGGTCACTTGAGCCTGACCATTAATATAGTTCTTACACTGCACAAAGGGTCGCTTTGCGGGAGAACGGTGATAAGGCTCCCGCGCAGGCTTACAGATGTGGTCTCTGCGTAGACCATAGATAATTATATTTAAGAATTTCATGTTAGTACGTATGCGAAGACTTAGAAAAATAAAGTCAGTTTTAATACAAAACTCAAACACGAAGGTAGTTTCCCTTATTACAGGAATCCCTTACAATACCCTTGCAGAGGGTATTATAATTTCAGTCAAAAGTTTGCAAAGCAGTAAAAGAGACATTCCCGACCCTATTATGTATATATCAGGTTGTCAAATATCTCCCTTCCCGCTTTTTTTGGTTTTTTAATTTGGCGGCTTTGTGCAAAGCGCTAAATAGCGGTATCGGGCAATGCTATATATTGAAAGGTCTTGACATAACCTACAAAACGACGCTATTTATAACAAGTTTGGTTATTGCGTTGAAAAGTTATACATGTATAAACATGGAGTTCGCTTACGCCGAAATTCGCGCTGTTTTAAAGTTTTCCTTTGTAACAGGTAAATCCGCTAGAGAAACATTCCGTGAGATAAGTGGTGTTTTAGGGGATGGTACTCTATGGTACTCTAATGGTTTAGACGATTTAGAGCCGGTGAAAACGACACCATGGATAAGCCAGTCGGCGGAAGACCTGTGACGACGAATACCAATCAAATCATGGAAAACATCGAGATAGACCGACATCGATCCCGTGACATCGCCGAGGAGATAGAAGTTAGTCACCAAATCGTTTTAAACCATCTGCAGAAGGCTGGATACAAAAAAAAAAGCTGGATGTTTGGGTGCCGCATGATTTGACGCAAATAAACCTGTTAGACAGAATCAACGCTGAAACGGAATGAATTTTTGAAGCGGATGGACGAAAAATGGATCACATACGACAATTGTCAAAAACAGTGTCCAAGCCGGGATTAACGGCCAAGAAAGTTTTGCTCTGTGTTTGGTGGGATTGGAAGAGAATCATACACTATGAGCTGCTCCCATATGGCCAGACGCTTAATTCTACAATCTACTGCGAACAACTGGACCGCTTGAAGCTGGCGATCGACCAGAGCGACCAGAATTGGCCAACAGGAAGGGTGTAGTGTTTCACCAGGACAACGCCAGACCACACACTTCTTTAATGACTCGTCAGAAGCTACGGGAGCTCGGATGGGAGATATTATAGCATCCACCATATGGGCCGGACATAGCGCCAAGTGACTGTTCCTGTCTATGGCGAATGCCCTTACTGGTGTAAGGTTGTGCTCAAAAGAGGGTTGTGAAAAGTTGCTGTGAGAGTTTTTCGCAAATAAGGAGGGAAGTTTCTACGAGGGGGTATTATGAAGTTGCCGTCTAAATGGGAACACATTATCGAACAAAACGGCGCATATTTTAGCTAAATCTGTTCAATGTATCAATTTTTATAATACAAAATCGGAAGGGAGTTATTTGACAACCTAATATATTCTTGATCAGCATCACTTTGATCGACTCTCCGAATGAGCCATGTCCGTCCGTCCGTTTCTACGCAAGCTATCTGCTTGAAACTTTCCCAAAAGTTGTCTCTCTAGTGTAGGTAGTATATATGTCGGAACTAGCCGGATCGGGCGACTATATCATATAGCTCTCATAGTACCCTTGCAAAGGGTATTATAATTTTGGTCAAAAGTGTGCAACTCAGTGAAGGAGACATCTGCAACCCTATAAAGTATATATATTCTAGATCAGGATCGCGTCCTGAGTTGATATAAGCATGTCCGTATGTCCGTCTGTCCGTCTGTCTGTTTCTACGCAAACTAGTCTCTCACTTTTAAAGATATCGAATTGAAACTAAGCCCACTGGTTCTCTAGAGCGTAGACCCACTCAAAAACGTACTTTTAAGCCTGCTATGCCCCCGGCTCAAAATGCTTGGTTTTAAACGCGTCTCTCTGCATCCTCATTCTCAACGGCTAATTCACATCCGACTGAAAAGACCTCCTTGGTTGAACAACCTACTCAGGACAGGCTTCTGGAATTTAATAATGGATTAAGGAAGCAACAAGAGGCTGCTGCGATAGCCCAAGCGGCTGCAATTGATAAGTTGTTGTTACGCTTTGATCAAATAATGTCAGTAATGACGACCAGACAACAAATGTTACAGAGCGTGATTTCTAAGCACGCCAATTTATCAGGGTCAACGCAATGCGATGACTAATTACGGTATAAATATCGTTATTTGGAACGCCAACAGCTTAGTTGGCAAATCACTCGAGATTGAGCACCTCTTCCAGGAACGCAACATTGACATTTTATTGATCTCAGAGACACATTTTACCAGCCGTACATTCTTCCACATTAATGGATATGCTGTTCACTCTGCCAACCACCCTTATGATCGACATCGTGGTGGTGCTGCTGTCATCATCAAATCCTGTTTAGATTATCACATAAGTGCCACAATATCGGAGTCTCACCTGCAAGCAGTTGCCATAAGTTTGGTCACTGGGTTTGGCAGAATTTAATTTGGTGCTGTCTACTGTCCACCTGGTCACCGCCTTTCTTGGACGACTGAGGAATATCTGCGTCTTTTTGGCTCTGTAGGTAGGCGCTTTCTCATTGGAGGGGATTGGAATGCGCTCCACAGTTTCTGGGGGTGCAGGCTATCATGCCCTCGGGGAAACACCCTGATGTCAGTTATTGCTGACTCAAATATGCAGATTTTGGCTACTGGCGGACCCACTCATTTTCCTTGGATCAATGTCCACCTCCCGACGGCCATTGATTTTGCTGTGTACAAAGGCATCCCGTGTAACCATCTTACAATCTCAGAGTGCCCGGGACTTTCCTCTGATCATATTCCGCTCCTGATATATTTTTGCGTGGCTGCCTATACGATCGTTACCAAATCCAGGCTTCTTCCCCGGGGCTCGGATCTTAAAAGATTCAGTGCGCAACTTACTGCTCTGACTCAGGAGCAACCTTCTTATTTTTTCTGTGGACGACGTAGATTCCTTTTGCTGAGGACTTAGTTGAACAGATCCATCAAGCTGTCCCTTTTCTTGGGCTTATTCAAAGCCAGATATTGCTGCCTTGGCCAGAAAGGGTCATGCACTTCGCCGTGTCTGGATGAGGACGAGGCATACCATCGATATGGGGAGGTGGAAGGCTACTGTATCAGAGCTAAGGAAAGTCCTCCGTTCGGATAAGTCAGAATTTTTTATAGACAAGCTCAGTGCAATTGATCCTAACCAGAATCACGGATTTGCGCTCTGGAAATGCACCCGCAACCTTAAAAGACAGCCGCTTCAGAGGTTTTCCCTTAAACGTGGTGATGGGACTTGGGCCCACAGTGATTTCGAGATTGCTGAAGTATTTGCTGATGATCTTGAAAATACCTTTTCTCCATTTGAATTTGCAACAAGCGAAAAAGTCCAGACAACAATCTCTAGGTTAGGTCTTTCATTTGGGCCTCCAGTTACTGTCCGTCCAGTAGACGAAGATGAGGTACGTGGTCATATAAAGCGACTGGTTACTACTAAAGCTCCTGGCATGGACGCTCTGCCTAGCTCTGTCATTGCACAGCTCTGTCTCCTCTTTAATGCTTGCCTGGACCTTGGTTATTTTGCATCACCTTGGAAACGAGCATTAGTCACAATGGTGGCAAAAAAAGGAAAAGACCCATGTTTCCCGGAATCTTATAGGCCGATTAGTTTGCTGTCCACTTTCTCCAAGATTTTTGAGCGGATCATGCTTGGTAAACTTCTAGCTATTAACGCCTTTGAAGACGCACTTCCGAACCACCAGTTTGGTTTCCGTAGTCGCCATAGTGCTATCGAGCAAGTGCACAGAGTAATTAACCATGTCCTGGGGGCTTTCGAAGACCACAAATACTGCTCAGCCGTTTTTCTCGATGTTCGACAGGCCTTTGACTGTTTTACAAGCTAATGCCGCTTTTGGCTGAGAGACTCTGGAATCTCATTGTATCGTTCTTGGATATTAGGGAATTTGCGGTAGATATTCGTGGACACCGTTCTGGACTTCGCCCAATTCGTGCTGGTGTTCCGCAGGGAAGCGTCCTTGGTCCGGTCCTGTACACAATTTACACTTCCGATCTTCCAAACCCAGTTGCTCGTGGTACACTCCTGGATATTCTTGGACAAATTTGAGTGCTGAGCTTCTCGATGGAACATTACGCTAAATGTTGACAAAACGCAGCATGCCACATTTGCTCTCCGCCCTGGCCGTTCCCGTAGCCTTTACATTGATGGGAATAGGCTCAAGCACGAAGATAATGTGACATACCTCGGAGTTACCTTAGACCGTCGCCTTTGAACAGATTGATCGAGTTTGTAGATCAGCAAGAACAAAACTTGACAAAATGGACTGGCTCCTTCGTCCAGGTAACGACCTATCCCTTGAAGCCAAGAAGCGGCTCTTCACGGCCATTGTCCTTCCAACTTTAAACTGGTGAATCACTTCCTGACGCACGGCCTGTGATTCGTCACTAAAAAGTGTGCATCAACGTCCGAATATTAAAAACAAGAAAGGAAAGCTAACTTCGGGCGGAGCCGAAGTTGAAGACGCACTTCCGAACCACCAGTTTGGTTTCCGTAGTCGCCATAGTGCTATCGAGTAAGTGCACAGAGTAATTCACCATGTCCTGGGGGCTTTCGAAGACCACAAATACTGCTCAGCCGTTTTTCTCGATGTTCGACAGGCCTTTGACAGGGTTTGGCACGAAGGACTGTTCTACAAGCTAATGCCGCTTTTGCCTGAAAGGCTCTGGAATCTCGTTGTATCGTTCTTAGATAATAGGGAGTTTGCTGTATATATTCGTGCACAGCGTTCTGGACTTCGGCCAATTCGTGCTGGTGTCCCGCAGGGAAGCGTCCTTGGTCCGGTCCTGTATACAATTTACACTTCGGATCTTCCAAACCCAGTTGCTCTTGGCACACTCCTGGCCACGTATGCAGATGACACTGCATTTCTTGCAGCTGGTAGCACCAGTACGTCTGCGTCCCGACGCGTCCACACATTCTTAGACGAATTTGAGTGCTGGGCCTCTCGATGGAACATTGCGCTTAATGTTGACAAAACGCAACATGCCACTTTTTCTCTCCGCTCTGGCCGTTCGCGTAGCCTTTACATTGATGGGAATAGACACAAGCACGAAGATAAGGTGACGTACCTCGGAGTTACCTTATCGGAAGGGACAAATTGATCGAGTTTGTGAATCAGCAAAAACAAAACTTGACAAAATGGACTGGCTCCATCGTCCAGGCAGCGGCCTATCCCTTGAAGCTAAGGTGCGGCTTTTTAAGGCCATTGTCCTTCCAACTTTAAACTGGGGAATCACTTGCTGGGGCACGGCCTGTGATTCGTCACCAAAAAAGGTGCAAACATGCATTACAAAGGCTCTCAGGAGGATGCTAGGGGTGAAGTGGCACCATTATGTAGAAAACCGAGTTATGTTCCAGGACACGGGAGTGACGACGGTAACGAAGACGATTTGCAAGTCCTCAAGTTTGCTCACACATGCATACTGTCTGGCAAGACATCTTGCAACACCACTGGGTCGACGGCGTCTCCGCAGACGACACCCGGCAGACTTATGGATTCTCGGCCGTGACAGACACGGTCGTCTTCTGTAATAACACATCTTGATTAACTTTGGACCGGCTATGACCACACCTGATTTGCTCAAGAATGGAGCACCCGTTACCCGCTTTTTTTGGGATCTTTAGAAATAATTCGTCAATACACGAAAGCAAGGTCCATCCTTGTGTGGCGTGTTCGACAAACTATAAAAAAAAAAATGATAAGACAAAAATTGAGCGTACTGCGACAAAAGAAAAGCTAGAAACAAAAAAAAAAGAATTCGAGAATTTAATAAAAGAATTTCGCAGAACACTGGTGGTATTGTGCTTGCGGTACGCCCACCCTACCTACGATCACCTGCCGCTAGAGCATGCCTCTGGTGATCCCTTATATACCCTAGGACCGTAGAAACATCAGCTGAGTTCAGTTAATATAATTTTAAGCTTTCATTTTAATAATATTTTTAAAGGTGAATGACATTCTTAAATTTTCTTAATGAAACTATAAAAAAATATATGCCAGAAGATATTCATTATAAACTGAAACAGAAATGCAAATATGTGTGTAGATAAAATGTATATAAATAAGTAAATAGGTGTATAAAGATGATTGTAAATAATTATATACTAAAATGTTGATGAAAAATAATACTGACTAATAGCAGTGATAAACTAAGTTTTGGATTTATAGCACTTCAATGATTTCTTTCTTAAAGACAGAGTAAGAGAGGGAGATGGAAATTTTTCTGCGTTGCCTACGATCGGGGACTGAGAGTTTCGGCTCTGCCTGCGTCGCACTCGGCTCTGCCGACTTTGCCTTTGGCTCTGCCGGCGTCGCAGTCCGCTGCTTATTAAACAGTGATGAATTTTTGTAGTGATGAATTTCGGAACTGCAGGGTAACTTTAGAAAACTTTAACCAGGATGAAATAACTGTAATTTGAATCGCGCAGTTATGGAATAATTACAACAACAAATTCAACAAATTAATTAATTGCTTCATAATTTGTTGTATACTATAAAATTATTCTTAGAGTTATTGTTATTTCATAATTTCATCAAATTTTCGATTATTTTTAACTTTTCGGTAATTTTAACACTTCACATTCCTCCGTAATTAATCTCAGTGCAGTCATTAATTCATTTTTTATCTACACAACTCGCTGCACACTATTTTTGGTTATTCCGGAGGTTAATTTCAGGTTAACAATGAGGTAAATCCGGCGAAAGAAATTTAGAAAAAATCTGGGCGGGATACTTAATTTCTCATCTTGTTTAATTTATGTATTAATTGGCTTAGTGGCTTTTAATTTCTTCGCCGGAAATTTAAGTAATATTTGGACCTGAGATTTTTAATTCGCCTTCCGGATTTAGGTAATAGTTGGGCCTAGGGGTTTAATTTAATTTGGCCTCCGTGGAAAATTTAAATAATAATTGGGCGTAGTGGCTTCGCGGAATCCTTTGAACGAAGGGAACCACAAATCTCTAATCACAGGCTACTGATTGCAGGGTGCTCCGCTGGGCACTGCAAATTGCTGATCGCAGGGTGCTCCGATGGGCAACGCCAATCGCTCATTACAGGGTGCTCCGCAGGGCAACGCAAATTGCTGATCGCAGGGTGCTCCGCAGGCCGGCTGTCGGGGTCTTCCAAGCTAGACAAACCTAGCAAAAACAAGAGAGAACGCTATAGTCGGGTGCCCCGACTATCAGATACCCGTTACTCAGGCAAAGGGAGTGCGAGGGAGATGGAGATAGAAACTTTGATCACGCATAACTTTTTAACGAATTGTCCGATTTGAAAAATTTCTTCTACATTTCGATAGGTATTGATAAACACAATAAAACTGCATTTTTACTTTTCCGAAATATTTAAATTTATCGTATATAAGCGATTGTGGGCGTTAAAGGGGGCGTGGCACCTTTTTGAAACAAACTTGCGCTGCGTAGGAACTCCTAGAATCTGCATGCAAAATGCCAATCTTCTAGCTTTTATAGTTTCCGAGATCTCAGCGTTCATACGGACGGACAGACAGACGGACAGACGGACAGACGGACATGGCTATATCGACTCGGCTAGTGACCCTGATCAAGAATATATATACTTTATAGGGTCGGAAACGCTTCCTTCTAGCTGTTACATACTTTTGCACGAATACAATATACCCTTTTACTCTACGAGTAACGGGTATAAACATCCTCCGCGGGAGAAAGAGCCTACGATCACAAAAAAAATAAATGTGCTACCAACCTTGTAATTTCCCTAGACTTTCAGCCTAAAATCACTATATTAACACAAACCCCAATTGGGCGAAACAGAAAACTCACTTCTTTTATTTTTTGAATTAAACTTTAAAAAACTCTCGTACCCGAGAAACGATCTGCCACTTGCAGTTTATTGAAACAAACTTTATCGCGTTGGTACGATGCACAACTATGACATCTGACTGCCACGCCGGTTGGATAAAGAAAGAAAGTTCTAGATATACATGCGGTAGGCGTCGCCTTTGCCGTAAATTCTAGACAGCTGAGAAGTCTCACATATGAGCTTGATAGAAGCTACCCTGCAACAGCTGATCGTATCCCGAGCTGGCATCACCAGTTAAGCTCATCTAGCTTTAAACGATATCTAATCTTGGTTCGATTAATATCGTTTAATTTAAATTAAACAAAACGCAAAAAAAATTTAAAACTGAATTCTGTGAACTTCAGTTGCTACTACAGAAAGAATAACGTGTTCGGCAGATAAAGAGTCTATGGTGGTCACAACTCCATCATTAACAGAAGGCAATGTTAAGAGAAGGATTGCCACTTTATCCACCCCCTCGATTTTTGCTCCTGATGCCATTAACACAGATCAACTCGTCAAATTTATTGAAATTAATAATGAAAAGGGTGTCGCCATTTAATTTAAACGTTAATTATTGCTTCCGCAGAGAAAGCTGCGTAGCCAAACTTTTAAGTTCATACACGTAATCTAATTTTTGAAAAATTTCTTTAGCAGACGAATTACTGTCAGCGAATAAATGAAAAGAGTCGGTTAAAAATTCTATAATAACGCCTTTAGTTGATCTCTCTGTCTTTGTCCAGTATTCATCTACATCTTCTGGCATCCCTTCTCAATCACAAATAAGAGATAATTTTCTGCTAAAAGTTCATCATACCACATAACTGTTCACTTTTCAACCAACTACGTACTACCGTACAATAGAAAACGAGCAAGCATATCCCAACAGGGACTACTGGAAGTTGGCAAAACATGTGAGCGAATTGTGTTTAGAGTTAGACAGAGCTACAAAATCACTAGAGAAACAAATACCTTAAATTTTGCGCAAGATTCGTCTTGGTTGGCTAGAAGTACAAGCAAAGAGCTTTGGGCTAGGGCCATCCGCAACGGCTACTTTATAAATGCCTTTTTGGGAAAAGGTTGTGGCCAGGTTCAGAATACCAAATGTAATAACAACGGATAAACACCGCATGAAAATATAGACAGTCAACCGCACTGCAAAAACAATGATCAACCGGTATACCGTAACGAAACAATGCAAATGGGATCAGCATTTACCTCGTGGAAGGACAAAAGCCGAGACAATCGAAGACACTTTTTGGTAAAGGAACATGGTAACACCGATCACAGAAAACAAATCTAAACTCAAGGAAATATTAGATTTGGCGAAATATGAACAAAACCGCACAGGCCTAGGAAGGGCACTGGAACCCAAAAATAGAAGATTGTGTTTTGATTAAAGAACACAAATTGTCCAAAGCGATCGAAGGATTCGCGGAGAAGATGGCGCAATGATACAAAGGACCATTCAAATGTGGATGAACATGTGGCCACCACAGGCTAAGAACTAACACAACCAAACACGAAGAAGCAAACAGGTAAACGCTAGGAGGAGCATGTAACCACCGCCCTTATACGGCCGGAAAAGGCTAGTTATTTGCATGACCCAACCTGACAAAGAAACGGAAGGGGAATGATAACAAAAGTCAGAGAGTTTTCTAATATATTTAAACCGAAAAAACTGCGGTGGCTAAAATGATTAATTGCGAAAAAACGAACGAACAAGAAAAAAGGTGTCGACGGCTTAATTCAATTTCAACGAATGTCTATTCTATATTTCGACAAAGTACTTAGAGCCTAGCTTAACGAAGGTTGGAAGACGGGGCGACTTCGCCGAGAGCAAGGGAGAACTTTATTGTGCTCCTGCCCTCCCCCTAAAATAACTTACACTAAACTTCAAGTTTTTAACAATTCCATAAAAAATTCACATTTGAGCCAACACCGGCCCCGTTGAACACCCATTCCGACATAACGGAAGCGGCGCAAACTTATGAATGACCCGCCGAAAAAGGCCTCCTCCACTAGTCCGGACGTGGACGACCATGATCAGCGTCCTCCCCTGCGTGCCGGGCGACTATTCTGCCGAGGAGGCATTGTTGGGGCGGCAGGTTGTCCTCGGCTACGAGGACTAGATCTCTCTCGCTGATGTTGGGCTGCTGCTGGTGCCACTTGCCCCGAATTTGGAGGTCCAGGACATATTCCCGGGACCATCGCCGCCAGAACATTTGCTTGACTGACGAGACAAGCCGCCATCGTCGCAAGCAGTTGAGACCCTCCTGGTCCGGGGTCCGGAGTGCTGGTGTGGCGAGTAGCGGCCCGCCTGTCAGTAGGTGCCGGCGAGTCAGCGCCTCTCCGTCGCTTGGGTCGTTGCTGATTGCTCCGAGCGGCCGGGAGTTTATCACTGCCTCGATTTCCACGAGGACTGTCCCCAGCTCTCCTGCCACCCATATTCCGCCCATGTGCGGAGCCCGCGGTGGTGTGAACACAAATTCGGATCCGCTTTATGATGCGAATTCGCGTATCGCGTCGGCTTCGTCTTCTATCCTCTCCCGAAGGTCCCGGAAGTGGCGACTCGCTCCGACGAAGTTCGTCCCGTTGTCGCAATTAACGACTTGGGGACATCCTCGGCGCCCAACGAACCTTTGAAAAGCCAATAAAAAGGAATCTGTGGTTAAATCTGAAACAACTTCTAGATGAACCGCATGATCGAACTATCTGACTGCAGACCTCCTGAGCGTTTACGATCCAAATACGCTGTCGAAGGAGACTCACAAGGGCTCGTGAACCAACATGAAAATTGGATAGGTGAAGATGCCGAACATAGCTCTGCACAAATTGGGAGCGTTTTGTCAACAACAATGGAAACTTGGCATCGTATGATATAGGAGCATTAGCTAGTCGCCCCCCAACTCGAAACAAAGAAAAGTGACACCAAGTCCCCTTGTCTTCATGGATGAATGGATTCAATCGCTGAAGTCTTGGGCCAACTCTGGATCCTTTACGAACTTTTTCTCTTTCTTCATGATACTTGTGCTTCTGTAAATCTCGACAATTTTTAGGAAAGCTTCATTATATTTAGTCGGCGACAAAGTTTTTTCAAATACCATACTTTTGTCTTTGCATTTTCTTAGGAAGCGGAACATATAAACGAATACCCGAAGCAGTTTAAGGTGTGACGAAAATCCCTCGATGACATCTATCAAATCCAAATTTCTTACAGCAGCGGTCAGTCCGACCGCAGTCTTCCTCGATTCTTGTAGTAGGACTTCTTCATCTAGGTCAAAGTGTGCATTGTGGGGCCAGTTTGCACCTTCCTCTTTTAAAAAAGCAGGTCCAGTAAACCATATTGACTGTAAAATTTCGTCGACGTCACAACCTCTTGATACAATATCTGCTGGGTTCTGTTTCGTTGGAACATGCCGCCATGTAGCTTCACCTGACCACTCTTGAATCTCCGCAACTCTATTCGATACGAATGTGGATAATGAAGATGGATGAGACCGGATCCAATGAGGCGTAACTTCAGAATCCGACCAATAAACAATCCGTTCCATAGGTACCTTTAATAGGGGCTTGATTCTGTAGCAGAGATCTGCGAGAAGGTGAGCGGCACATAACTCAAGCCTTGGGAGTGTCTTAGTCTTGAGCGGCGCTACTTAAGGCTTTGAAGTCAACAGCGATATTTTATAACCTTCTGCAGTTTTGCTACGAATGTAGACGCAAGCTCCATAAGCTATTAAGGATGCGTCGGCAAAGGCATGTAATTGGACCGGTGACATCGGATCGGTATGCGCTGTAACGACCTGCTTCTTTATTTTCTGCTCGCTACGTAAACGTGCGGCTAGCTCAGAGAGGTTGTGAGTTCGTTCCACCAAATTTATATTGAGTGACCGCCCGTGACCAAAGGATAACGCCAGAAATGATTAGGTTGGTGCTGGTTTATTGATTCTCTAAAATATAGCCTTATTGCTATTATTCTGCTGCCCGTTGTCGCTGTCTTCTGCTGCGTCGCTCCTGGCTCGCTGCTGCTCTGCTCCTGGCGTGCTGCTGCGTCGCTCCTGGCTTACCGCTGCGTCACTCCTGGCCTGCTACTGCGCTGCTTCTTCTTGCTGCTCGGGGCGACTGAGATCGGGACGGCTCCACCAAAACCCTGGATGTTATGCGAGCTTCCCTACCGGGGCCGGCAAGGTGTATCGCCTAGCAGGTGAACCGAAGTTACGCCTTATCGCCTAGCCACCTTTATCGCCTGGCTTCCGGAGTTCAGCCTGGACTTTGTCGGCAAGGTGTATCGCCTAGCAGGTAGAACAAAGTTCTTCCTTATCGCCTAGCCACCTTTATCGCCTGACACCGCGCAAGGACTCTCTAAGCTTGACTTTACCACGACCTAGCACCGTTGGATCTCAGCGTTGTAGCCTCAGCCTTGTAGACTTGTCGTCATTCGGCGTCTCGACTTTGCGATCTTGATCCTTGGGCACTTCGGTTTCGATGTTTACTTATTCCGCGTTCACGCACTCGCTCTGATTCTCGCACTCGTACTGTCCCGAGCTGCGCTTGCGCCGTCCTTTTTATAGGCGCTGTAGGTGCCGTTATTTCCCTCGGGTCCAAGGTCCACTGAGGTACCGTTAATTCACGGTGTGTCCTCTTTGGGCGGGTCCGAAGTCCGCCAATTCACCGTATGACCTCGTTGCCCTTGCCATATGAGGGTCCAAGGTCCGAATGTTTCCCGTTTGACCTGGATGCCCTTCATTTCTCCGGCTTTCCCGCCTCCTCCGCTGTTGCTAGGCCGATCTCCTGCATCGGGATTTGTGGGGAGTTTATGACTCCTCACATTTCCCCCTTCCTTCGGAAACGTAATGAAAGTGGTGACTTGCGTGTTAGATGTTCCCCAGACAGTTCCCCGAAGGACTTAACCTTTC
This sequence comes from Drosophila carrolli, assembly GCA_018152295.1. Lineage (NCBI taxonomy): Eukaryota > Metazoa > Arthropoda > Insecta > Diptera > Drosophilidae > Drosophila > Drosophila carrolli. The sequence continues at coordinate 794,461 of JAECXJ010000269.1, forward strand.
CCCAGACTGTTCTCCTAAAAGACTTCACTCGTACAGCTCCTTGAAAGACTTGAACTTTCCCGCGACTGTTTCCCTAAAAGACTTTTCCATGCAGCTCCTTGAAAGATTATTTCCCCAGACTGTTTCCCTGTTCCCCAGATAGTTCACAGTTCCCATTTCCCAGACAGTTCCCAATTCCCCAGACAGTTCCCAATTCCCCAGACAGTTCCCAGTTCCCCAGATAGTTCACAGTTCCCCAGATAGTTCACAGTTCCCCAGACAGTTCCCAGTTCCCCAGACAGTTCCCAGTTCCCCAGACAGTTCCCTGCGTGGAATTCGAATTTTCCCGCCCAGACATTTCCCCAAACTAAAAGTCACCATTTCGTTTTCCCTCGGTCCGGCAACTCCCTGGAATCTCACCACGATCGCGTTTATCGATTGTGGGTTCCAGAGTTGCCATCGTCTTTGCCGTTTTGTTGTCTTAAGTTGCCTTTTGAACATAGCAATTACCAATCGTGCTACCCATCGATCGCAACTATCGATCGACCGCCTGACTCGGCGCCCCCGTCCCTATTGCCTATGTCCGGCAACCCATTGTTCCCAAATGTAAATAAACAAACCAATTTTCGGATTAAAACCTTTAAAGGCCTTTTATTGGGTCTTCAGGACTCTCACCGCCCCTCCAGCCACCCGGATGCCATCTACGACTACCAGCTTGGCCCAGCGGCTGCTTCGAGACCTTCTCACCTGCCTGCTGGCCTCGGATGCTACCCTCGGCGGCCACCCTCCCTCGGCGATCTCTTCCCAGCGGCTGCTGTCCACCGAAGTTTGTCGACTCATCGACGGCCTTGCTGGTGGCGACCGCGGCTCCGGGCACGATGTCATCCTGGCGACTTTGGGCGGCCGTGCGGCTGGCTCCCCTGGCGGCGGCCACACCCAGGGCCCCTTCTCCCAAAACTCCGGCTCCCCACCGAGCCGTTTGGCTGGCAACGGCGCTGGCGTTAGCACCCACGGCGGCGGTGTCTCCGCTCCGTGCCGTGGTGCCTGGAATGGCCGTGGTGCCTGCGGCGGTGACGGTGGTGGCGGTGGCGGTGTTGCAGCCCGAGGCGGCGACGGTGGTGGCGGTGGCGGTGCTGCGGCCCGAGGCGGCGATGGTGATGGCGGTGGCGGTGCTGCGGCCCGAGGCGGCGACGGTGGTGGCGGTGGCGGTGCTGCTCCCTGGGGCGGCGACGTTGGTGGCGGTGGCGGTGCTGCGGCCCGGGGCGGCGACGGTAGTGGCGGTGGCGGTGCTGCGGCCCGAGGCTGCGACGGTGGTGGCGGTGGTGGTGCTGCTCGGGGCGGCGACGGCAGTGGTGGCGGTTGCGACAGCGGTGGCGAAGGCGGTGTAGGCGCTGCTGCAGCAGCGGCTGCTCCGGAGGGCCTGGCCGGGCCCATAACGCTGCCTCTTCGGCCTCAGCCTCGTCCAGCCGCTTCTGCCACTCCCTGGCTGCTGCGGCTTCCCGTGCCAGCGCCCGCTGCGCGAACACTCGCCGCACCACCTCTGCCCGGGTTGCGAGTATACGCACTGCCTCCTCCGGGCGGCCCGATGGCGCTGCGTCGCCCAACCGGATCCGCCCGAATCCGGCTGCGGCCCTCCTTATACGGCGGAATGCCATCCGCCCGACGGGGCTCGTCCTCCTCGTCCGAGGAGACCTCCGGACTCACCGTCTCCGTCACGGTGTCCTTCTGGGCTTCCTCCTCCTCGGACGAGGACAGGCTGATGGTCGGCACCTCAGCCTCCTGCCCTGCCGACCGGACGCCGGCATCCTCCTCCTCCTCTAGCTCCACGTCGGTTCCGACCTTCGTCCTCCGTTTCTGGGTTCGGCGACGGGGACCGCGACACCAGGGGGGACGCCAGCTGCTGGAACCTGAGTCCCGCCTCCATCTCGCCGCTGTTGCCCGGTGCTGCCTCCCCGCCCCTCTCCCCCCATGGACTTGCTGCTGCATTTACTTGCACTCATGTTGGCGACCTGATTTTAATAGGCCCGTCTTGTGGCGCTCGCGCGCTGACGAAACCTCGGTTTCCGATGGTTCCCGGTTCCGTTGTCCGCGGCGGCCTTTGGACTCTCCTTTGCTACGGGGCTCCGACGGGTCCTCTCTCTGGTGTGCGTTACCCGGTAACGGTATCCGCATCCTATGACCCTCCCTCTCCCGCTCTCGCGCTCCTAATGCTGTGTATCGTCCTCTCCCTCTCTTCGGATTCACTGTGCGCCCCCGCTAAGTCCGACTTCAATCCTTTGTTTTGGCCATCAATAAATTGTTTTTTTAATTGGCTAACGTGGGCGGTTTTTTCTTTGCCAGTCTTTTCGTGCCGCAAATTGCATATCACAGGCGAATTAAAATTTATTATCTTAAAAGGCCCGTCATATTTTGGTGCCAATTTTGCAGCGAATCCTTCTGCGGCCTTGGACAGATGATGTTCTTTAGCCCATGGGCGTCTACGCAGATTGTAGTGGCGTGCCTGATCCTGCGCTGCCTTTTCCATATTTCGCCTCACCAGCTCGAAGATTTCTTTCAGCTTCTGTGCGTTCTCGGCCGGAGTTTGCGTTTCCCTTCCTGTGCCGAATGTTCCTTCGTCGTACAGTGCGCTGGGTAACCTAGGCTCTCTCCCTTGCGAAATAAAAGCAGGCGAATATCCCGTGGCTTCAGCCACGCTCGTATTCACGGCCAACTGCAGTTCCGGCCACTTTTCGTCCCAAGTCCTCTGGTCTGCCCCGGTGAACTGGGCGATCATAGTTTTCACCGTCCTGTTGGCTCTCTCCGTCGGGTTTTCCTGGGGCGTGTATGGGGCCGTGAACTGGTGTCGGACGCCTAATTCACCCAGGAATTTTTTAAACGCCCTGCTGGTGAACTGAACGCCATTGTCTGTAATCAGTACCTTGGGCACGCCGTATCTTGCGAGGATCCGCTCGCGGATCGCCTTTTCCAGAGTTTCCGTCGTTGCCCTGCGCATTGGCAACATTTCGGTCCACTTGGAGAACCTATCTACCAGCACTAGCAGCATAGAATTCCCGTGTTTGGAGCGGGGCAGTGGTCCGACGAAATCTGCGCACACAGTGGCCCACGGCTCTTCCGGTACTTGGGTCAGCATTTTTCCGGCCGCCTGTAGTTGGCTTGGCTTATATCGTAGGCAGCTCTCGCAGTTTTGCACGTATTTCCTTATGTCGCGGTGCATTCCCGGCCAATGGTATCTTGCTGCGACTCTGGCAATTGTTTTCCGACTGCCCATGTGGCCAGCTGTCGGTGAGTTGTGGTTCTCCGACATTACCCGCCGCCTGGATCCCGTTCGCAGGCACAGCTTCCATGATGTGACATCCTCGTTGCCTGCTCTGTGTGGTATGTGGCGATATAGCTGGTCGGCTTCTGTCATGTAGTCTGGATATTTTTGGGGATTTTGGGAAATTTTGCTCCGCATATCCCTTATCCAATTACACTCGCCGGTTTCCTTGTGCTGTTCCTGTGTTTTTACCCGTCGACACGTCTCTGGCAGTGGCTGTCGTGAAAGTGCGTCTGCTACTATATTCAGCTGGCCCTTTCTGTACGCGATCTCAAAGTCATATTGCTGCAGTTCCAGCGCCCATCGTGCGATTCTTCCGGTTGGGCTCTCGATGCTATTCAACCACTTCAGTGCCATATGATCCGTGATCACTTTGAAGTGGTAGCCCTCCAAGTATGGCCTTAACTTGCGTATGGCCCACACAATTGCCAGGCATTCCTTCTCGGTCGCTGAGAAATTTCTTTCCGAACCATTTAGGGACCTACTGGAATACGAGATCACCCTCTCGCCTTGGTCGGAATTCTGTGTGAGAATAGCACCGTAATCGCTGGCGTCGGTCTGCAGCACAAATGTCTTTGTGAAATCTGGGCATGCTAAGATTGGGTCTGCGATTAGCCTGGCCTTGACAGCTTCAAACGCCTGTTGATGGTCATCTGTCCATTCCCATTTTGTGCTTTTCCGGAGCAGGCTATTCAACGGATGCACCAACGTTGCAAAATCTGGCACAAAACGCCTGTACCACGACGCCACTCCCAAATATTGTCGTAACTCTTTAACGTTGGCCGGTGGTTTTATTAAGGCAATTACGGACACTTTTTCTAGGTCTGTTCCGATGCCTTGGTCTGTTATGCGATGCCCCAAGTATTGCAGTTCTTTTCTAAAAAATTTGCATTTTTCCGCATTTACTTTCAGGTTGGCAGCCCGTAGTCTCCTAAACACTTCCTTCAGGTTTTCCATATGCTCTTCGAGCGTTCGTCCGATGACGATAATGTCGTCCTGACTTAATCCAATGCCCGCTGGAATGTTGCCGACGCGGAGTGTAGGCCAAATGGCATCACCTTCCATTGGAACAGGCCCTTCCCTGGTACAGTAAAGGCCGTATACTGCCTGCTGTCTGCCTCCAAGGGGATCTGCCAGTAACCGTCCTTTAGATCGAGACTGCTGATGTACTTCGCCTCTCGCAGCTGGTCCAGGATGTACTTTATCATCGGCATCGGGTATGCGTCCTTTATGGACCTTGCATTTATTTGCCGGAAATCCACGCACATCCACTTTCCAGTCTTCTTTCTCACCATGACTATTGGTGAGCTTTAGGGACTCCTGGACGGCTCGATACATCCTTTTTCCAGCAGTTCGTCTACCTTGGCATTTATCTCACCCTGCATTTTTGGATTTTTAGGGTAATACCGTTGTTTGACTGGTTGGTCGTCCTTCATGGTGATCCTATGTACGGCCACGTTGGATGTACCATTTATTCCTTCCAGTTCGTCCAACTCGGCTTTTAAAAATCCCTCCACATCCTTTTCCGCAAATCTTTTGGGTGTTTCAACTATTGCCACTGACAGTTTCTCCTCCAGCCATCCTCCTCGTCTATTCTTTGCCGGTATCGACGCGCTGTGTCCTGCGCACTCGACTTCGGCCCCGATTCTGGTGAGGAAATTCCATCCCAACACCAGGGCGTCGATCAGTCCTGGTAAAATCAGCAGCTCCATTGAAATTGTTTTCGTTCCCAGTCCAATTCTGGTCTCCAGCTGTGATCTTATTTCCCCGCAGCGACCGTCTGCCATCCGTACTTGCCTTCTCGTGGGTCCGACCCTTCCTGCCGCCTGCAGCCTGTCCGCCAGCTCTTCGCTGATGAAACTCGCCGTGGCGCCGGTATCCACCGTGGCCTTAATCTTACTTTCACCTATGAGCACCGTGGCGGACAGTTGCATTTCTTCCGCCTGCAGGTCGCCCATTAGTTTCGAGCGGCAGTACCTTGCGATCCCTCGCCGCCCCTCGGAGGCTGGGGTCGCTGGGCGTTTCCCGACCCGGAACAGCACTGAACTGTCCGAACTCCTATTTTTCCGCATCGCCAGCAGAACGTAAGCCGTTGGTTTCGGCATTCCTTCGCCCAGTGGTCTGGACCCCGCATCTGCGGCAGGCCTGGGTGGGATTTGCTACGTATCCGCCGCGATTGTTTGCTGGTTCGTGGCCGCGCGGCGTACTTCGTGGTTGTGCGTCCGGGTCCTCCTGGCATCGCCTGCACACCGCACCCTGGTCTGATCTTGGCCTTGGTACTGGGTGGCTCTGCCCTAGCTGCTTGCGGGGATTGTTTTCCAGCTCGAATTTCTCCCTCTGCTGGTCGAGCTCCTCAAATTCGTCTGCCAGCGCCATCAATGTATCCAAATTTCGACATTCATATGGGCGAACGAACATTCTGAGTGCCGGCGTGCTGTTTTCTTTTATCCTCTCCATCGTTTCTTTGGTTGACATATTGAGTGGCCGCATCAGGGTCTGCATATCCACCATAAAATCTTTGAAGCTCTCCCCGTAGGCTTGCTTCCTCTGTCTGACCTGGTCCGCCAGCTTCGCCATGTATCCTCGGGGCAGAAAGTAATTTTGGAAGCTGTAGATGAAGTCTCCCCAGGTCTCCCAGTGCCGATTGTTGGCGATGAACCATTTCAAGGCTCTGCCTTGGAGCAGCTCCGGCATTGCTCGTGGGATGGAAAAATTCCAGCGGCTTGTCGTTTCCGTCGTAGCGGAAATTCCACTCCCGGACCTGCTTGGCCACCTTCGCGTAGTCCTGCGTGTGCGTCCTGGAACTCTCCTTTCTTTCCCGGCTATTTTCCCGCTGCCGGCTTGCATGGCTTGCGATGCTCGACACATCCAAACTCGCTATCAGGCCCTCGGCACTTCCGGTTGTGAGGAATTTTGGCGTGGGCATTTTCCGGAATTTCTTTTCCAGGCCCATTACCAAATCGGCGATGTCTGGCTCCTCTGCTATCTGGTCGACGAAGTCTCCCAGAGTCTTCCTCATCGAATCGACTGAGCCCTCCAGTTCTATTCCCAGAACTTGACTCACCTCGTCGAAGTCCTCCTTCCTGAGATTATAAATCCAGGACTTCCCCATCTCGGAACTTTTGTTTCCTTGGTCAGGACAATCACTCTTGGGCGCCAGATGTAACGACCTGCTTCTTTATTTTCTGCTCGCTACGTAAACGTGCGGCTAGCTCAGAGAGGTTGTGAGTTCGTTCCACCAAATTTATATTGAGTGACCGCCCGTGACCAAAGGATAACGCCAGAAATGATTAGGTTGGTGCTGGTTTATTGATTCTCTAAAATATAGCCTTATTGCTATTATTCTGCTGCCCGTTGTCGCTGTCTTCTGCTGCGTCGCTCCTGGCTCGCTGCTGCTCTGCTCCTGGCGTGCTGCTGCGTCGCTCCTGGCTTACCGCTGCGTCACTCCTAGCCTGCTACTGCGCTGCTTCTTCTTGCTGCTCGGGGCGACTGAGATCGGGACGGCTCCACCAAAACCCTGGATGTTATGCGAGCATCCCTACCGGGGCCGGCAAGGTGTATCGCCTAGCAGGTGAACCGAAGTTACGCCTTATCGCCTAGCCACCTTTATCGCCTGGCTTCCGGAGTTCAGCCTGGACTTTGTCGGCAAGGTGTATCGCCTAGCAGGTAGAACAAAGTTCTCCCTTATCGCCTAGCCACCTTTATCGCCTGACACCGCGCAAGGACTCCCTAAGCTTGACTTTACCACGACCTAGCACCGTTGGATCTCAGCGTTGTAGCCTCAGCCTTGTAGACTTGTCGTCGTTCGGAGTCTCGACTTTGCGATCTTGATCCTTGGGCACTTCGGTTTCGATGTTTACTTATTCCGCGTTCAGGTGCCGTTATTTCCCTCGGGTCCAAGGTCCACTAAGGTACCGTTAATTCACGGTGTGTCCTCTTTGGGCGGGTCCGAAGTCCGCCAATTTACCGTATGACCCCGTTGCCCTTGCCGGGCGCGGGTCCAAGGTCCATCGATGTACCGTTAATTCACGGTGTGTCCTCTTTAGGCGGGTCCGAAGTCCGCCGATTCACCGTATGACCTCGTTGCCCTTGCCATATGAGGGTCCAAGGTCCGAATGTTTCCCGTTTGACCTGGATGCCCTTCATTTCTCCGGCTTTCTCGCCTCCTCCGCTGTTGCTAGGCCGATCTCCTGCATCGGGATTTGTGGGAAGTTTATGACTCCTCACAGCGCAAACCGGGGAATAGATATTTCCTCTAATTTAGACAATGTCATTTTTATCGTATTCCACGCTGTTTCCAAATGAATAGGAATCGACTCATCCCAATCTAACTTATTTAGCCAAAGTTCCTGCAATAGGATCTTTCCTCTAATTACAATAGGACTTAATAAGCCGAGGAGGTCAAACAGCTTCGATGTCACCGATAGTATATTCCGTTTTGTCGCTCGGAGACCCATGACAGCAGTGTCAATTTGGAATTTGAAGGCATCTTCCTTAGGCAACCATGATATTCCTAACGCCTTAGTTGACTCTGAGTCCGAGATGGGTATGGATTTAACTGTGCTCTTAGATGCGGTAACGTCAGGTGAGTTTGAAAACCACTTTGTCAATTCAAAACCTGCAGTTTGAAAAACCTGAGATACTTCAGACTTAATAGTCTTTAACTCCTCTACGCATGCAGCACCAGTCAACATATCATCGACATAAAAGTCGGATCCAATAACCTTAGCAGCTCTAGGAAAATAAACTTTGGCAGACTCACTTAACCTTTTTAAACACCGAATAACCAAAAACGGGGCTGGTCCAGTACCATATGTTACACTATAAGTTGAAACTGCCTATCTGCTTCATTCACCATCACTTCGCGATACATTTTCTTTACATCGGCGCTCAGGGCGAACCTATGCAGCCGGAATCGCAGTAACGTTGAGTACAACTCATCTTGGATTTTCGGCCCAACCTTCAAAATGTCATTTAGAGACTTCTGAGTTGACGATTTACAAGACGCATCGAAAACGACACGTAACTTGGTTGACGTACTTTGGGGTCTCAGAACACATTGATGTGGGATAACACAATGTGGAGCAGAAGGAAGTTTATCTGTAAGAGACATATGACCTAAGGAAAGGTACTCCTCCATAAATTCTAGGTACATTTCCTTCATCTCAGGGTCTCGAGACAGCCTTCTTTCAAGCGACAAAATGCCTTATATCTACCCGATGATATCCTGACATTGATTTCAAAATCCAAAAATCGAAAGAGAACTCACTACCATTTATACGTGACTTCATCATTGTGTGTACCTTTTTCTTAACTTGAGAATTAGACTCGCCAATACCAAGTAAGTTTATACACGACTCCTCTTCACGGATCTGTAAGCGTTGAGCAAGGTCCTCAATATATATAACGTTTTTAGTTCTTACACTTACAATCGACGTGGCTGAAATCACTCTGTCCAATGATGTCGCATGCATAACATGTGACGTGGAATGCTGATGTTGATTTAAAGAGGGAGAAAGAATCTCTTGGGGTCGTGGCAACGCTAAACTATTTTCGGACACTGTATATCTATGCAGGAAAACGTGATGCGAGCTGCGACAAACTCGACATTTATTAAATTTGACCAATTGATGCAATAAGGAAGCAGATTTTACAAAGTCGAAAATTTGCATTTCCGAAAGGCGACCAAACGGACCACAGTTCGCAAGGATATAGTCTCCTGCATTGGAATAGCTACAACTTTGCTGGGATTTACTGTTGGACGAAGAACAAGAAAAGAGCTACGATTATGTGGCTTGTTCGATAAAACATTATCTTGCTTTGGTTTCGTCGATTCTTCAGCGGATAAATGCTGGTATCGGCGGTTTAACATATTTTTTTAAATCGGACAAAAGCGGTAACCTTTCATAATCTAATTGTTCTTCCCATTTTTGTTTGTTCACTGGGTCTACTCTGTTCAAAACAAGATAGATCAACATTGCATTCGAAATTTTGGTGTCGTCTCCTATCGATAACAAATAACCGTATATAGATGATAATATTTCTTAAAGACGACGCTGACTGTTGCGTTATTTTCGAAAGACTAAACAATGTTGAAATATTATTCATAAAAATTAAACATTCGTTTTCATACACTTTTTCAGGCTGATCATAGCCTTTTCATAATTGGTAGACCTTAATAGTTCCCAAAGCTTAACCAGAAATTAAGTGATTGAATCTTTCAATAACGGGAATGCTGTCGTCTTGATGAACAAGAGTTTCGAAAAGGCTAATGAAATTCTTCTTTGCTACGTATCCGCCGCGATTGTTTGCCGGTTCGTGGCCGCGCGGCGTACTTCGTGGTTGTGCGTCCGGGTCCTCCTGGCATCGCCTGCACACCGCACCCTGGTCTGATCTTGGCCTTGGTACTGGGTGGCTCTGCCCTTGCTGCTTGCGGGGATTGTTTTCCAGCTCGAATTTCTCCCTCTGCTGGTCGAGCTCCTCAAATTCGTCTGCCGGCGCCATCAATGTATCCAAATTTCGACATTCATATGGGCGAACGAACATTCTGAGTACCGGCGTGCTGTTTTCTTTTATCATCTCCATCGTTTCTTTGGTTGACATATTGAGTGGCCGCATCAGGGTCTGCATATCCACCATAAAATCTTTGAAGCTCTCCCCGTAGGCTTGCTTCCTCTGTCTGACCTAGTCTGCCAGCTTCGCCATGTATCCTCGGGGCAGAAAGTAATTTTGGAAGCTGTAGATGAAGTCTCCCCAGGTCTCCCAGTGCCGATTGTTGGCGATGAACCACTTCAAGGCTCTGCCTTGGAGCAGCTCCGGCATTGCTCGTGGGATGGAAAAATTCCAGCGGCTTGTCGTTTCCGTCGTAGCGGAAATTCCACTCCCGGACCTGCTTGGCCACCTTCGCGTAGTCCTGCGTGTGCGTCTTGGAACTCTCCTTTCTTTCCCGGCTATTTTCCCGCTGCCGGCTTGCATGGCTTGCGATGCTCGACACATCCAAACTCGCTATCAGGCCCTCGGCACTTCCGGTTGTGAGGAATTTTGGCGTGGGCATTTTCCGGAATTTCTTTTCCAGGCCCATTACCAAATCGGCGATGTCTGGCTCCTCTGCTATCTGGTCGACGAAGTCTCCCAGAGTCTTCCTCATCGAATCGACTGAGCCCTCCAGTTCTATTCCCAGAACTTGACTCACCTCGTCGAAGTCCTCCTTCCTGAGATTATAAATCCGGGACTTCCCCATCTCGGAACTTTTGTTTCCTTGGTCAGGACAATCACTCTTGGGCGCCAGATGTAACGACCTGCTTCTTTATTTTCTGCTCGCTACGTAAACGTGCGGCTAGCTCAGAGAGGTTGTGAGTTCGTTCCACCAAATTTATATTGAGTGACCGCCCGTGACCAAAGGATAACGCCAGAAATGATTAGGTTGGTGCTGGTTTATTGATTCTCTAAAATATATAGCCTTATTGCTATTATTCTGCTGCCCGTTGTCGCTGTCTTCTGCTGCGTCGCTCCTGGCTCGCTGCTGCTCTGCTCCTGGCGTGCTGCTGCGTCTCTCCTGGCTTACCGCTGCGTCACTCCTAGCCTGCTACTGCGCTGCTTCTTCTTGCTGCTCGGGGCGACTGAGATCGGGACGGCTCCACCAAAACCCTGGATGTTATGCAAGCATCCCTACCGGGGCCGGCAAGGTGTATCGCCTAGCAGGTGAACCGAAGTTACGCCTTATCGCCTAGCCACCTTTATCGCCTGGCTTCCGGAGTTCAGCCTGGACTTTGTCGGCAAGGTGTATCGCCTAGCAGGTAGAACAAAGTTCTCCCTTATCGCCTAGCCACCTTTATCGCCTGACACCGCGCAAGGACTCCCTAAGCTTGACTTTACCACGACCTAGCACCGTTGGATCTCAGCGTTGTAGCCTCAGCCTTGTAGACTTGTCGTCGTTCGGCGTCTCGACTTTGCGATCTTGATCCTTGGGCACTTCGGTTTCGATGTTTACTTATTCCGCGTTCACGCACTCGCTCTGATTCTCGCACTCGTACTGTCCCGAGCTGCTCTTGCGCCGTCCTTTTTATAGGCGCTGTAGGTGCCGTTATTTCCCTCGGGTCCAAGGTCCACTGAGGTACCGTTAATTCACGGTGTGTCCTCTTTGGGCGGGTCCGAAGTCCGCCAATTTACCGTATGACCCCGTTGCCCTTGCCGGGCGCGGGTCCAAGGTCCATCGATGTACCGTTAATTCACGGTGTGTCCTCTTTAGGCGGGTCCGAAGTCCGCCAATTCACCGTATGACCTCGTTGCCCTTGCCATATGAGGGTCCAAGGTCCGAATGTTTCCCGTTTGACCTGGATGCCCTTCATTTCTCCGGCTTTCTCGCCTCCTCCGCTGTTGCTAGGCCGATCTCCTGCATCGGGATTTGTGGGGAGTTTATGACTCCTCACAGCGCAAACCGGGGAATAGATATTTCCTCTAATTTAGACAATGTCATTTTTATCGTATTCCACGCTGTTTCCAAATGAATAGGAATCGACTCATCCCAATCTAACTTATTTAGCCAAAGTTCCTGCAATAGGATCTTTCCTCTAATTACAATAGGACTTAATAAGCCGAGGAGGTCAAACAGCTTCGATGTCACCGATAGTATATTCCGTTTTGTCGCTCGGAGACCCATGACAGCAGTGTCAATTTGGAATTTGAAGGCATCTTCGTTAGGCAACCATGATATTCCTAACGCCTTAGTTGACTCTGAGTCCGAGATGGGTATGGATTCAACTGTGCTCTTAGATGCGGTAACGTCAGGTGAGTTTGAAAACCACTTTGTCAATTCAAAACCTGCAGTTTGAAAAACCTGAGATACTTCAGACTTAATAGTCTTTAACTCCTCTACACATGCAGCACCAGTCAACATATCATCGACATAAAAGTCGGATCCAATAACCTTAGCAGCTCTAGGAAAATAAACTTTGGCAGACTCACTTAACCTTTTTAAACACCGAATAACCAAAAACGGGGCTGGTCCAGTACCATATGTTACACTATAAGTTGAAACTGCCTATCTGCTTCATTCACCATCACTTCGCGATACATTTTCTTTACATCGGCGCTCAGGGCGAACCTATGCAGCCGGAATCGCAGTAACGTTGAGTACAACTCATCTTGGATTTTCGGCCCAACCTTCAAAATGTCATTTAGAGACTTCTGAGTTGACGATTTACAAGACGCATCGAAAACGACACGTAACTTGGTTGACGTACTTTGGGGTCTCAGAACACATTGATGTGGGATAACACAATGTGGAGCAGAAGGAAGTTTATCTGTAAGAGACATATGACCTAAGAAAGGTACTCCTCCATAAATTCTAGGTACATTTCCTTCATCTCAGGGTCTCGAGACAGCCTTCTTTCAAGCGACAAAAACCGCCGTTTTGCAACTTCAATAGAGTTGCCTAACTCATTTGGTTTAGATTTAAACGGCAGTCTTACTTCAAACCGACCTGATGGCAAAACCTGAGTAGTCTTCCGGTAGTGTTCTTCACATAACTTTTGCTTAGGTGACAGAATTTTTTTTAGAGATGGCATTTTTCCCAGTGACCAAAACTTCTGTAGTGTGCTGTCAATAGACACTAAAACCTCTTCACTACAACTGAAACTTTTCACAACTTCTGTATGGGTAGATGCCTTATATCTTCCCGATGATATCCTGACATTGATTTCAAAATCCAAAAATCGAAAGAGAACTCACTACCATTTATACGTGACTTCATCATTGTGTGTACCTTTTTCTTAACTTGAGAATTAGACTCGCCAATACCAAGTAAGTTTATACACGACTCCTCTTCACGGATCTGTAAGCGTTGAGCAAGGTCCTCTGTTACAAATATATATAAGGTTTTTAGTTCTTACACTTACAATCGACGTGGCTAAAATCACTCTGTCCAATGATGTCGCATGCATAACATGTGACGTGGAATGCTGATGTTGATTTAAAGAGGGAGAAAGTATCTCTTGGGGTCGTAGCAACGCTAAACTATTTTCGGACACTGTATATCTATGCAGGAATACGTGATGCGAGCTGCGACAAACTCGACATTTATTAAATTTGACCAATTGATGCAATAAGGAAGCAGATTTTACAAAGTCGAAAATTTGCATTTCCGAAAGGCGACCAAACGGACCCCAGTTCGCAAGGATATAGTCTCCTGCATTGCAATAGCTACAACTTTGCTGGGATTTACTGTTGGACGAAGAACAAGAAAAGAGCTACGATTATGTGGCTTGTTCGATAAAACATTATCTTGCTTTGGTTTCGTCGATTCTTCAGCGGATAAATGCTGGTATCGGCGGTTTAACATTTTTTTTTAAATCGGACAAAAGCGGTAACCTTTCATAATCTAATTGTTCTTCCCATTTTTGTTTGGTCACTGGGTCTACTCTGTTCAAAACAAGATAGATCAACATTGCATTCGAAATTTTGGTGTCGTCTCCTATCGATAACAAAGAACCGTATAAAGACGACGCTTACTGCTGTGTTGTTTTCGAAAGACTAAACAATGTTGAAATATTATTCATAAAAATTAAACATTCGTTTTCAAACACTTTTTCAGGCTGATCATAGCCTTTTCATAATTGGTAGACCTTAATAGTTCCCAAAGCTTAACCAGAAATTAAGTGATTGAATCTTTCAATAACGGGAATGCTGTCGTCTTGATGAACAAGAGTTTCGAAAAGTCTAATGAAATTCTTAAACTCTGAATATTTGCCGCTGAATTTCCGCAATGCCAATAAATAAATTGACAAGACAAGAAATTAAGTGATTGAATTTTTTAATAACGGGAATGCTGTCGTCTTGATGAACAAGAGTTTCGAAAAGGCTAATGAAATTCTTAAACTCCGAATATTTGCCGCTGAATTTCGGCAATGCCAAATTCGGAAGTCGAGCTCGAGTTGGGGCTACAGAAGCTGATCCAATTATTTTGGTTTCGCTTGCCGTCTTCAAGGCTGAGATAAGCGACATTATTTTTGCCTTGGTTATTATTGAAAGCTCTTGCAACTCTTCTCCGAACTCATCCTCATCATCAAAATCTTCGATCTGTTCTTGTAATTGAGTTGCCTTAATAATTGAAGCATTTAAAATCTCTAGCCAACAATTTAGTTTTACTTCTTAAAACGGAATCTGGACGGCTTCTATTCGATCATTTAATTGGCGGATGCTCATCACTGGTTTTTTGAGCTTGTTTTTAAGATCCGCAAGAAGCTCAAGAGATTTTGGCTTATCTGAACTCATTTTTAATTAATTTTTATATATAAGCCACGAAAATATATATATATAGTTAAGTGTTTAATTTTTGTTGAGTCGAACTAATGTCCCGTCAGTTGACTAAGGACAACGCCAAGTTGAATTAAAAACCGAAGAATTAGTTTCACGTCTTTATTCGATAGATCTCAGCTTAAGACTAAATTCTTGTGACACAAATATTACTTGTGCTGCCCTTTGGCTTGGGATATTGATTGTACATAATAATTTGAGAATAAGAGTGCCACTCAGAGAGCGGGACTTAGTCATTGAAAGAATTGTTTATGTTATTGGGATGAAGCATCGCATGCTCCGGATGTGGTTGTTTATATTGGTGCAGCGTGGGATCGCCTACGCTGCAGATTCTTATTTCTTAGAACATAAGTGGATATGTGAATATGTCACTTCCCTCCCCTTCAAAGGGTTGCCTATGCTTGGGTTGGCATTTCAGGGTACAATGCAGGCAACTGGTTTTGTTCTATTTCTTGTTGTGGTTCTTGATTATTTTTTGCTTGTTTTCTAAATTTTGTATATAAAAAGGTAAGTGGATTTAGTGTAAAAAATTTTGACAGGACAAGAAAAATAATAAGAACGATAACTACTAATATTATAATTATGTAAAGTGTGTTATTATTTTCTGAAATTAGTTTTAACACGTCATTATGTTCTACTATCTTTATCTTAGTTACATTAATCGGTAAATACAATGCTGTTAAATCAAATTCTGGACTTAACGAATTTTCGCTTAAAATAACATTTCCAATTTTAACTTTACATTGTTTTATTCTAACAATTTTTCTTCCATTTATTTTTATATCGCCATTTATTTCTTGACAATTTTGTTCGATTGTAGTTTCTGTTAGATTCCTTAGTATAATATTTGGTTCAACGTATTGAATCATTTCTTTTGAAAGAATTGGTATAAAATTACAAAATGGATTTCCGCGCTTATTACATTTTTAATGCATTCATTATTAACTTCTTTATTGTCTTGATTATAAATTTTATTCTCATCTTCGAAATATGATTGTTGATCTGAATAGTCTAACTGATACCCATTATGGTCGGGATAAGGAATTATTTTAATGGTGTTAATGATTTTGTGGTTAATAGCGATATGTGAATTAAGTAGTAATTCGTTCTTTTTGTAGTCAATCCACGTTGATGTTTTGATTAAAAGTATATTTTGGTTGTCTAGCGTATAAGAATATTTGAGCAGGTGTTTGTCCAGTGGTGTCATGTTTTATTTTATGGTTGTATGTGTAAAGAATTGTCTCTATCTTGCTTAATTTTACTTCTTCATTATCGGATGAGTTGATTATTCGGATATTTTCATTTATTGTCTTATATAGTCTTTCGACGTCTGCTACACCGGTTTTTGCCGTGATAAGTTGTAATTCAATTCCTTCTGCTTCAAGCCTTCGCTTTAGAGTCAAGCTGGTGAAAGTTCCGTCTCTGTCTGCCTTTAATATTTTGGGTTTACCTAACTGATTAAAAATGCGTATTAGCGCGTTCCTGCATTCTATCCAATCCTTTGTTTTAATATGTTCAAGTGTAGCGAATTTAGAATAAATGTCAATGCAACTGATGTAATGTTTTCCCTCAGATAAATAAATATCTACCACAAATTTGTCTCGACAATGTTCAGGGTTGGGTGTGATTTTAAAAGGCATTTTGGTATTTCTGTGTTCTGTTATAGCCAAATAGCATATGTTACATTCATTTATTATATTTTGAATTAATAGTTGGCTATTTGGAAAGAAGTGATTGTCTTTGAATAATTTTGTTCTGTATGCCTGGATGTAAAATTTTCCCATGTGATTGAATAATAGGTGGAGGCTTCGAATTACTTTAGTGTAAGTGGTATTAATAATTTCCCTGTGTGCTCTTTGAATGATTTCAAAATCTACATCGCTTTCAATATGAATGGTAATGTTTCTATAAATAAAATGATCAAGTAAAATTTGTTTGGCCTTGTCGAGTGTCATTACATTATATTGGATTGTGGTGCTGGAATTACCGAATATTGTCGAATGCTCTACCTTATTGTTATCGGATTTAATGAAAATTATTTGTTTTTTGAAATAATTTATTAGTTTTTCTGTTAAATTAATTAAGTTACTATTATCTTCTTCTGCACTATGTTGAGTAACTTCACTGTGGTGATTTTCTTCAATTTTAATTTTTGATAATGCATCGGCAACTGAATTTTCTTTCCCTTTAATATAGTCGATTTTAAATTGGTATTCGTTTAACTTGGCTCTCCATTTTTGTAATTTGGCATTCGGTTCTTTTAAGGTATGCAGCCATCTAAGAGGTTGATGGTCACTAGCAATGAGAAAATGTCGTCCTAGTAAATAATGTCGAAAAGTTTTAGTGGCCCAAACTGTGGCGAGTAATTCCTTTTCGATAGCACTGTAATTTAATTCATGTTCATTAAGTGTTCTGCTAATAAAGGATATAGGATTACCATTTTGAGAAAGTACGGCCCCAAGGGCTAGATTACTGGCATCTTTGGTTAAAGTGCAATTTTTTTCGAAATCGGGTAATTTGAGAATTGGTTCCCTAATTATTAAAGCTTTAAGTTTTTTGAATGCTTCTATGTAGTCGAGATTTTGTATATCTATCTCTGCTCCTTTTTTAAACATTTGGTCATTGGTTTTGCTATGTCTGCGTAGTTTGGGATAATTTTACGATAATAACAGGTTAATCCAAGGAAAGCTCTGATCTCTTTTACTTTTGTTGGAATCGGATATGAAACTATGGCTTAAACTTTAAGACGGTTTGGTTTTATACCATTAGGGGTTACGATGTGACCAAGAAAACTAGCTTTCTTTTTATACCCTTGCACAGTGTATTATAATTTCAGTCAAAAGTTTGCAACGCAGTGAAGGAGACATTTCCGTCCCTATAAAGTATATATATTCTTGATCAGCATCACCAGGAGAGTCGATCTAGCCATGTTCGTCTGTCCGTCCGTCTGTCCGTCCGTCCGTTTCTACGCAAACTTGTCCCTCAGTTTTAAAGCCATCTGCTTGAAACTTTCCCTAAAGTTGTCTTTCTATTGCAGATAGTATATAAGTCGGAACGAGCCGGATCGGGCAACTATATCATATAGCTGCCAGCGTTGGTGTTTTTAAAGTTAGGAAGTTGGGATTTTCTATGAGTTTTATTTTTGGCCAATTAATCCGACCTACCGAATTTCATAAGGATCGGAAGACTGTATTCTATAGCCGCCATATAACTGATTGATCGGAAATAAAATAACTTTGGTGTTTGTAAAGTTAGGAAGTTGGGATTTTCTATGGGTTTTATATTTGGCCAATCAATCCGACCTACCGGGATCGGCCGACTATATCCTATTGCTGCCATATAACTGAACGATTGGAAATGCCATAACTTTGCTGTTTTTAAAGATAGGAAGTTGGGACTTTTTATGAGTATTAAGAATGCATCATATGAATAATTTTGAAGAATATAATTTACAGAATATTAAGCAAGGGTATATCAACTTCGGCTCCGACCGAAGTTAGCTTCCCTTTCTTGTTGAAGAATTCACATTTGTCCAAGTGCAATTTAAAATTTGCTTCTGCAAGTTTAGAAAAAACTAGCTGTAATGAATGTAAATGTTCGGTAAGGGATGTGGAAAAAATGATGATATCATCTAAATACACTAAACAGCGTTTATTGAGTAACGGTCGACGGATATTATTCATGCACCTTTGAAAAGTAGCAGGTGCATTTCTAAGGCCAAATGGCATTCGAAGGTATTCGTAATGACCGCTTTTGGTGGAAAATGCAGTTTTAGATATTGATTCTGGGTCCATTTCTATTTGATGAAATCCCTTTGCCAAATCGATAGTTGTAAAATATTGGCATTTACCTAGTTTACCAAGGATTTCGTCCACGTTTGGTATTGGATATCTGTCGGGAATAGTTATTTCATGAGCTTCCTATAATCACTTACTACTCTATACTTAATTTTACCAGAAGCATCAGTTTGTTTGGGTACTACCCAGGTAGGACTATTGTATGGTGAATTACTTTCCCTAATTAATCCTTGACTAAGCATTTCCTGTACTTGGTTATCGACTTCAATTTCGTGCGCTTGAGCAAGTGGGTACTGTTTTGAATAAATTGGGGAGTTATGTGTTGTATTTAGTACGTGTTTAATGGTATTTGTAAATGTTAGATTGTCTCCTTGATGATTATACCCGTTACTCGTAGAGTAAAAGGGTATATTGTATTCGTGCAAAAGTATGTAACAGCTAGAAGGAAGCGTTTCCGACCCTATAAAGTATATATATTCTTGATCAGGATCACTAGCCGAGTCGATCTAGCCATGTCCGTCTGTCCGTCTGTCTGTCCGTCTGTCTGTCCGTCTGTCTGTCCGTATGAACGCTGAGATCTCGGAAACTATAAAAGCTAGAAGATTGGCATTTTGCATGTAGATTTTAGAAGTTCCTACGCAGCGCAAGTTTGTTTCAAACTGGTGCCACGCCCCCTTTAACGCCCACAATCGCTTATATACGATTTTAAAAATTTAAATATTTCGGAAAAGTAAAAATGCAGTTTTATTGTGTTTATCAATACCTATCGAAATGTAGAGGAAATTTTTCAAATCGGACCATTCGTTAAAAAGTTATGCGTGATCAAAGTTTCTATCTCCATCTCCCTCGCACTCCCTTTACCTGAGTAACGGGTATCTGATAGTCGGGGCACCCGACTATAGCGTTCTCTCTTGTTTTTGAATTTATTTAGTAAACCTTTTAACCTTAAATTTTCCTCCTGATTCAGGTGACCTAATCGAAACAATCAAAAATCTATTTTTTTAATGATTCCTGAGGTGATTTTTTAATTGGTTCTAGTGTCTTTTGGATATACAAATTTTGGTTTGTTTCTGATTTTGAAGTTATTAATTTGTATGTTTTATCAAAAAGAGTAACTGTGCTATTTTTGTAATTTATGATTGATTGTGCATTTTTCAACAATTTTCTGCCAATTAGTATATCATAATTATTAGAAAAATTGTGTACACAAAATGGTTTATTTGTTTTAAAAATACTATTGCTTGGTAACATAATTAAATTCTTCAATGTAATAGGACCATTTGATGTCGAAACTTCGCATATAGTATTTTGAATAGGAAGACAAAATATATTTTTATTGATCATATTTATTGTGGGTCCTGTGTCTATAAGGCAATTGTATGTGCAGCCTTTGTATGCTATTTCTATGTATTGGTGTTGTCCGGGGCTGCTAACCGAAAATTTTCGTTTTGTTCTGAGCTATTTTGATTTTGTTCATCTTTATTTTGGGTGTATTGTACCTGTTGTTGCTGTTGTTGTTCATTAATCAACCCATGGTATTGATTGTGGTCATAATACTGTTGTTCATAATAATTAGGTTGTATTTATTCGTATTCGTGTGCGTCTTGAAATCTCAATTCGTCAATTGTCATTTTGGTTTGATCACTGTCCGATGGTCTTAGTCGTTTGGGAACTGGGAAGTTAGTATTTTTAGATGTGGAGAGTTGTCGTTGAGGGTATGTATTTCCTTTAAAATATGCTTTTTGAGGAAAAGGATTTTTGTGAGTAAATGGTTGTGTGTTCATGTATTGGTTGGGTCCGAAATGATTTGGTGCGTGCTTGGTGTGTATAGGTGGGTGTAAATGGTTGCGTGTATTGATTAAAATTAGGTTGGAATGGTTGAGAATATTGTGGGTAACTTGGTCGATATTGGGTTTGAGTATTTGTATTGAATTTGTATTGTTTAGAATTCTGATTTTCTGATTTCTGAGGGTTTGAGTTTTTATTACAGTTTTCTGGAACTTTATTTAATTCAAAATTAATATGTTCTTCATAAATTCCTTCATTTTGTGCGATAGTGATTAATGATCTTAAGTCTGTAATGTCATGATGAACCAAAATAGTGAATAATTGTATTGGTAATTTTCTGATCAATATTTTAATGGAATCTTTAATTGCCTGAACATGAATAAGAAAATCTGGCTGGTTACCTTCTAGGTGCAATTTCGAAATCAGTACTTGACGTCGTTTTTCTGCTTCTTCGCAGAATGCTCTTAGATTTCCTTTGTAAGGTGTCTCCCTGAAGTTCTCCAGTAGGTTGTAGGTCGGTGTTTGGGGTTTAAATTATGAAATTAGTCTCGATCTAAGGGTAGGCCAATCTTTACTGTTCGGAGGGCCCAATGATCGTGTTACGTGTCCGTCCAAGTTTCTTTCGATGGCTCCAAGAAGAATCCTCTGTTGTCGCACATCATTAGTTGGGTAGAGTGAAATTACATAGTCCAATCTGCTGACGAAAGTGTAGAGAGTTTCTGGATTTACCTTAAATGGCATGATGTCTTTTAGCTGCCGACGAGCTTCAGCAAGGTTGTTGTCGCTTAGCGCAACGATTTGGAGTGCGGCGAAAACTGGTTGTGCCATTGTTATAGTAAATTTTGTTATTATAGTAAACTAAAAATTGGTTTTAGTTTATATTTGATTTCACTTATTAAGATTTATGTTCGCGCAAATTTGAATTTAATGAAATTGTTAAAAAACTTGAAGTTTAGTGTAAGTTAGTTTAGGGCGAAGGCGGGAGCATAATAAAGTTTTCTCTCGCTCTCGGCGAAGTCGCCCCGTCTTCGCCAACCTTCGTTAAGCTAGGCTCTAAGTACTTTGTCGAAAAATATAGAAGTATTCGTTGAAATTGATTTGAGCCGTCGACACCTTTTCTTTCCGTTTTCGTTTTCGCAATTAATAATTTTAGCCACCGCCAAGTTTTTTCTCGGTTTTGATAATTAGAAAACTATCTAATTTTTCAATTTACGTGTTTGTTTAAATTAATTTTTTTTTAATGTATATGTTGTTATTAACTTTTAGGTGCCTTTGGACTTATTGTTTTGTTTCTATTCTTCCACTTTTATTGGATAAGCGAATTGGAATTATAATCCAAGTTGAAGGGTTTTAATTGTTTTGCGTATAATAATACGAGAACTGAATTATAAAATTTAATTTATTTTTCACTCGAGGTTCTTGTAAGGAAGTTCTTGGGCTGGGATATTGTGCTCAGGGCTCCCAGGGTCACTTACATGGCGCCCGAACAGGGACTTCAAGGATTACGGGAAATTTTTAAATATTTTTTCCGCAAAAAAAAAAAAAAAAAAATATATATAATTTTTTCTCAAGAAAATAAAATTTTTTTTTGGGGGTACATGGCGTAAAGACCCATGAGATAGACACCCAGACCCTAAGATCAGACCAATTTTTTTTTTTCTCTTACACACACACACAGCAATTTCCTTACCTTTTCCCTCTACGAAACAGCGTGGTGGCCCAGGATTACGACGGAGTCTCGCACTCGTTTGTCGGATCCGAAGCCATTGCCGGCCCCGGAGCACGTAGCGGCCGCGGATTACGACGGAGCTAAGCTCGATTGTCGGGTCCCGGAGCACGCTGGAATTTTTTTTCCTGGAGAAAACGGGAAATCGGTGTGGTTGAAAAAAAAAAAAATTTTTTCTCCTCTCTCGCTTCCCACGTTGTCCCGAACGCGGTGGATACGTGGCCGGCGACTATAAGAGGAGCACACCGGGCTACCAGAAGTCAGTCAAGCTCCGGCCCTCAAGCGGGGAACATCGTCGCGAACAACAGACTCCTATAAACATTCGGCATCCTAGCCCAAAGGACCCCGAGTCCTGTGAACATTCGGCATCCTAGCCCGAATCCTAGCACCGCGCGCATCAACCAAAGGACCCCGAGTCCTGTGAACATTCGGCATCCTAGCCCGAATCCTAGCACCGCGCGCATCAACCAAAGGACCCCGAGTCCTATAAACATTCGGCATCCTAGCCCGAATCCTAGCACCGCGCGCATCAACCAAAGGACCCCGAGTCCTATAAACATTCGGCATCCTAGCCCGAATCCTAGCACCGCGCGCATCAACCAAAGGACCCCGAGTCCTATAAATATTCGGTATCCTAGCCCGAATCCTAGCACCGTGCCCAAAAAGGACCCCCGAGTCCTATAAATATTTCGGTACCCGCGTACACAATCAAACGGTACGAAATTTTTTTTATAAATTTTTCCCCCCCTCCGCTCTCTGTCGCTTGGAAACCATGGGCGTAAGATGGATCTCGTATCGCCGCAAGGAGGAACTCCAACTCCTCTTAGCCGAGTTCGGGTTACCCCAAGGGGGAACCGTCGAAGAACTGCGCAGTCGGCTAGCGACTTTTCTCACCCGGGAGGATCTAGAGCCGGAACTCCTGGACCGAGCCAGAGCATTGGCTAGTACGTTCCCAGAGGCAGCCACACCCAGGGATAAATCCCCGACCCCTCTGGGAGGACAAGAACCCCGGGAACAGAAGCCAAGCACAGCAGTCGTCGACACCGGGAGCACCCCCCTAAGACTGGAAGTACCACCAGGCAACCGACCAACAAGGAACACAAACGCGGACCCACCTGCACGCGAGGAAATATCCTCCGCCACCTTGGCAGAAACAGTCCGACCCGCTCACATTTATCGAACGCCTGGAAGTACAAGCCGAAGCATACCGACTCAGGACCGCACGACTCCCCAGAGTAATCTCCGGATTGCTTACAGGAAAAGCGGAAAGTTGGTACCGCACATTCCAAATGCAGGACGTGTCGTGGGAAGTTTTCAGGAAAGAATTTCTTGAATTCTTCCTCCCACCACAATACTTCCAACGATTGGAAGACACGATCCGGACGAGATACCAGCAACCGGGCGAGAGCTGCAAGGAATATGTAGTGGAGCTCCGACTCCTGATGCAGCGGGCAAAATTTACTCCGACGCAGGAACTGGAGCGACTCTACCAAAACCTTCGACCGGAATACCAGCTATTTGTGAGGCGCCAAGACTTTGAGGATCTGGCCACTCTGATCCAACGGGCCACGGCCTATGAGATCACACGCGACCGCGATCGAGCACTGCATACAAACTTTCTAGCAGCTATGCCACACAGACAACCCCGACGATTTCCAGCTCCCATACCATCCACAGGAAACGTGAGTCACCCCTGGAACTTCCAGGCACCCCGGCGACAAATCGAATGATGGCACAGGTACCCGAACCTCACATCGATGTCCGGAACGCTTGTTCCTGCTGCGGGGAGACGGGACACTTTCGCCAAGAGTGCCCCAATTCCCAGGTCTTGTTCTGCTGGCAGTGTGGAAGAAGGGGAGTGCGGACCAACGAGTGCTGTCGGGCCCGAAACCCGGGAAACGGACCGAGTCCTCGCCCATCCGGGGAACCAGCGAGGACCACACACCAAGGACCCCAGAATTAACCCCACCGTTACGGTTCGAAGGGGGGCGCATCGTGGCGACGGTCGGCATCGAGGGGAAGATATTTCACGCCACCCTGGACACCGGGGCGTCAAGGAGCTTCATCAGCGCGAAGGTAGCCGACGACATTGGGAATACCAATAACCGCCGGGATGTACGAACGAGGATTGCCCTAGCAGATGGATCCACCACCGACGTCACCCACGCCCTGACCACCACCGTAACCCTAGGACGGGATACGGCTAAGACCACACTGCTAGTGCTACCGTCCATCTTGGACGAGATCATTCTCGGAATCGACTTCCTCTGCGGGATCAAGACCACTATCCAGTGTGGGAAAGCCCAGTTGTCTCTCTCCTACTACACTCCGCCGCTAACAAGCAGAAGCAAACCACCCTTCGTCACCCCACGAGTAGTCGTCAGTCCAAGCGCCGTCGGACCAACACCACCACCACGCTGCACGGTACCACCCGTGGCAGCTCCTCGACGATCGGCGTCTCGAATACAAGTCAACGAGCCTACCGCAGCTCCACGACGATCACCGGCACTTCTACAAGTGGAGACCCACACCGTAACACCGCGACCTCGACCCACGCCGTCACCAGGGAATAACTCTTTTTATTTAAAACCTTTGGCCGACGCCGCCGCAGCACGGAGAAACAACCCCTTTCGAAAGTCACCAACGACTACCCACCCACCAGGACAAACCCAAGGGGTGACAGCCACCCTAGCAACGGTCACCACTGAAGGACCCGAGGAAGCGCGGATCCAATCCTTTCTCGAAGCGGAACTCGCCCCATTTGAGCATATGACCGGTACCTCTCACATAGCCGAACATAGGATTGTCATGAAGGACGACAAGCCCATCAAGCAGAGGTACTTTCCAAAGAACCCTGCCATGCAGAAAATCATTAACGAACAGGTTGATGAACTGCTTCGCGACGGACGCATCGAGCCCTCCCGGAGTCCTCACAGCGCACCCATCGTCCTCGTCGGCAAGAAGACAGGAGATGTGCGCATGTGCGTGGACTATCGCCAGCTAAACGCTCACTCGGTGCCCGACGCCTACCCATTACCGCGGATAGGACACATCTTGGAACGACTTCGCAACGCTAAGTTTATCTCGACGCTGGATTTAAAAAGCGGTTACTGGCAGATCCCGGTGGCCCCAGACAGCCGCGCCTGTACCGCATTTACCGTGCCGGGCCGCGGACTCTTCCAGTGGAAAGTAATACCATTCGGCTTGCACTCGGCGCCTGCTACATTTCAGCGGGCACTGGACAGCGTGATAGGACCCGACATGGAGCCTCACGCATTCGCCTATCTAGATGACATCATCGTCATCGGGACCTCGTTGGACGAACACTTCACCAACCTACGGGAAGTACTCCGACGGCTTAGGCAGGCCAACTTGAAGCTGAATAAAGCAAAGTGTAAGTTTTTCCAGCGCAGCATAACTTACCTAGGACACGTCATCAGCGAAGACGGAATCCACACCGACCCAGACAAGACAAGAACTGCAAGGAACTTCGACGATGACTGGGGGTAGCATCCTGGTACAGGCGATTTGTGGAGAACTTCGCCACAATCGTCCAACCAATGTCCGCCCTGCTCAGGAAAGGAAGGAAATGGACCTGGAGCGACCCTCAACAACAGGCATTCGAGGAGTTGAAAAGAAAACTCATCGAGGCACCAGTACTGGCCTGCCCGGACTTCAACCTCAAATTCCAACTACAAACCGACGCAAGCGACTTCGGCCTTGGAGCCGTTTTAACCCAGCAAGTCGATGGAACAGAACGAGTCATCGCCTATGCCAGCAGGAGGTTGCTTGCAGCAGAGGAAAATTACTCGGCTACGGAAAAAGAGTGCCTTGCTATAGTGTGGGCAATCAGGAAAATGAGGTGCTACCTCGAAGGATACCGATTTGACGTTATAACAGACCACCTCGCCCTGAAGTGGTTGAACTCAATTGATAACCCGACAGGCCGAATCGCACGATGGGCCCTCGAACTCCAACAATTCCAATTTGACATCTCATACCGACGGGGAAAACAGAACGTCGTCGCGGACGCCCTGTCCAGGCAACCGCTAGCAACGCTCCAGCAGGTGAATGAGACCGACGAACCGTGCAAGTGGATCACCGCGAAGATCAGGCAAATCGAAGCCAACCCGGAGAAATTTCCTGACTACATCCAAGAGAACGGGCAACTCTACCGACACCTCGACAACGCGTTTAGGAAGGAAGACCGTGGAGCATGGAGACTTTGCGTACCCAACAGCCATCAGCGTCGGGTTCTGGAAGAATGCCATGACCACCCCACTGCAGGACACCTAGGGATCAGGAAAACGACCACTCGAGTCTGCCAACAATATTATTGGCCGGGTTTGTTTCGAGACATCGCTCGTTACGTTCGACAATGCCCAGCCTGTCAGCAATTTAAGGTGAGTCAACGCAAACAAGCAGGGAAGATGCTAACCAGGAAATCGGAGGGACCATTCTCAACCCTGTGCGCGGACTTCGTAGGGCCTCTGCCCAGGTCCCGCAAAGGACACACGATGTTACTGGTGTTTTTGGACCATTTCACCAAATGGGTGGAGTTAATACCCTTACGCCGAGCTACCGCCACCAGTCTGGAATTAGCCTTCCGGGAGCGAATACTGGCTAGGTTCGGCGCTCCTAAAACTTTTTATCTGCGACAATGGGACCCAGTTTACCAGTAGGGCCTTCAAAGCATTCTGCAAGAAAGCAGGAATCGAGGTCCAACATACTGCTCCATACTCCCCCCAACATAACCCTACAGAGCGAGCCAACCGCACCATCAAAACGATGATCGCGCAGTACGCCACAGAGGACCAACGAACATGGGATCACCTGTTGCCGGAAATCACCCTGGCCATCAACACGAGTGTCTCCGACAGCACCGGATTCAGCCCAGCGTACCTAGTACAGGGTCGTGAGCCCCGATTACCCGGAAGCTGGTTCAACGAAGTTACACCAGGGGCCGGCGAAGCGCCCAGAGACCCCCAGAGTAAGGCAGAACATCTCAAGAACATTTTTCAAACAGCCAAGGAAAACATGGAGAGAGCAGCCCAGGAACAAAGTCGCTATTACAACTTGCGCCGACGGGAATGGAGACCGACCATTGGGATGTGGGTTTGGGTCCGAACCCACCACCTGTCCAACGCCGCGGAGGCGTTCAATGCAAAACTAGCACCAAAGTTCGAAGGTCCCTATAAGATCATAAAATTTCTGTCACCAAACATCGCCAGAGTCCAACTCCGAGGAACACGCAAACGTCGCAACGCAAATCTAGCCGATTTGAAACCCTTTCATGGGGATCAGACCGCCGAGGACCCAGAAGAGGACGCCGAAGGGATCCACGAATCCACTCTAGATATTCATCAAACCCGAGTTTGCCCTTTTCACTGACTCTCCACGCTAACACGTTCTTCTCTCCTATCTAGCGCCGAGAGCGGATACTTGACACCATCCAGCCGTGGGTCTTCCCCCACCGAGGCCCCTTGGACACCGCCCATGAGCCCCCGGCCTTGGAAGTTGCCACTATCCTGGCCCGAGTCAGCCAGTACGCTGCCCAACACGCCCGTCGACTCGTTGGCACTCAGCAGCCATAGCGACCACCAGGGACCAGAACAGCCGACAGACGACGTCCCGCAGTGCAGCCAGGCGAATCCACTGTGGTGCTCCGTGTCGCGACTGGCCACCATTCACGTCCTGGAACCCCTGGGCGAGGAGGTCCAACCGGTCGCGCAGGCCACTAGCATATGGGTGGGCGTAGCCGGATTAGGTCCACATCCTGGGGACGACACTCCAACTTGCAGCCAGGCGGACTCAAGCCTGCTTACCGCTACCCGACTGGCACAGCTGCAAGCCCTGGAGCCCGGGGACGAGGCCACTCAGCCAACAATAAGTGCCATCAGCCACTGGGTCAACGAGGTAGGACTGCCCTCCTTCGGACCCTCCATGTTGGAGGAGAGCCTCCGCCAAATACGGGTTGTAGCCACCGGCTCGGTTGGCAGTTCCGAGCTCGTCTCCGGAAGCTCGTCTGAGTCGGCGAGCACTTCCGAGGTGTCGTCCGAGCCGGAGAGACTGCACCAGCACGCAGCTCTCCCTCCAGTGGCCATGCGCCTAGCTGCAGCCAACGCAGCCTGGGACCAGATCCCCGTTGCGGACGACAGCTCGAGCGAGGAGTCGAACCCGGACTCTGCACTGTCGACGGAACAGAGCTCCCGCAGCAGTCAACCGGTCATCGGCAACGACCAGGGCAGTCCTAGCAGGTCCGACGACAGCAGCATCCAAGGCGAGGACGATCCACGTGGGGAAACCCACAGTCCTCAAATGGCGGAGGACTGCTACAGCGACGTCAGCGAGGAAGAGCGACCGCTGCCATGGATCGCCGAGGTGGCGAACGAGGCGATGGCAGCCCTGCAGCCGGCAGACGACGTCCCCGGTGGCAGCCACGACGAGTGTCCAGTGCCCTGGGAACTCTGCCTCGATTTGGAAGAGGAAAGGGAGCTCTGGAACGCCCTGGAAGAAAACCAGCTATCCCCGGCCACCCCGGAGGAGGACCAGTGGACAGAAGCCCCCGCAGAGTGGGCAGTGGACACCGAGCGACGCAGACTCCCCAACGAGCTCATCGTCTTCGTCCAACAACATGAGCGCCGAGGGGTACGCTTCCTACGGAAGGTGGACGAACTTATAGGGTTGCGATCAGCAACCATCGCTTCATCCGCGTCTCGCTCCAGCACCCCGAAGGAATGGGGGGGTGTGAGGAACCGTAGAACGGCCCTCACAAATATAATTTGTAGCCATGTAGAATTTTTGTAGCCATGTAAGATTTTTGTAGCCATGTAGGATTTTGTAGCCATGTAGGAATTTGTAGCCATGTAGGATTTTGTAGTCATGTAGGAATATTTTTAGTTTAGCTTTTTAATAGCCAACGCAGCAGTTGCACACAGTTGAACCACCGAACGCCTGAGCGCGACCAACGCGCTCTCGCTCCCTTCTTCACACACTTCAAAACATCAGCGGCTGCACACAGTTGAACCACCGAACGCCTGAGCGCGACCAACGCGCTCTCGATCTCTTCTTCACACACTTCAAAACATCAGCGGCTGCACACAGTTGAACCACCGAACGCCTGAGCGCGACCAACGCGCTCTCGCTCTCTTCTTCACACACTTCAAAACATCAGCGGCTGCACACAATTGAACCATCGAACGCCTGAGCGCGAACAACGCGCTCTCGCTCTCTTCTACACACACCTCGAACGTCAGCAGCTACACACATTGGAACCATCGAACGCCTGAGCGCAACCAACACACTCTCGCCCGCTTCGAACAGTTTGAACACCTGCACAAAGCCAACACACACATAAGCTTTTCGTCGCACGATCGAACCAAATCGCAACCAACCCGACCGATGTTTTCGAGCAAGGGGAAACAATTTCGCACGATCGAACCAAATCGCAACCAACCCGACCGATGTTTTCGAGCAAGGGGAAACAATTTCGCACGATCGAACCAAATTGCAACCGACCCGACCGATGTTTTCGAGCAAAGGGGAAATAATTTTGCCTGCAAACTGCCGAAGCGCAAGCGCAGCGGCAGCGACGCCGACGCAATGCATGGGGAACACGCGCCAATATCAAAGAGGGGAAATTGAATGACTCTTGAGGCTTCGCGCGTGCCAGACGAGAGATCGAGACGTGACAAACCCGGGAAAACGACCCCACTGTGAAAAGTTTTTCGGACGAGTGCAACAAAAATTGAAGAAAATGGAAAACGAGTGCGGTGATGTGGATGGAGTGCGCGACGCTATTCCCGCTGCGGAGGCATGGGAAATCAACTGGCTGGACCTGCTGTGGACGGAAACGTAAGCGTCAAATATATATTTTTTTCGGATATATTTTGTTTTAAAAATAACCTGAACTGGACTGCAGTTTTGTGACAAGGAGGCTCTGTACACCCCTTGCACAAAACTTAAATAAAGCAAACGAAGTATTTAAAACTAAAGAAAACTATTTGTCTGACCGTGTTTTGTGTGTGAGTGAACATAGGAGGGGAATGGGAACAGTTTTTCTCTTGCCACCACCTAGGAAGACCCATGTTTCTCTGCCGATCGTTGCCGGACCGCGTGGTGGCCAAGGATTACGACGGAGTCTTTTTTTTTTTTTTTTTTTTTCGCGCGGAGTCCCACGGCCCACTTACCCGCCCAACCGACCGAGGGGCGCAGCCGTGTATCGTACGGCACGATTCGCGATAAGATAGACGCGAGAATAGGAAAATAAAGGTAAAGGTCCGGGGAAAAAAGTAATAGTTAGATCAATCTTGTGCCAATGAAGAAAGTATCAATCGTTTTAGGAGCGGCAGAGAGTCAAGATTTGATATTACAGGAAAAAGTCTATTATAGTCAGAACATAATACTCTGAAAGGCTCATGCAAGGCATAGTTAGATCTACAATGATTTAAAATTAGGGGAAAATAATTTCTAGTTAATCTACTTGGCACAGAAAAGTTTAGCCGACTTAACAAGTCGGGGCAGTCAATATCACCATGTATAAGGTTATAAATAAAGATAGTACCAAGCATCGTTCTACGGTTGGCTAGGGATGGTAAATTAATCAAAAGAAGTCTACTAGAATAAGAAGGTAAGATAAGGTTTGCATCCCAGTTTAGGCGCCGTAAAGCAAAAAGAAGGAAGTTTTTTTGTACAGATTCAATACGACCAATATGTATTCCGTATTGTGGACCCATACTCCAGAATCGGACGGACTAGCGAAATAAATAAAGTTTTAGTCAAATAAGGATCATCGAATTCTTTTGACCACCTTTTAATAAATCCAAGCACTCCTCTGGCTTTATTAACCATGGACGAAATGTGATTAGAAAATTTTAGTTTAGGGTCCAAGAGAACGCCAAGATCGTTTACAAGAGTTATTCTATCCAAAGAGCTGCCACTTAACGTGTAAGTCGCGTATATCGGATTGGCCCGATAAAAAGTCATCAGCTTGCACTTGGAACCGTTTAAATTTAGTAAATTAACTCGGCACCAGTTTTGAAAATTATCTAGATCGGATTGCAAGTCTAAATGGCAGGAAATGTCCTTATACTGCAGGCACAACTTAACATCATCTGCGTACATAAGTACGCGAGAATGACTTATAATTGATGGAAGATCGTTAATAAATAATGTAAAAAGTAACGGACCCAGATGGCTCCCTTGTGGGACACCGGAGGTAACACGGAGAATTTCAGAAATTGAATTTTTAAAAAGGACCCTTTGTGACCTGCCATTTAGATAACTTGAAATCCATTTAAGCAGATCAACTGGAAAACCTAAAAGGTCAAGTTTTTGAATGAGAAGTAAGTGATTTACAGAGTCAAATGCTTTACTAAAGTCAGTGTAAATGACGTCTGTTTGAAAACTACGATTGAAGCCTTTTATCACAAATGAAGTGAGCTCTAGAAGGTTTGTGATTGTGGATCTACGTTTTATAAATCCGTGTTGGCACGGAGAAATGATTGATCTGCAAAGGTGCTGCAAATGAGGAGTAATAATTTTTTCAAAAAGCTTAGGAATAGCTGACAACTTAGAAATACCTCTGTAGTTACTGGCTTCTAACTTATTACCTTTTTTGAGAAGAGGAATAACAAATGATTCCTTCCAAATATTTGGGAATTGGGAGGTTTCTAGAGATAAGGTAAACAACTTGTGAAGAGGTTTGCACAGGGCCTTAGCGCAATACCTAAGCACGCACCCAGGAATACCATCGGGCCCTGGCGAATAAACAGGCTTAATACGAAGAAGATCCAAAAGAAGAGAGCTTTCTGTTAAAGTGGGACAGAATATGAGGTTTGACTTGGACATGGTGTAAGAATAAGGCTGTGATGAATAATCTAAAGTAGAGTAAGTCGTTTGAAAAAATTGGGCAAATAAATCGGCTATTGCCTGATCAGTGGTTGCCGTCATGTTTTCGAACGACAGCGAGGAAGGAAAAGAATTAGATTTACGCTTGGTGTTAACAAAATTATAAAACTGTTTCGGGTCCTGAGAGAACTGGACCTTACAACGGTTTAAGTAACTATTATAACACTGAGCATTAAGCACGGTAAATCTTGACCGAGCACTTAAATATCTAGTAAAAACAGATTGAGAACCGGTATTTTTATATTTCCTAAAAAGTCTGGACTTTACATTTCTTAAGTGTGTCAACTCTTTGCTAAACCAAGGTGATTTATTGGAAGTTGACGGATAGTACCACGGAACACAGGAATTAAAAAATGAGTTTATTGCAGTGTAAAAAACATTAACTGCATCGGACATATTAATGCATAAGTAAAGATCAGACCAATTAAAGCCAGAAATAAAATTATTTAGCCTCAGAAAGTCTGCCTTGCGAAAACAATGCATTCGTTTGGATTTTTCTGATTTTTCTTCTATAACGCTAGCCGTATCAAATGAAAGTTCGATTGTTGGATGATATGGATCTTCAGGTTGCGTGAGTGGTGCTACTCTGGACAGAAACACACCTTCAGGATTTGATACAAAACACAAATCAAGTAGGCGACCTAATGAATTTCGAACATGGTTTACTTGAGATAGAGATATGTCAAGCAGGCCATCAATAAAATCATGCTGTGCTATAGGTAGTAAGACATTCGATCCATCCTCAGTGGACCAAGTAACTCCAGGTATATTAAAATCACCTAAAACTATCAACTGATCCCTATCGGAAAGCTTATTTGCAACGGACTTAATAACGGATAGGTGATTTAAATAATCAGGAAGTTCAGACAACGGCGGAATATATGAGCAAGTTATGTATATAAAGTTACCAGGAAGCGATAACTTTACACAAATAAATTCAATGGTATTGAATTCATCAAAAATAACTCCTCAGACGGGAAGTTTGAATCAACTCCAATTAAGACTCCACCTCCCCGTCTAGAGGGACGGTCATACCTATATATTGTGTACTTACCTGGAAAAACTTCGGAGCTAAAGATCTCCGGCTTTAACCAGGTTTCTGTGAACACAATAATATGAGATGCAAAGGAAAGGCTATCAGAATACAATTTAGTGAGTTTGCTACGCAAACCTCTTGCATTCTGATAGGAAAGAAGGAGGTTAGAAGTTAGTTTTTTGAAATTGGTACACTGGTTTGGCTTCGACTAGGAAGTTTTACTCCCACGGGCCCCTTCTTCTTTATCTTAGCCTCGAACTCTTTTACAACCATATTATCCGGCCAAAAGTCGCCCGAGCATATGGCTTCAAAAAGCTCGTTAGGGACAGTTATCTTGAAAGATGAAATGTCTCTAGCATAAGAAAACTTAAACTTTTCCACCTTTACACTATTACAATCGGCTTTAGTTTTGTCTTGTATATAAGACAATACATCAGAAGATGTTTGATCAGGGGAAAGCCGAGAAACGAAAATTAGTTTCTTTAGTGGAACCACTGTAAGGGATTTTGGTGGAGCAGACATTGTTTCTGCAAAACCAACTTGAGCCGGTTGTCCGGACTCAGTAGTCCCTTGTGGTGGTGATGCTACATTCTGAGAGATAAGTGGATCCACTAATTGTGAAACCACTCCGGACAAATCGGAATTCTTATTCTTGCACTCGCTTGTCGGATCCGAGGCTGTTGCCGGTCCCGGAGCGCGTAGTGGCCGTGGATTACGACGGAGCTAGGCTTGGTTGTCGGGTCCAGGGTCAGTGCGGGCTCCGGAACGTGCGGCTGAGAGAGAT
Source organism: Drosophila carrolli (assembly GCA_018152295.1). Lineage (NCBI taxonomy): Eukaryota > Metazoa > Arthropoda > Insecta > Diptera > Drosophilidae > Drosophila > Drosophila carrolli. The sequence continues at coordinate 828,109 of JAECXJ010000269.1, forward strand.
TTCGACGGAGTCTTGTACTCGATTTTCGGATCTAACTCCGCTGCAGGTTTCGGCCCATGGTCGGCATCTCTGGGTGACAATGCCCACAAACCCCTTCCTTTCCTTTTGTTGTTGTCTCTGCCGATCGTGGTCGGACCGCGTGGTGGCCAAGGATTACGACGGAGTCTTGTACTCGTTTGTCGGATCCGAGGCCGTTGCCGGTCCCGGAGCGCGTAACGGCCGTGGATTACGACGGAGCTAGGCTCGTTTGTCGGGTCCAGGGTCAGTGCGGGTTCCGGAGCGTGTGGCTGAGGGAGATTGCGACGGAGCTTTGCACTCGATCGTCGGATCTAACTCCGTTGCCGATTTCGGCCCATGGTCGGCATCTCTGGGTGACAGTGCCCACAAGACCCCCTTCCTCTTTTTTTTTTTGTGTCTGGTTCTGTTGATCGTGGCCGGACCGCGGGTTGACCAAGGATTACGACGGAGCTAGCCTCGGTTGTCGGATCCAAGGATCATTGCGGGTTCCGAGGCGCGTGGCGGGTAGGGATTACGACGGAGCTTTGCTCGATTGTCGGATCCAAACCCGCTGTGAGTTCCGGCCACGAAGTCTGAATAGGGTCATTCTTATCTCGCCCCCCCCCCTTGAGTCCTTGAACTGAAATAAATATTTGTAAGTGACCCTGGGAGCCCTGAGCACAATATCCCAGCCCAAGAACTTCCTTACATTCTTTTTTACGAATACTTTTTGTATCGACTGCGCCAGTTAAGTGTTTAATTTTTGTTGAGTAGAACTAATGACCGAAGAATTAGTTTCACGTCTTTATTCGATAGATCTCAGCTTAAGACTAAATTCTTGTGACACAAATATTACTTGTGCTGCCCTTTGTTTACATAAGTTGGCGAGCGAGATCGCCGGCTTGGGATATTGATTGTACATAATAATTTAAGAATAAGAGTGCCACTCAGAGAGCGGGACTTAGTCATTGAAAGAATTGTTTATGTTATTTTGATGCAGCATCGCCTGCTCCGGATGTGGTTGTTTACATTGGTTCAGAGTGGGATCGTCTACGCTGCAGATTCTTATTTCTTAAAACATAAGTGGATATGTGAATATGTCACTATATATATATATAAATAAATTATTTATTCAAAGAATAAAAAATTAATAAAAAATAAATAAAGTTTAAAACAGGATAATTGTTTAATTAGAACGACGACAAAATGTTAAATAAATTTTCGAAACAAAAAAAAGAGTAAATAATAATCTAATTTAATTATTAAAAACCGTCCGAAAGCAGGGTACCGCGTCACTTTGAGCGCGCCAAGCCAAAAGTCCAACAACAATTACAACGTTGCTAACTGCGGACAAGCGAAAAAGTTCACCGCTGCAGCTGCTTGTATATGAGGGCTTATGTATTGGTTATGTATAGCGGCTGGGATGATTTTACCAAGTATTAATTTTCGAGTTTCAATAAATAAATTGGGGGTGACAGTGATTGCAATAATATAACACAGTTAAAGGTTGCATCCAACGCACTATGGGGTAAATGACCACTTTATCTGACATTTAGGCATTTTTTAAAAATGTTCCAATTGGAATAAAATTAGTGTCAAGAAAACATAACACTATTATGCCTCAAACTTAAAATGTTAATATTTAACAGTTTAATGTAAGTATAACAGCTGTAAAGTCAGCTGTTGCATCCGAAAGAGCGCTTGCCAAGTTTTCATATTTTTTGCTGTGGTCTTTGATTTTTATTTGTTCACATACAACTCAAAAAACAAACGCACAAACTCTTGAATATGGATTTCCCAGGTTTGGACTATATGTTAAATATGATTAATTGCTTAAATGGTACGAGTTTATACTACCATTTGTTAATTTTATAAATGCATCTTAAGCTGGATTTTGAGAAACAAACTTCAACTTTGGTTAGGGTTTTGGAAAGGAGTTTTGCATTATTTTGAAGTACGTCCAAGTGTATGTTGTAGCGTTGTCAATTGGTGGAAATGTAATTTTTCTCAGGTAACCTCACTTTTTCCAACATGAATTTGTTCGCTGTATGGAACAGGCAATTCAATGCTTTTTCGATCTTTTTCCACAACAATGTGGACAATGCAATTTTAAAAGAAACAAGAAAGGATATTAAGAAACAAAAAAGATATTACAAATCGATTACATTTTGATTTCTATGCCTATATTACTAAAAACAATGAAGCTATGTCGATTTTGCGCTGCATTTTGCCATCGTTTCTATGACAGCTATATTATACTGTTGTCCAATTTTAATTTAATTACAAAAAAAAAAAAAAAACTAAAAACAACAGAGTTATAATTTTTTTGAATTGTTTTTTTCCGATTGTTCCTATGGGAGCTATATGATATAGTCGCCCGATCGTGCTCGTTCCGACTTATATACCGCCTGTATCAGAAAGACAATTTTTGGTATTGTTTCAAGCAGATAGCTTTAAAACTGAGGGACTAGTTTGCGTAGAAAATTGCTCACAATATTACATTTTTCATAATTTTGTGGGCAGAGGGGGAGTGGAAAAATTCCAATATTCTAAATTCTAAGCACAAAATTGGTGTCCAAATTTAATATTACTAGTTTTAATAATGCCCGTAATAAAAAATTTTGTATCGATTTTTGCGGGGGGTGGGGTTGTGGGTGGTGTTCGGTGGTGGGTGGTCAAGACACGCCCACTTTCTTATGATAGTTTCATTAGGTCTATAGTAACATAATCCAAAAACTGCAGTGAAAAATCTCTTTTCGTTTACTCGTATTATTAAATGCCAGATAAAGTGGCCATTTACCCCATAGTGCAACGGCGGTTCAAATGTGTTATATTGATTATATTAATTGCGAAAAAACGAACGAACACGAAAAAAGGTGTCGACGGCTCAATTCAATTTCAACGAATGTCTGTTCTATATTTCGACAAAGTACTTAGAGCCTAGCTCAACGAAGTTTGGCGAAGACGGGGCGACTTAGCCGAGTGCGAGAGAGCGAGAGAGAAATTGTGCTCCCGCCTTCGCCCTAAACTAACTTATACTAACCTTCAAGTTTTTAACAATTCCATAACAATAAATTCACATTTGAGTCAACAAACAACACCAACGTATTTTTAAAAAAAAACATTGTAAATTAGAACCAATTAAATCCAGAACTAGTTCAAAAAACATTTTTATTCGTTCATAGCATTATCCAGGAAATAAACGACTACTCACTACTATAAGAAAATGAGAACAACAACTGAAAGCGCAGGCGCGAGAAGTGGCTTGGTCCCGAGGGCCAGTCGGCTATGGGAATACCCAAGCATACCAAAAGTGTAGCTGATGGTGTAGTCAGCCTTTGGAGGAGATATCAAGAAACGACTGCGTCTTCTGCGACAAGGAACCCGTTGGGCATCCCAGAGCTGGTATGGGCCAAGTGACTCTAGCCCGATGAGCCGGATGTCGGGCAGGGCGAAGGGGCTTGACTAGAACGAGGTGATTATTACTTCATTAGATGACAAGGGGGAGCAACAGCAGGAACAGGAATATGCCGGTTACTCACATGCAATGGCAGAGCGAAAATATATAGTGTTGCACCAAGCTTGCCAGGGTGACGAAGTGGAACGCTCCGAACTCCGAGTACAAGTCAAGCCCCGGACCGATAGCCGATCCAGCGGACGCCAACCATCAGGGCTAACACCGTGGTCAATGTCAAATTCGGTAAACAGTACTGTGAAAGTCGAAGTCAAGAAATCGCGCTTGGCGACTACTTCAACTGGCTATGTCTAAGCAACTAGAAGACACCACTGATCCGAACGGTTAAGTTACTTGAAAAGCATCGGCACTGGCCGATAGTCAGGGCTATATGTTATTTGAACGAAATCGACTATACAGGGCTGCACTTGGGTTTCCCTGTCCCAAGGCTGTAATATGTAACTAAACAATGATATCTTCGGAAATTAACTTAACAATAAGAATAAACAATAAAAATTATAAAAAGACATTAACAAATTTAAAAACTTAACAACTAATTTAATACTTTCGGTAGATGCATCCAAATATAATATCTTTTTTGTTAACACTCTCCCTTTTTTTTTAGGAATTCAAAAACGACCAGTTTTTTTCGTGGGTAGCCGATATGGCCGATCAAGCGAAATTACTGCATCCGGAAGCACAGCAAATACAGAAAGCTTAAAGTCCAGACGTATTATAGTTCCACGAAACGATCGTTTTTTTCTTGGATCCCGGTATGGAAAGCGAAACGGAAAGCTTTTACTCAATTACGAGCAAAACAGACTAAGTATGGCATTGAGCAGAAGTTCTGGAATTAAAGAGGAGAAACAAGTTTCTAATTTAAGTACCAGAACCTATTATCCTTTGATGTCGTGCACTTATGTTGGTATAAGTAACTACTACAGTTGCATCGCGTAAGTTTTTTCCGCTCTGACCTAAACAAATAATTAACCTACTTTCTGTGAAACTTTATTTAACACAGCGTCCACCAGAATTTTGGGCTATGGGATGAAAACACCAACTAAATATTTTGAGAAGGTTATCGGATAAACGAAAGAAGCAACCCAAACGATGGATTGATCAATAATTTAAGTTTTTAGTGGCATGCTCCTCTGGCGTCCATAGAAGCTTTTCACTGGGGCTAACATTTAAAGTACTTAAAAATAATCATTAACGACAACGAGAGAAAATAGAAATTAAAGCTCCAACTAAAGGCACTCATACATCATTTGGCGTGTTATGGATTGATCAATTAAAATGCTTTAATTTGTTAAACATTGTCATCAAAACAAGCACAAATAAAAAAATTTCACAAATTAATTTTCTTGTTTAAACTTTTCTTGAAAACCTTTTAGGAATAAGGTACTCATACACCTTATACAAACCATTTACTTAAATGAATTCCAATTGTTATACACTTTGTAAAAACTTCCTGGATTTACTTCGTCGTACACTCCTTTGTACTTTATTTTAAATTAAAAAAAAAATACACAATTATATAATATAACGGTTCTGTTATGAAGGTCCTAAGGAGTTTCAAAACAATCGGCCAAGGCCAATCGAAACAACTTAAACGATTTTTTAAACATTTTTTGGAGTATATAGAATTTAGCCCACATGATCTTTTTAAAATCCTTTCATTTGGCAGGCTGCTATAAAAATGCCCTAATTACTTTGCTTAAGCAGGCCAAACGAGAATATGTTAAATGGCGTATTTAATAAGTTTAATTTTTATTGCTTCGTCACAAAATTTGATATCTTAAATTTTGTATGTTGACGGTGGGAGCGTAACAACTTTTACACCCGTTACATCATCTTCTGATGCAATAATAAACACATCTTACTCATCGGGCACTGCCGGCCTAGCTGACCTCCACAACTAATAACCTTTTGGAGCTCACTTCATTTGGAATAAAGGGTTTCAAAAGTTATTTCTCAAACAGACGTCATTTACACTGTCTGTCGTAAAGCAGTTGACTCTGTACATTACTTACTTCCTGTTCGAAAACTTGACCTGTTATGGTTTTCAGTTGATCTCCTTGTATGGATCTTAAGTTATCTCAGTGACAGGACACAAAGAGTCTTTATTTTTTTAATGCTCCTTCTAAAATTTTCCGTGTTTCCTTAAGTATCCCACAACCTATCTTGATCCGTTTTGTTTTACATAATTTTTTAACGACCTTCTTTCCGTAAAAAGTCATTCTTGCGTACTTATGAACGTAGATAATGTTAGTTTATGCTTGCAGTATAAGAACTCTAATTGCAAGCTAATGACTTTTTATCGGTTTCCAGTTGATTTTCCTATATGGTTCTTAAGTTATCTGAGTGGCAGGACACAAAGAGTCCTTTTTAAAAATTCTCTTTACAGTTTTTAAAAAAGAGAATGATGTTGGACCCCGAACTTCGTGAAGTAAAAGTCTTAAATAATAACATTCACTATTTTTTGGATGTATTGTATACACACGCCCCAAAGTATTATCCTTTTTAACACCAGAAAACTCTGGTACATCTAACCCCTTCTTTCTTCTTTGGAATTTTTTATTAGCCCAAATGTAATAGGATGGCACCTCAACATAAAGAAGTGTTTTTGCAAAGTGGTCAATTTTGCAAAGGTCGAAGAACGCTGTAAGCGTAGTTTTTGCCGGATTAGTTAGTTGATTAGCTAATTGATTGGGTTTATTTGGGTCAAAGTATATCCGCTGACCATTTTCCAAATGAACACTTAAATGAAAAATAGGGGGATATCTTTTATGTATTGGAAACGATAAAATCCTCCATACTGCCTCTGAGCTACTTATGTATCGACCACTTTGGTACACATGGACCTCATCTTTAAGACTCTCGACTGCAACTGTTGCTTGGTCACTGCCCTTGTTAACATATTTACAAATGTATTTAATAGACTTTACTGAGTTGCAATGTTCCACATTTATATGAGCTCCGAAGGTCCGCAAAAGTACGGAATTGTATGACACAACCCAACGATTATCTACAGTTATACCATTAATTTTAACAGTAAGCCCCCCATCCATTGGGGATCTTCGCCGATATTGGGTATAACCATAATTTTCTGTAATAGTTTCCTTAAGAAACTTTTTAGGAAATTTTTTTGTGCATTTATCTTCTTTCATACATGGCGAATTAATATTTAATACACCACATGGCCCATGTATCATGTTAGTTTTAACAATCTCATGCAGCAAAGGATCCATTTGTAAATCAGGAATTTCTGCACAAATGTAAGAATCGATTTGATTAGGCATAATTTTAATCTTTAACCATATAGGTATGTGTACGTGAGGGAGACCACGTTTTTGCCATTCAATGGAATACATGAAGCACTGCACTTCCCCAAATAACCGGCCTTTAATCAACAACGCCATTAAAGCCTTAACCTTCAAATGAAAAACTCGTGATATAATGTCATGTCGATCTTGAGGCTTTTGGCCTGGAAATAACTCATTTGTTATATCCTCTCATTTTGGGTTACATGTAAATGTAATAAAAAGATCAGGACGACCATAATGCCGAACATTAGTCATGGCATCTTGTGTCTTTTCATGCATACATTGAGGTGAACCTGTAAAAGTAGATGGTAAAATAATCATTTGACCAAGTTGAGCCACATCCGCATCACCCCTACCAATAGCGTCTTGAAGATGAATATAACTTTCTGCTCTCAACTTTTTTTGATTTGGTCTTTTTAGATAAATTTTTTTAATAGGGTCACGTTGAGGTATATTTACTGAATAACCGTCCTCTCCGTAGCAAAAAAGTAATGGATATTGTAGGCAGTCATAAGATCGATGAAGTTCATAGATTCGTTTAAGTTTGTTATTATGACTCTCAATAACAATGTCTCGATTTTGAAATTGTTGGTTAACTAATACCAATGCTACTTCATTTGTTTGAGGTGCATTATAACGACCTTTATGAGCCATTGGTGGCATTTTATCAGCGTTAATGACCATTTTGAAGTCTTTGCAATCTTTCGGAACTTTATTAAGAGCAACTTTAACGTATGGATTGCATCTATGCAGCATAGACTGCAGTGATTTTATTAAGCCGTGTTTATTATCAGTTTTATATATTTAGATGATGACTGCCCCATGCCCTTTTCACAAAGCCCAACGGCTTGAACGCTTTGACGGGGATTATTCGTGTGTATTGCTGTTATAATTTAATTTTAATTTATTATTAATTTATTGTTAAGTTTAATTTAGTTTTATGTTTTTAATTTTAAGATTTAAAAAGAAATCAAAATCAGCCGCCGGTCAATTATTGTAGTACACAGAGTCAGAGAGAGAGAGACAGAGACAGTGCGAGAGAATGCATTCGGCGATCAATGCTTGTGTATAATTTGTTGGAATTATTATTCCTACTTTAGGCTAATGTAACTTTTTTTAGAATTGACCTAGAGCTTCAGTAAAACCACCATATGAATCCTTAAAGTATCAGGATTCCCTCGATAAATTTTCATATTGCTAATTGACTTAGATCAGTGTTTTTTTGCCGTTTGGAAAAAATGAGGAAGATTCTTAGATTTTCAAAGATCGATAAAAAATAGTAAACATCAAAATATCGAATATTAAATTAAATAGAATCTTTATTATGTAGAGGACTAAATTTTGACCAAAAATCGCATCGATTGATTAAGGCGTTTAGCAGATTTAAGTTTTATAGAAATTGGGGGTTTTTTGCCACTGGAAGAAAATGGGGGCATGTTTGTGGCCAAAAAAATATATCTTAGCAAATCAATTTAGTGTTATAAGAATTGAATGGTAAAAAATTTTAATAGGGTCATTTAATTAGTTTAGGCTGTGCGTTGATTCTTAGTTTTCAATGAACAGTTTTATATATATAGATAAGCGTAGCATTTTCGATGTGCGTATTTAGGATTTCTAATCGACATTCTAACTCAACCGTATTTAAAGAGAATCGACCCTCATTTAAATATCTTTGCGTTCGCTCTATACTCCTTATATATCCATCTCATTGGTTTTTTAACTCTTCGATTTCCTGGTTGTTACTTTCTGATTTTGGCATTTTTTTTTTTATCGAAGAGTTTTAAATTTAGTTTATTTCAGTTTTTTATTTTATATGTATGTAAATGTGTACAAAAAATTTTGTTTTTATATTTATTAAATTTAAATAATAATAACCAACGAGAGGAATAAGCTGAACTCAAGCAGTGTAGGGGAGTTATTTAAAATGAATTAAGGAATTAATTTAAGGAATCCTAATTTATTTTAATAATTCAATATAATATGCCGAGCGCACGTAGTGCAGGGGAGCACACGCCACGCTCAAACACCAAAAAACGAACAAACGTTTAGGCAGCGGCAACGCTTGCACCGTTCCAGCGATCGAAAACGAAAACGACGAAAAAGAACTCGAAAAAACGGGATGCGCTGTCTGTGTGTGTGTGTATGTGTGTACGGCTGGCGGTGCTCAACGCAATGCTAACGGAGGATGATGCACTGACCGATAACTAAGGGCAACGAATATATAAACCTGACGCTTAAAAGCGCGGGAAATGGCGAAAAGCGAGGGAAATTTGAAGAAATTATACCTTTTCACAATTTTCAACTTTTACCTTTTTAATTTTTTGCAAAACTATAATTGGTGTTCACTACGACGAGAAATGGGGGAATTTTATTTTTTAAAAAAACCAGGATGCCGACAAATATTTATTTGATTTTGGTCCAAAGCGATTCACTTATGTATGTATGTATAATTCAAAATATGTAAATATGTATGGATGTATATATCAGAATTATAATCGTTAGTACATGCAAGTTTTTTTTAATTTCTTGGTTAGAATGCTCGCTATCTACCGAATTTTTCACACGAATGCAAAAAGTTGAAAGATGGGCCAAAACACAATTAAAAAACGCTTTCAACTTTTCGCACTCTATACCTGCTTGGCCAATTTTGGGCTTGAGACTTCCTTTTTTTCCATTTCAACAGCAGCCAGAGGGAGGGGTCAGCAGACTTCCAACGCAGTTCCAAAAAAAAAACGAAAAATTAGTTGCCGTACCGACGCGAGTTTTTGTTTTTATTTTTGGTGAAAATTAAAATCGCGAAAATCCAAATAATCACGTCGGGGTCACCATGAAAAACTTAATACTTTTTTGTTTTAATAAAATACGCGACTTGTTGGATCTGTGACGATTTTAATAGCGACGAAGCGACGAAAGGGAGTGCGGTTTGGATCGGGTTCGATTTAACACTGACTTTTAATTTCAATATATAAACGCTTAAGCCTAACTTAACGATGGGGGCGACAGACGGGGCAAATTCGCGAGAGCGATTAAATCTTTATTGCGCTTCCGCTCCCGCCTTACACTATTCAACAAACTAAAAAATGCAAAGTGCGCGAAAAACTAGTTTGTATTAATAAAAATCGCGACTTTGATTGGATATTTGACGATCTTATATTTGAAACGATGAAAGCGACGAAAGGGAGTGCGATGTTGATCGGGTTCTATTTAACACTGTGTAACGAACTTATTTTTTACGTTCTGCTCGCTACGAGTATCGTGCGGCTAGCTCAGAAGATTTGTGTTGTTCGTCCCACCAAATTTATATAAACGTGACCGCCCGATTGTCTAGTGAGAACGCACAGAAGGTTAGGATATTTACAAATATCTTTATTCGCCGACGTGTCCCTCGGCCTGGGACTAATGGTGACAGATGGGTATCTCAACGCCTCCCTTGAAGAATTGTTGTCGCTCATCCGTCGCTCTCCGCTGCCTCGCTGCTCGCTGCTCCGTAACGCCTCCGCTGTCTTTGGCCTCGGGGCTTCTGAGGGTCTAGGGATGCGTCACCGTTCCCAGACTAGGGTGAACAGGCACTGGGCTCTCAAAGCGTACGCCTTTCGCAGCCACAGCCTCCTGTCCCTGGATCTGTCCCGGCCGGTCACACCAGACGCCTACACAGTTTTTACCTGACGGTTCAAGCATACGCCGGAAGGCCGCCAATGTAGTCCGGACGCTAGGTTCAAGACGAACGCTTCCGCCCTCGCCTCTTCGCCGTGGACTAGATACGTCGGAGTGTAGCTTGGTTGTTGCTCTGCCTGCGATGACTGCTCGTCGTGTCTCGTGTCCTCGATGTCCTCGCTCTGCTTGCGGCGCGACTCTGCTTCCTCCTGATGTTGACTTGACTTGTTTTATTCACTGGTTTTCTGCTTGTCTACTGATCTTGCTGGATTGACTCCTTGTGATCGACTGATCCCACTTCTTGCGCTCGGCCCGCTTTTATAGGCCGGCGTATCCCGTTAGTTCTCGGCTTCTCCTTTTTCGGTTTTGCGCACGGCACCATACTCGGTCCAAGGTCCGCCGCCTTCTACCGTTACACGTTCTCTCCAAACTCTCTCCAGCCGTACTCTCCAAACTCTCTTCTTGTTTCTCTCCAAACTCTCACCAGCTGTATTCTCCAAACTCTCACCAGCTGAATTCCTCCAAACTCTCATTTATTTGTGAGGAGTTATTTAACTCCTCACATTCTCCCCTTTCTTCGGGAACGAAATGAGACTTGCACATCTTCTCCGGCTGTTATTTTGGAGTTCTCCTTGGATCCGCTGTTCTGGATCGCTGATGTTGGTCCTCCTTCCCTCGACGTCGCTCCTTCTCGTTCTATGTAGTTCAATGGTAAGTTTTTTCCTTTCTTTCTCCACTTTCACTCGTCTCACTTTTTTACTCTCTCCTTTTAGTCTTTCGCCCTCCAGTCGCCCTTGGCCGTAGGGCCTCGATTTTGTATACGGGAGGACCGATGCCGCTTGTGTTATTTATTTGCTTGTATTGTGCGCCCGTGTTTGATGTGCCCGTGTTTTCTGTGTTCCCTGTGCCAGGGTTTCTTTTTTTGCTTATATATTTTATGTTTTTATTTTCTTATGTATTATTATTATTTTTTTTTTTAATGACTTGCATCGCAGTTGGACCTACGGGGTGCAGCTCTGCTGTGCCGTCTCTCCCCTTTCTTCGGCAGCTCTGCGCTAATCCGTATAGAGTCTAACGACGCTACGGATTTGCAGTTGCTGCTCGTATTGTAAACCAATTCCATGCGGCGTATAGGCGGATGACTCGGGCGTATGCCCGACGCTGAATCCGTCTGCCTTGTTGGGGTTTTTATGCAATCTTTCCTTTTCTTATGTACCCTATTTACGCGGCGTATAGGCGGATGACTCGGGCGTATGCTCGACGTTGAATCCGACTGCCTCGTTGTTTGGGTCCCCTTTTTTCTTTTGTTACACCTTATCTACGCGGCGTATCGATGGATGACTCTGGCGTATGCCTGACGCTGAATCCGTTTGCCTCGTAGTCGGGGTCCATAGCATCTTTTTCCATTTACATTCTGTGTCTTATCCTTGTGATTATCCTTTCTGCGTGCTCTTATGCCGTTTCTGTTTGTTGCTGCTTAAGCTCGCCAATGTGAATCGTCCGCTCTTTCTTCGAATGTGTGTGGGGTATTTTACAGATTACCGGCGAGACGAAGTCTACAACCTGGTAAGGACCATCGTACCTCGGGGCTAGTTTCGCAGCAAACCCTTCGGCTGCTTTGGATAGGTGGTGTTCTTTGGCCCACACTATGCTGCCCACCTCTGGTGTCCACTGCCTCCTCCTCAGATTGTAATGTCTGGCTTGGTCCTGGGATGCTTTCTCCATATTTCGTCGTACGAATTCAAAGATTTCTTTTAACTTAGCGGCCTTCTCGTCTGGAGTCTCTGTGTTTCTCCCAGAGCCTAACGTTTCTCTGTCATATAATGCGTTAGGCAAACGTGGTTCCCGGCCTTGTGTGAGAAACGCTGGGGAGTATCCAGTTGACTCAGATATGCTTGAGTTCACTGCTAGCATAATTTCTGGCCAGTTCTCGTCCCAAGTTCTGTGATCCTTTCCTGCGAGTTGAGCTATCATCGTTTTTACCGTACGGTTGCCCGTTCTGTTGGGTTTTCCTGCGGTGTGTAGGGCGCCGTGAATTGCTTCTTTATTCCCATTTCGCTAAGAAATCTTTTAAAGGATCGACTGGTGAACTGTACTCCGTTGTCGGTTATCACTATCTTTGGAGCCCCGAATCTTGATATTACGCGTTCTCTGAACGCCCTCTGTAGGGTCTCCGCTGTCGCTGTTCGTAGCGGCACAATTTCAGTCCATTTGGAAAACCGATCGATTAACACCAGTATCATCTGGTTTCATTTTTTTCCTGCAGCCTACAGCTGATTGGGCTTGTATTTCAGGCAAACTTCACACTTGCGTACGTGGTTTCTGGCGTCTCTGTGCAGACCCTGCGGAACGCACAGTTTCCAAGCCACGACATCTTCATTGCCCGCTCTGTGTGGAATGTGCCTATAGAGAGACTCGCCTTCCATTACGTAATCTGGATATTTTTGTGGTTGGGCTTTTATCTTCTCGCACATACTCCTGATCCAGGTGCAGCTATTGGTTGGTTGTTCCGATGCGTCTTTCATGGCCCTAAGAGTCTCCGGCAACGGTTGTCGGGATAGGGCGTCTGCCACCACGTTCAGCTGTCCTTTCCTGTACGCTATCTCGAAGTCGTAACTCCAGGGCCCATCTTGCTATCCTTCCAGAAGGGCTTTCTATGCTGTTTAACCACTTTAAAGCCATGTGGTCTGTAACTACTTTAAAATGGTAGCCCTCTTGTTGACTCCATTTAGTAACCGGCTTGAGTTGAATTACCCTTTCTCCTCTGTCGCTTCCGTGGATTGCACCTAATCCATATCGCTGGCGTCCTCTAAGGATTAACTTTTTTTCGAAATCTGGTGCCTTTACTCTTGGGTTTGTCCTATCACTTTAAATATTTTTACTATACCGAAATCTGAACAAATTCGATACCATAACTGGTATTGGTAGTTCGTACTGTCCACGCCGTTTCGGATCTATACCTCGCTAGTAACGCGGTGTCCTAGGTAAAGCAACTCTTGCTTGGAGAATTTGCATTTATCGGCGTTTATTCTTAAGTTTGCTTCCTTGAGGCGCCTGAACACCTCCTTTAGATTCCCCACGTGTTCTTTCAGCGTGCGTCCGATCACAATGATGTCATCCTGGTATGCAAAAGCGTATGGTGACATCTCCGGGCCGATTACCTGATCCAGAGCCCTTTGGAACGTGGCCGATGCTGAATGTAGTCCGAAACGCATTACTTTCCATTGGAATAAACCTTTGCCGTGTACTGTAATCGCCGTATATTACCTACTATTTACCTCCAAAGGGACTTGCCAATATCAGTCTTTCAAGTCTACACTGCTTATGTATTTAGCCTCTCTGAGTTGGTCCAGGATATAATTGATCCGCGGCATCGGGTAGGCATCTTTTATGGACTTCGCGTTTATTTGTCTGAAATCAACGCATAGCCTCCATTCGCCCGTCTTTTTTTCACCATTACGATGGGCGAGCTGTACGGACTTCTTGAATGTTCTATGAAGCCCATTTGTAACAACTCGTCCACTTTTGCGTTGATCTCTCCTTGGACTCTTGGATTCTTAGGATAATACCTTTGTTTGATTGGCTTGTCGTCTTTCATGGTGATTTGGTGCTCGACCAATGTAGATGTTCCTGACATGGTGCTGAAATCTGCTAACTGTTTGTCGAGGAATTTCTCAATGTCCTCTTCATCGCCTAAGTGTGAATCGACAGCCACAGACAGCTTTTCTTCCAGACATCCATTGTGCTGTTTTCTTGCCGGTATTCGCAATTCATGCCCGGCATATTTTATTTCCGCCCCAACTCCCGTGAGGAAATTCCATCCCAGCACTAGTTCATCCACTACTCCTGGAAGTATTAGCAGATTCATCTCCAATTGATTGTTTCCAAATTCCACCGTGATCTCGAGCTGTGAGCTTATTCTGCTGCATCTGCCGTCCGCCAACCTAACTTGCCGTTTTGTCCTTGTCATCCTTCCTTTGTCAGCCAGTCTATCCGCTAGCTCCTCGTTGCTGAAACTTGACGTTGCTCCCGTGTCAATTGTGGCCTTGTACGCGACGCCTCCAATTATAACGTACGCGGATAACTGCTGCTCTTCCTCGATCAAATTGCCAGTTAGTTTGGAGAGGAGGCACTTTGCGACCCCTGTGCGCCCCTCTGCGGCTGGGATCGGTGCCCATTTTCCGCCTTTTGGCAGCACTCTACGCTCCTGATGCCAACTTTGCCGCACACCCAGCAGAACAATACTCTTTGGTTTCTGCATCCTCGTGCCCAGTGGTCGTGTCCTCCACAACGGCGACTTGCCTCCTGTGGGTTCATTATGTGGGTCTGTGCATTGGTGGCTCTTGGCATTGGGTTGCGTTCCACCTGAGTGGCGTTTGGTGGCCTCCAAAACGTGTTCGTTGGCTGCCTTTGTTGTGTTACATTGGTCGGTGTCCACTGGCCGTAGGACGGTGTTTGGTTTACCGAGCTGTCTTCACATCTCCTGCATGTAGTTTGTGGTGGTGCTGCGATTTTGTTCCGAGAGAACTTGTGTTCGTGAACGAATTCTTCTCGCTCTTTGTCCAGTTCTTCGTACTTGTCAGCCAGGATCATTAATGTGTCCAGATCATCCACTTTGTACGTTCTTAGTGAAATTCTCAGGTCTGGTGTACAGTTGTCCTTGATTATTTCTAGGGTCTCCTTTGGCGAGTATCCGAGTGGCCTCATCAAAGTCTGCATGTCCACCATGTAATCTTTGAACGGTTCCCTGAAACCCTCTCGGCAGAAAGTACGTCTGGAAACTTTCGCTGAAATCTCCCCATGTCCTCCAATGTTTATTGTTTGAAATAAACCATTTCAGCGCTTTGCCTTGCAACAGCTCTGGCATTGCACGTGGGATCATGTTTAGGTTCAGACCGTACGTGTTCGCGGACCACTCCACCTGTTCTAGGAATTCCAGTGGCTTTTCTGTACCATCGAATTTGAACGACCATTCTCTCACTTGCTTTGCGACTTTGGCGTAATCTGGTGTGTTAGGTCTTTGCTGCCCTGATTTTCTTTCTTGGCTTACGTTTCGACTTCTGCCAGCTTCCTTCATGCTGTCCACTCCAAAACTTGCTATGAGCTCCTCGGCGTCAGGGTTCAGCAATTTGACTGTTGGGCCTGGCTTATCGTCGTATTTCTCTTCCAGCTCAGCCCAGATCTCTGCTACTCCTGGGTCATCTTGTTTCCTCGTTAGGTACTCTGAGAGGGCTTTCCTCATGTCATCCGTTCTTCCCTCCAAAGTGATCCCCTTTCTTGAGGAGATATATCAGTCCTTTCCCCATTTTCTGTTTATCTGCTGATTCTCACCGACCGGACAATCACGTTTTGGGCGCCAGATGTAACGAACTTATTTTTTACGTTGTGCTCGCTACGAGTATCGGGCGGCTAGCTCAGAAGATTTGTGTTGTTCGTCCCACCAAATTTATATAAACGTGACCGCCCGATTGTCTAGTGAGAACGCACAGAAGGTTAGGATATTTACAAATATCTTTATTCGCCGACGTGTCCCTCGGCCTGGGACTAATGGTGACAGATGGGTATCTCAACGCCTCCCTTGAAGAATTGTTGTCGCTCATCCGTCGCTCTCCGCTGCCTCGCTGCTCGCTGCTCCGTAACGCCTCCGCTGTCTTTGGCCTCGGGGCTTCTGAGGGTCTAGGGATGCGTCACCGTTCCCAGACTAGGGTGAACAGGCACTGGGCTCTCAAAGCGTACGTCTTTCGCAGCCACAGCCTCCTGTCCCTGGATCTGTCCCGGCCGGTCACACCAGACGCCTACACAGTTTTTACCTGACGGTTCAAGCATACGCCGGAAGGCCGCCAATGTAGTCCCTGTGGCAGGACGCTAGGTTCAAGACGAACGCTTCCGACCTCGCCTCTTCGCCGTGGACTAGATACGTCGGAGTGTAGCTTGGTTGTTGCTGGGCCTGCGGTGACTGCTCGTCGTGTCTCGTGTCCTCGCTCTGCTTGCGGTGCGAATCCTGGCTCCGTTGTCCGCGTGCTCTTGTGAGACTAGGTGCAGCGGGTCTTGGGCTCTCGGGATTTGGTTAGCTACCCATCTAGGACTCTGGCGATGAACTACGGTGCTCTCGACGCATACGCCTCTCGAGACACCCGTGGTTCGGACGCGCGTCCTTCTTGGCTAGTCGCACCAGGGCCTGCACAATTCTCGCCTGCCGATTCAGGCGTACGCCGGAATTCGACGAGGCAATTGCTTTCGCACGGCAGCTGGTTCTGGACAGCTTCCCTTCCGAGCCCACGGTTCTTTGTCGAAGGACTCTTTTTATTCACTTCTGTCGGATTCGCCGAGCAATACGCCCAGGTCAAATCGCGACACGAATTAGAATGAAACGCCTGGACTTAGCCGCGTGATGCCTTAAGGACCTCAGCTCTAAGTCCCGAACGTCTTGATGTAAAGATCTTGCTCCTGTTGACTCGGCGCGGCTCTGCTTCCTCCTGATGTTGACTTGACTTGTTTTATTCACTGGTTTTCTGCTTGTCTACTGATCTTGCTGGATTGACTCATTGTGATCGACTGATCCCGCTTCCTGCGCTCGGCCCGCTTTTATAGGCCGGCGTATCCCGTTAGTTCTCGGCTTCTCCTTTTTCGGTATTGCGCACGGCACCATACTCGGTCCAAAGTCCGCTGCCTTCTACCGTTACACGTTCTCTCCAAACTCTCTCCAGCCGTACTCTCCAAACTCTCTTCTTGTTTCTCTCCAAACTCTCACCAGCTGTATTCTCCAAACTCTCACCAGCTGAATTCCTCCAAACTCTCATTTATTTGTGAGGAGTTATTTAACTCCTCACAACTGGTTTTAATTTCAATTATGATCTCTTATAGCTATGATTATCTAAGGAGAGAGACAGGGCGAATTCGCGAGAGCAAACGAAAACTTTATTGGCTCCCGCTCTCGCCATAAAACTAGAGAGAATTTACAATTTGAATAATCGCGCCAAGTGCGCAAACAATTTCCTTTTATTAATGGGTTAAATAGGCATATACGCGCTCCTTCGAAAAGGACTGGAGCCGAGGTAAGGCGTGGTTAATCTTAGTAATGGTCCGACAGGGTATACGCATATTGTTTCCACGGTGCTTGTGCGATTTTGGTAAGCATTTTCCCTTCGGCCTTTTGTTGCGACGTTTTGCATCGTTGACATGCTGTTTTGTTATCCGGATTCCCGAGTGACTCGCTATCGCCTCGATATTGTTTTTCCTCGATACCCTTTCTTTTAAGTTCCATGACACACATAGTTTCCATGCTAGTGTATCGTCAGCCGTGGCCCATGATGGTAGGTGTCGATATAACTTACTTCATATAGCTGCGTAGTCCGACCCCGTTGCAGTTTCCTTCTCTATTGCTAAAAGTTTTTACTTTATCCAGCAGTAGTACTCGACCTCCGCTCTATTTACCTTTTCCTCAAGCATTCTGGCCACGCATCAGCCACGACATTTAGCTTCCCCTTGCGGTGGCGGACCTCGAACGAGAATGGCTGCATTAGCAATGCCCATATGGCTATCCGTCCTGATGGGCTCTCGATTAAGTCGAGCCACCTTAGTGTTTGATGGATATGACCACGAAATGGTACCCTTCCATATTTTACTTCAATTGTCAACGCTCTTACTCTTTGTTTCCGCATTTAGGGAAATTAGCAACGATTTTGCTATTATCGCAGTCTCTTCGAACTCTTCGCGGTACTCATCATCTCCATCTTTCGCTTCAATTTTATTTTGCGTAGCATTTTCGATGTGCGTATTTGGGATTTCTAATCGACATTCTAACTCAACCGTATTTAAAGAGAATCGACCCTCATTCAAATCGACCCTCATCTTTGCGTTCGCTCTATACTCCTTATATATCCATCTCATTGGTTTTTCAACTCTTCGATTTCCTGGTTGTTACTTTCTGATTTTGGCATTTTTTTTTTATCGAAGAGTTTTAAATTTAATTTATTTCAGTTTTTTTTTATATGTATGTAAATGTGTACAAAAAATTTTGTTTTTAAATTTATTAAATTTAAATAATAATAACCAACGAGAGGAATAAGCTGAACGCAAGCAGTGTAGGGGAGTTATTTAAAATGAATTAAGGAATTAATTTAAGGAATCCTAATTTAGTTTAATAATTCAATATAATATGCCGAGCGCACGTAGTGCAGGGGAGCACACACCAAAAAACGAACAAACGTTTAGGCAGCGGCAACGCTTGCACCGTTCCAGCGATCGAAAACGAAAACGAAAGAGAACTCGAAAAAACGGGATGCGCTGTCTGTGTGTGTGTGTATGTGTGTACGACTGGCGGTGCTCAACGCAATGCTAACGGAGGATGATGCACTGACCGATAACTAAGGACAACGAATATATAAACCTGACGCTTAAAAGCGCGGGAAATGGCGAAAAGCGAGGGAAATTTGAAGAAAATGCGCGGCAGAAAATTTGCCGGGGATTTAATTCTGGAATTATAAGTTTTCACAATTCTCAACTTTTACCTTTTTAATTTTTTGCAAAGCTTTAATTGGTGTTCACTACGGCGAGAAATGGGGGAATTTTATTTTTTAAAAAAACCAGGATGCCGACAAATATTTATTTGATTTTGGTCCAAAGCGATTCACTTATGTATGTATGTATAATTCAAAATATGTAAATATGTATGGATGTATATATCAGAATTATAATCGTTAGTACATGCAAGTTTTTTTTATTTCTTGGTTAGAATGCTCGCTATCTACCGAATTTTTCACACGAATGCAAAAAGTTGAAAGATGGGCCAAAACACAATTAAAAAACGCCACAGATTAGCTTTCAACTTTTCGCACTCTATACCTGCTTGGCCAATTTTTGGCTTGAGACCTCCTTTTTTCCATTTCAACAGCAGCCAGAGGGAGGGGTCAGCAGACTTCCAACGCAGTTCCAAAAAAAACGAAAAATTAGTTGCCGTACCGACGCGAGTTTTTGTTTTTATTTTTGGTGAAAATTAAAATCGCGAAAATCCAAATAATCACGTCGGGGTCACCATGAAAAACTTAATACTTTTTTGTTTTAATAAAATACGCGACTTGGTGAATCTTTGACGATTTTAATAACGACGAAGCGACGAAAGGGAGTGCGGTTTGGATCGGGTTCGATTTAACACTGACTTTTAATTTCAATTATGATCTCTTATAGCTATGCTTATCTAAGGCGAGAGGCAGGGCGAATTCGCGAGAGCGAACGAAAACTTTATTGGCTCCCGCTCTCGCCTTAAAACTAGAGAGAATTTACAATTTGAATAAACGCGCCAAGTGCGCAAACAATGTCCTTTTATTAATGGGTTAAATAGGCATATACGCGCTCCGTCGAAAAGGAGGTAAAGTAAGGCCGAGGTAAAGCGTGGTTAATCTTAGTAATGGTCCGACAGAGTATACGCATATTGTTTCCACGGTGCTTGTGCGATTTTGGTAAGCATTTTCCCTTCGGCCTTTTGTTGCGACGTTTTGCATCGTTGACATGCTGTTTTGTTATCCGGATTCCCGAGTGACTCGCTATCGCCTCGCTATTGTTTTTCCTCGATACCCTTTCTTTTAAGTTCCATGACACACATAGTTTCCATGTTAGTGTATCGTCAGCCGTGGCCCATTATGGTAGGTGTCGATATAACTTACTTCATATAGCTGCGTAGTCCGACCCCGTTGCAGTTTCCTTCTCTATTGCTAGAGATTTTTACTTTATCCAGCAGTAGTCCTCGACCTCTGCTCCATTTACCTTTTCCTCAAGCATTCTGGCCACGCATCAGCCACGACATTTAGCTTCCCCTTGCGGTGGCGGACCTCGAACGAGAATGGCTGCATTAGCAATGCCCATATGGCTATCCGTCCTGATGGGCTCTCGATTAAGTCGAGCCACCGTAGTGTTTGATGGTCGGATATGACCACGAAATGGTACCCTTCCATATTTTACTTCCTCCTTAAACAGTGGCGTTTTTCCGTATTGATTCGGAGGCTTGCCTTGCGAAATATTTACATTTCCAGGTGTTCCCTTTCCTTTCTTCCGATGTCCACTATGTTGTCCAGGTATGTTAACCCGACCGGTTCCATCTCTGGTCCAAATACCATGATCCATGATACCATGATATGATCCATTCGGGGTACAGGGTAAGCATATCTTTCTGAGTGCTCATTCAGTAGCATATAGTCTATACACAATCTCCATTGCTTGTTTTTCTTTTCCATGATCACCACCGGTGAGCTGTAGGCGGGGTGCGAGGGTCTTGTGGCAGAAGTGTTCGTCCACTAGCTCATTTATAATGGATTGCATCGCTGGGTTTCCTGTACCTTTGCATCAGTGTTTTTTTAGACTCCGTTCTTTTCTTTTTTACGCCAATAACTTTCTCAACCCCAACATTTCTCTTAATTTTAACTGAATTTTTTGCTTAACTCAGGTTCTGCAGTCCCACTTTGGTAACTCTGCAGGTTTTTCGATTCCCCATAGTTTCGGAATGACTTCCATGCTTCTGGGCATTTTAATGGGTTCTCCTATTTTGATGCAAAATTGATTAGAAAATGAAGAGGCATAGTCCCCTGACTCTATCATACGTAGTTTTTAGGTTTTTTAAAAAGGAGGTGGTTCTTAAGCCTTTCTGGCTGTATTTTACTTTTTGGTATTTCCTGAACCACCCATTGGAACTTACTTATTTGTATAAGCACCCTTTCGAATAAAGGTCTTCTTGGAATTCTGTTGCATATACACCATTATGCAATTTGCAAAAACCACACTTGGGCTTGGCGATTGCATTGAAGACTTTTCCATCTACCCTGGTTAAGTGGAACTTTTGGATGGTCATAACTTGAGAATTTGCTCTTCTATATTTGCATTCCTCGAACTAAGTTTAAGTTATCTGAAAAATCGCGGTGAAGACTGTCGTTGGTTTTGCCAACGAATTTTGTTGTCACTTGTTATTTAAAGGAAAAAATTAAAAACACCTGACGCGATTAGAAACGTTTTGGATATTTTTGGTATTTTTGATATAGTATCAATCAATTTAATTACATTGGATAAAGACATAATATTTTATTTCATAGTTCTTTTATTGTCACAAAAGATTGTTTGGGTCTATTCGTTCAGTAAAATTGAAATTCCGATGAAGTTTTTTTACTATTCGACTACTTGTATGATCTACCAAACTCATTAAGTTGACCTCAGCAAATCACTTAGTTAGTTTAATTGTGCTGGCAGCACGTTTTAATTGCTTGATGCAGCCATAAATACGAATAAAATGCTCTTCCGTGATTTTTTATCAACTTTTCAGTATTCCATATGAAGTTGTCTCCGTTAAGTGGAATTTATCTATAGGGCCAACGAACTTCAACTGTTTCTGAACCTAAAATATAAGAATGCAGAGAAAAGGTAATATAATTGTATTTTTGAAACATGACGTCGTGTAAAAAACACGAAAAAAAATAAACAGAATTTACCTAAAGATTATGACAGCTTTAAAACAACTTTTCAGCAACCAAAACTTGGCATCGTGGCGATATCTTCTCATTAAGCAATGTCTCATATCGGACCTGAATAGGCAATTTGCTGTTTTCTGCCGCTTCCTCCAAGTAACATAAACGGTCAAACAACACTACGTTTTCACACAGTTTCTAATCGACATCAACCAAAAAAAAGAGAATTTATTTATCGTTATAGTTATAGCGCAATCATAATTTTTTCAAAAATTACCTGCATGGCTGCTTGCAAGCAAGTCAAGCCCTCAGCCAAAATAGGACCCTCTTTGTCAGTGTACTTAGCGCTTATTTCTAAAAAAATCTTTTCGTGTGACGGTTGCCACTGCACCGACTCACCTGATTCCTTTGATAGCAACTGAAACCTTCTTTTTATTTCGCTAAAGTCGATTGGGTAGCTTGACTCTGGAAAAAAAATTTTCCTAGGTTTCACAAATTCTGTTGAGTTATGGATAGCCTCGGCCAGCGCTCGCATGTACATGCGGTACCCGTGTTCCTCATGTGCACCCTCGGTGCAATCTTGCCACCAAGGAGAAGTGGAACGCTGGGAAGCCAGTCTAAGAAATGGTCTATTTAAGAATGGGTTTTTTAAACTTTTTCGAACAGACTTTCCTAAAGCCGCGCTCAAAGGAAAGTTTGCAAGCACTACCTTATCGCTGTCTCCGCCAAAGCTAACGACTTCAAGCTTGTGGTAGCAGCAGGGCATAATGTGAAGACAGCGAACTCGGGGCATTTTCAAAAATAAACGCATTGCATTTATGCTTAAATCGCCACAGGCATGTAATCCAATTAAAGAAATCGGTTTTAGTTCGGTGCAGCCGTTATTTTTAGCAAGTTCTGACGTCTGCTCATCTATATAAGATCCGGATTCGAAATTAACGAACTTTTTCAAGTATCGAATTGACTTTATGGTATCTGATGGCAAAAAACGAAGACATCGCTGACGAGCCCGCTCCACCCGCTCCATATCGGCTTCCAAGCCAAGAATAAGGCAATCAGGTTTTAGTTCGTAAAGAGCTTGGCTTAGATAACCCAAGCCTGCTCCCAAGTCCACTACCACTTGCGCGTCTGGACAATGGTCGTGCACGTGAGCGGCAAGTTGTTTGATTTCCTGTTTTTTTTTTGACGACAGCCCTTTGTGGTTCCCATGATTTTTCACCATCGCAAAAGATTTGGACAAATAAGGTTTTGGCGTCAAAATGCACAATTTTTTTCTGAAGTCAAAAAGCTCTGAAGGGCAATCGTCTATATTTTCGTATATAAAAGGAAATGCATTAAGCTTTTCTTTAGATATTTCGAGAAAAAATTTTTTGAATTCATGGGGCATAATATCGATGGAGGTTATACAAGCAACATTGGCTTCTCGATAAATCCACGAGTACGAGCATAGGAATTCTATTACGGTGTCAAAATAGGTCTCCGAATTTGGAAAAGAGCTCGGCATTGACATATCTAAAATGGAAAAAAAACATTAAATTTTCGTTAGATAAAAACTATAGAATTAATTGAAAAGATATCTCTTAAAATATTATTTCATCGCAGAATTCTAGCTAGTTCAGGTCTTTCCAGCCGCTGTCATACTTATGAATACGCATGTTAAATACTAACACGCCAAAACCGGGTATTTGTAGAATTAAAAGTATTTATGTAATCATATAATACGAACCCATTACAAGGACTCATCGATTCAGGTAGGGAGCTGAGAAATCGAAACGGATAGATACCTGCGGTACCACCAATTCTAATTACCTTTAAAACGTTAAAATAACTTTAAGGATGTTAAAAATGTCCTAGAGTTGGGTGCCAATTCTATTACATCCGTATAATAGTGCTCCAGTCCTTAAGGACTGAGGTAGACGCGTCCGATGGTCGGGCACCTCATCAGCTATATACGGCGATGGAAGCAGTGCATCAGAAACTTCTCTTTGTTAAGATCAAAAGCTTTGCAATTGGAAGTTGCCACTTCTGGAGCTCTTTCTGGTTAAAGCTTCTATAGTGTGTAAAATGAGCAGGGAGAAAGTTAAGGAAATAACATGTGAACAAGTGAGCAAGTGAACATAGTGAGCAAGGGAGCAAGTGAACATGGAAGTAATATGGTCACAAAACTTAAGTTTTGGGTCAAGAAGGACGCCAAGGACATCAACATGCGTGATTCTAGACAACGCACAACCACCCAGCGTATACGTGGCGTATTGTGGGTTCACCTTAAAAAATTTCATTACTTTACACTTAGCGCTATTTAAATCCAAAAGATTTTCACAACACCATGTTTGAAAAGCATTTAGGTCCGATTGTAAGTCTGAGCTGCTAGAAATTTCGTTATATTGCACTTAACGTCATCTGCGTACATGAGGACCCGTGACTTTGTCAAGACTAGAGGGAGATCGTTTATAAAGAAAGTAAAAAGAAGTGGGCCAAGGTGGTTTCCTTGTGGGACGCCTGAAGTAACTCGGATCAAATCAGATACCGAGTTTTTAAAGGGGACTGGTTGACTCCTACCACTTAGATAACTAATAAGTCTAGCTTTAATAAAAGAAGCGAGTGATTTACTGAATCAAACGCTTTACTAAAATCAGTGTAAGCTACTTCAGTCTGCAGGTTCTTTCTGAAGCCATTTATTACAAAAGACGTTAGCTCCAAGAGGTTTGTCGTCGTAGATCTTCGCCTTATAATTCCATGTTGACATGGAGATATAATTGATCTACAACGATATTGCAAGTGGGGTGTAATAACGTTTTCGAAAAGCTTTGGGATGGCGGATAATTTGGATATACCTCTGTAATTACTTGTATTCGATTTATTTCCTTTCTTATGAAGGGGAATAACAAATGACTCCTTCCAGATAAGTGGGAAATGAGAAATTTTCAAAGACAAGGTAAACAATTTGTGCAGAGGTCTACACAGCACGGTATTTAAGCACGCAACCTGGAAAACCGTCCGGACCAGGTGAGTAGACTGGTTTAACTTTATGGAGATCCAAGAGAAGGGAGCTTTCGCTTAACCTCGGACAAAAAATTAAATTTTACTTGAATATGGCATATGAATAAGACGGATTTCGACGGGATGAAACAGAATGTTGTCTGAAAAAACTGGGCAGAATTTTCAAATGATAGGGATGCTGGGCAACAGGCTGATTTACGCTTAGTGTAAACAAAATTATAAAACTGTTTTCGATCTTGTGAAAATTGGACCCTACAACAAGTCAGATAGCTTTTATAACACCGGGCGTTAAGCACGGTAAAAGCCCTTAGGTATCTAGGGAAGGCAAATCGTGGGCCGCATATTTTAAATTTATTGAAAAGTCTGGACATTTTAGGTGTGACAACTCCTTATTAAACCGTGGAAGTTTATTTGAAATTGACAGTGCATTATAAAAGATTTGAACGGCCTCACCCATGTTAGTGCATGAATAAAATTCAGACCAGTCATATGCGGATGTAAAAATTATTTAAACGATGAAAGTTTGCCTTACGAAAGCAGCTGATTCGTTTAACCGACTTTTCGGATATTTTATTCAGCTCTGTTCTTGCGTCTATAGTCATCTCTAGAGTTGGATGATAAGGATCTTCCGGTTGTGTAAGTGGTGACGTTCTTGATAGGCAAACGCCTTCTGAATTTGAAACAAAACACAAGTCCAGTAAACGTCCTAAGGAGTTCTTAACATGGTTCACTTGGGATAGCGCAATGTCAAGCAAGCCGTCAATAAAGTCATGCTGCGCTAAAGGAAGTAAAATGTTAGAGTTCTCGTCAGGGGACCATGTCGCACTAGGTATATTAAAATCACCTAATACTATTAATACAATAGGGAACTCAGATGATGGTGGGATATATGAACAAGTAATATATACAAAACTACCGGGAAACGATAATTTTATACCTAGGAATTCGATGTCATAAAATTCTTAGAAAGTTAGTAATTCAGACGAAAAGGTGGAGTCGACAGCAATCAGGACTCCACCTCCCCGTCTGGACTGACGATCAAGCCTATAAATTGTGTACTTACCCGGGAGAATTTCGGAGCTAAGAATATCCGGCCTTAACCAGGTCTCTGTACATACCATAATATTATATGGGAAAGAAAAACTATCCGAATACAATTAAGTCAGCTTACTAAGTAAGCCTCTTGTATTCTGATAGCAAAGAAGAAAAGAGGAGGCTAGTTTTTTGGGACAGAAGAGGATGTGGAGGGCGCTGCGGATGGTTCTTTAATGGTATTTTCCATTTTCCCTGAACTATTCTTTTTACTCTTAGCTTCGTACTCTTTTACAAATATGCCCTCGGGCCAGAAACTGGTGGAGCACACAGATGCAAAAAAACACATCACCGAAATAATGATAAAAACTTTTTATTTTCTAAACACAAGTTAATCACGATGCACTCGCGAAGCGAACGGAAAGTTGTTAAAGACACTTAAAGATGTAAAAACGTTAAAAGAGATTTAAGTAAACCCCGGTGGTTTCAACAAGAAAATGAAAATTCGGAGCGCAAATCAAAAACACGACCGTTCACTGTGAAGAGCGAAAGATTAATTTTCCTACATTAGTTATTATATAGTTAACACAGTTTATCTATAATAGTTAATTCAGTAAATAAGTAATAATTAAATAATCCTCCGAGACATTTATGCAAGAACTATTCTTCTGTGATGCCATTGAATTTAGACAAATATTCCATTATAGTCAATTGGATACCCGACATAGACTTCATCACAGGCCCTATTCATGCAGACACATTGGTAAGAGGAGTAAAGTTTTGATTATTAATGTTTGCAAGCAACTGATACTTTTTATCCATAATTAATTGATGATTGACAGTGTTAACTAAGCTGAACCTGCACCTGGTTTAAAAGTGAATTGTGTTTCTGAAGATTGCTGCGCCTCTTGTAGTCACATTTTTATTCATCTTGATTACAATTTAAGATATTGTTACAACTCCAGGTTTGTAATGTCACACTTTAGTTCACCTCAGCACTCGGAAAATAAAACCAAATCTTATAGTCGTCACACTGAACACAACTTTTGTTTTTTTTTCCTTGCTCGATCTCCAATCAGAATTTTGCTTTTAAGTAATTTAGTGCAATTTATTTGCCGTTTAGTTGAGCTCTTCACTATTGTCGTTTTCCTCATACATAGAAGTCTTAAATGAGTATTAGATTTTTAGAGAAATATTTTTTTAATACAATAATAATAATAATATAGATGATAGCGATTTCTTATAGCACTAAAAAGAATTATCTATTCAATAATAATATTTTTGCCGCAACTGTATATTTTTCTGAAACAAAATTGTATTATTAGACAAACTCTTCAAAAACATTCAACTTATAAAATACTGTTACTGAGAAAAAATCATAATGTCGCCAAAATCTTTAGAGAAATAACTGCTAAAAGCTTTTGCTTATTGGTGATCTTTTAGTTACTTATTGGAAGATAAGAACATGTGCAGGATTTTTCAAAAGGATACATTTCTGAGACTTCAAACTAAAAACAAAGAATTAGAAGAAAGTCGAAGCGCTATTAGAAAATAGTTTAAAAAAATTAGGACAGACCAAAACTGGCGAAGTACGTTGATGATTTATTCACAGTAGTAAAAGAAGGCTAAATACAAAACAATAAAAATATTTCATGAATAAACCAAAGAACAGAGAAGATATATAAAAAAAAAATGACTTTCCAAGCCATTTAATAAAAACATTATTAACAAGGAAGGAAAGCTAGCTTCGTGTGGAGCCGAAGTTGATCTACCCTTGCAGAATATTCCGTACATTATACAGAACAAGAAAGGAATGCTGACTTCGGGCGGAGCCGAAGTTGATATACCCTTGCAGAATATTCTGCACATTATATTCTCCAAAATTATTCAAATGATGCATTCTTAATACTTATAAAAATCCCAACATCCTAACTTTAAAAACACCAAAATTATGGCATTTCCAATCGTTCGGCCGATCCTTATGATAGGTCGAATTGATTGGCCAAAAATAAATCACATAGAAAATCCCAACTTCCTAACTTAACAAACACCAAAGTTATGGCATTTCCGATCAATCAGTTATGGCAGCTATAGGATATAGTCGGCCGATCCCGGCCGTTCGGACATATATACTGCGACCAAAGGAAAGAAGGGTGTGTACAAAGTTGCAATTCGATATCTTTAAAACTGAGACACTAGTTTGCGTAGAAACAGACAGACGGACAGACAGACGGACAGACAGACGGACATGCTTATATCAACTCAGGAGGTGATCCTGATCAAGAATATATATACTTTATAGGGTCCGAGATGTCTCCTTCACTGCGTTGCACACTTTTGACCAAATTAAAAATACCCCCTGCAAGGGTATAAAAAGAAACCAAGTCATTGCACAAAAACTGAAATTTTCTGAGCCTACTCAGTTTATATCCGTAATATATGTACCAAGACTAGCAAAACGCCTTAAAAACTTAGAATGTACTAAATAAATCTAAACAAAAAACTCGTTTATCACAACACATATCGAACTTTAAATTATCCACCAGGCCAAAACAAAAACCAGCACTTATCTCTCACTTGATAATCACAACACAAATCGGACTTCAAATTATTCACCAAGCCAAAACAGAAACCGGCACTTATCTCTCACTGTAAGACCAGCAGCCTCTCCAAATTTTGAAGCAACATTACGGAAAACGCTCTACAATAGAAATGTTATACATAATGAACAAACAAAGGACTAAACTTAAAAACAGACGTTTAAAATTTGGCATCATATTTACAGACACCTTCTTAAAGAAAATTAGTATTAATCTTCGAGTCCTACGGATGCTAAATAATGTATGTTAAATAATTGGACATATGGATTCTCGGCCGTGATAGATACGTGCGATTCCTACAAACACACCACATGATTAATCCCACTTTTTTGGAATCTTTAGAACACAAGGTTCATCTTTGTGTAGCGTGATAAAAAATATGTCTCTTTAGGCTAATATATACAAAAAATCTTGTTTTGAATGTTTTAAATAACATGTAACACAATTTTCTGAAACTGTTGTTTATAGTTTTCCTAAATACGGTTGCCGGAACTCAGTCGAAATTTAAAACTTTTGCTTTCTTTCAACCTAAACCCTTTACCTCGAGCATGCAACCCATTTCTTATGTTCTTAAAAAAAAACAAGGACGGAAGCTAACTAATAAGAATTGGAAAGATTTATGTCAATAGCTTTTACACTGCGCGAAATATCTTCCATTCTTGCAAGTTATATCCGATTGTTCCTATGGGAGCTATAGGATATAGACCTCCGATCGGGTTGCTTTTCAAACTTGATCTGCTTACACATGTTTTAGGACGACTGTGAAAGTTCAGATCGCTAGCTTTTAAACTGAGCTCGCAAACGGTATTGAAACAGACGGGCATGGCTATATCGACTCCCCTACTTTATGGGGTCGGAAAAGTCGACGTGAATTTTCTATTGAACTCTTTGACCACCATAGTAGAATATACATACATAACTCGCAGCTATGGCGGTTTTGCAATACGCACAATATGGTCTTGTTGGCTGAGTGTCTTTTTGTGAACCCATTGCTTAACTTCTTATCTTGCAACCAGGCATCTCGAAAATTTGCGTTTTACGTGTTTGACATTTAAGCTCAAAAAACTATCCAAAAGAGCAAGCAAACACTTTCAAGTTGTTCATTCCCAGTTCTGATATCTTTGTGATCCATTATAAATTGTAATTTGTGAAATTAAATGCAAATAGTTGTATTTGACTTGTTTTAGTTGCCACATTTGCTCTGCGCCCTGGCCGTTCGAGTAGCCTTTAAGGTAACGTACCTCGGAGTTATCTTAGACCGTCGCCTTTGTTGGAAGGGACAAATTGATCGAGTTTGTGGATCAGCAAGAACAAAACTTAACAAAATAGATTGGCTCCTTAGTCCAGGTCCGCCTATCCCTTGAAGCCAAGGTGCGGCTCTTTAAGGCCATTGTCCTTCCAACTTTAAACTGGGGAATCACTTGCTGGGGCACGGCCTGTGAATCGTCACTAAAAAGGGTGCAAACGTGCATTACAAAGGCTCTCAGGAAGATGCTGGGGGTGAAGTGGCACCATTATGTAAAAAACCAAGTTATGTTCCAGGACACGGTCGTCTCTATAAACACACATCTTCATTAATGAATGACAATACACGAAAACATGGTCCATCCTTGTGTGGCGTGTTCAACAATAAAGATAAAAAAGCAAGATCTAGCAACTAAATGGCTAAACTTGCAGCACTACTTCAAGGTATCCCACCAGCTCTGATGACCTTCGTAAATACGGCTTCCAAACATTTAAACTAAATGGCTAAAGTTTAAGCACTACTTCAAGGTATCCTCCCAGAAGTAAACTCTGATACCTTCGTAAATACGGATTCCAAACAATTAAATTAAACATTTAAACTATCCTATAATTTTAAAGAAATGGTTATTATTTTTGAATAAACGAAATCATTCTAGTTTGGGGTTTTTAAATTTTGAAAAAAAAAAAAATTTTTTTTTTTTATTATAGTTTTTATATTATAAATATAAAACCCTTTTAAATATTAAAATTAAAATTAATTTTATATTTTTATATTTTTTTTTTTTTTAAAACCAAAAAAACAAAAAAAAAAAAAACAAAAAAAAAAAATATTTTTTATAATTTTTTTTTTTTTTTTTTTCCCCCCAAACCACATTTATTAACATTTATTTTAAATAAATTTAAAATTAAATTTTTTTATATTTTTTATAAAAAAAAAAAAAAAAAAAAAAAAAAAATTAAAAATATATATAATTTTAAAAATTAAAAAAAAAAAAAAAAAAAAAAAAAAAAAAAATTTTTTTTTTTTTTAAAACCAATAAAAAAAAAAAAAAAATTTTTTTTTTTTTTTTTTTATACATTAAAAAAATTATAAAAATTTTATATTTTTTTTTTTTTTTTTTTTAAAAAAAAAAAAAATAAATATAAAACCACCCCCTTTTTTTTTTTTTTTTTACCCATTTATATTAAAAAAAAAAAAAAAAAAATTTTTTTTTTTTTTTTTTTTTTTTTTTTTAAATTTAAAAAAAAAAAAAAAAAAAAAAAAAAAAAAAAAAAAAAAAAAAATTTTTTTTATTAATAAAATTAAAAAAATTAAAAAAAAAAATTAAACCAACAAATCAATTAGACCTTCTTTTTCTACGTGAAAAATGTAAAGTAATTCTCTCAAACTTTTTTTCATCTTTATGTTAGTACCTAGCCTAGTACACATATCGAAAAACAAGTTCCAATGTGACAGCATTTTTGAGAGTTCATTAGAACTGTTTAACTGTTAGGTGGTATTTTAAAAAGGTATTTTAAAAGTTATTTTCAAGCACATACCGTGACAAAACAAGTCTGCCAGTGTACAAACAAAATTTTGTAATAAACGTTTTCTTTTAATTTACTGATAATGCACTAAATTCTTGCAGGTGAGTTTTCTGTGGTTTTTGTTGTTTTTCCGTCCATACTTGATCTAAGATACAATTTGCTCTGGCAACACACTTTAAAAGATTACTTTTTTAATCCTTTCTCTTAGCGAACGTTCACCCAGAGTTTATATCAGGTGCTTGGCAACACTATGTAATTTTATGGTCTTTTTCGTCGATCTGAGTACCGGAATGTGAAACAGGCCTGACGAAATGTGTTCGCCAGTGTTCGTGAATGACAAACAGATTTCGTCGATCTGAGTAAAAGGCTTATGCCAAAAAAGATGAACGTTATCTCCAGCATTTTATTATTATAAGGACAAAGGGCTAACTATAAATTTTACTACATTTCATTGAACAATATTTTATGAGGATAATAAAAAAAAAGAATGTTTATTTTTAATAAAAACGAACATCTAACAAATTTGTGTTTTATAATAGATCTAGTTAATTATTTTCCATTTTTGACTCGTTTCTAACTCCAATTGTTTATTGGCTGGACCCAGAATGCATTTTCCATAATGATTGGTCGGTTTTCTGAAGTATTTTTCAATTGTGTCCAGCAAGTCATTAATAGTTACCGACAGAATTCCCGACCGATATTTCTCAAAATTTTCTTGTGATACTTCATATATGAAGTTGTCAACGCCAATATTTCCAGGTGCTATTGGCGAGTCTAACTGCTGCAGCACACCAAGTTTGGCCTCAAATATGGATTGTGGATCAATCATCTGTCTTTCCGACCGTAGCCATTCATAAGTTTTTTCGAACGCGTCAAGCGTTTTGGTTGAATGTGGGTCCCGATAACTATAAAAACTAAAAATACCATCAGAGCTAATTTTTGCACCGGCTCCATAAGCCCCATTCTGCTCGCGGACTAATGGCAGAAGATATTTGGTCGATACGAATTTCGCCAGAACTCGCAGTGATGGATGGTCTTGGTGCATATATGGGACAGTGAAAAAAGCTTTTGCGCAGTAATTAACTGGTATATTCATCACGTATTGTTGGCAGCTAGGGCTATAAAAATTGATCATACTTATTTTATTAGTTTTTTTAAACCCAGGCAATGCCTGCAAGAAATTTCTGTAATGATTAATAGCCGATGGTAAGTACGATTCTGTGCTGTTAATGGCCCCACGCATATTATTTTTGTTAAATATCTTCGTACCAATCGATCTCAACTTATCACAAATTTCCAGCATGTTGGTCTGCTGGACGAAATTTTTCATGAATTCTATATGATCTACGCCTGATAACAAGGATTTAAGTTTACCAGCATTACTAACTAATGCGGTGGCACCCAACATAGCATACAAGTGTCCAGAACTTGCCACTCCTACAGATATATTAGAAATATAATTTTCAATAAGCATTTTAACACGTTCCGAATCATCAAACTTAAAATTGTGAAACAATTCTTGACACAAGCCAAACATGTCTGGAACATTTTTATCAAGAGCATGCGTGGACATCATTACGCTTAGTCCGTAACTCTTCGCATCTTCCATATTTTCAATCAAATTTAACTTAAAGTCGATACCACCTGTTTTTGAAAAAACGAGAGTATCAAATTCCCGATAATTATATTTGCTCGTCCCCAAGGCACTAATAACACTGCAAAACAGTGGCACAAGAAGCGTTTCTTCTTGACTTAGATCTGTTATATTAAACAAGCACTTCAAATATGTAATATCGTTTGTCGAAACTTTGCAAATCTGAGTCTGCACATTTTGAATACTTTGAATCAATATTTTCGGTAGTTTTGGTGGTTCGCTTACATCATTAATAGACAGACAAGGTAATACTTCAGTATTTGGCTTAGCCTTTTGAAATGCATCCAATAGCAACCCATTTTCATGTATTTTTTTTAACTTTTTCTTATCAAGGGATTTAACTTTTTGATTTAGAAGCTCGAACTCAGCCTGTTTGAAGTTTTCCTCATATAACTCATCGGCCGACATTGTAAGTGTTAGTCTATGATTGTTATTAACGAAATATTGTTTAATTTTGTCCTGAAAATATGTTTTTTTGTGGCTTAAACTTTCCCGCAGCCTTGATATCATTTCTGTTACGCGAAGGTTGCTCACTACGTCACCTTCGTAATTCCACAAGGCAGTGGAATTAAACAACAAAGTATTTCCGAAAAAAGGACTCTGGTGTTTAAGTGACAACTCGAGATTGTGCAAAACGCTTTCAACATGCTGCGATTCAAACCCATCATTCATGGCTTTAAAAATAGTTTTTTCAAACAGTTCAATGAATTTTGTAAAGTCTTCAACACGAAGGTCCTGTAATCCCACGACGAAAGCTGTGTCCTTAGTGTCCGATGAATATCCCGTGCTTTGATTGTAACCACCGGAAAAGTTAGGTTCTATTAGATTCTGGTAAAACACAGAGTTTGGTCCCCGAATAAGTATTTCAGACAGAACGTTTAATTCAAAACTTTCTTGTATGTTAGTAGCATCACACATCAGCAACGCGATAGCAATTTGGTTCTGTCGATCTATTGTCGCACCCATATTATCTAGTCTGCTGGAAATGTGAACATTACGTGGTTGTATCCATCGTTCTTGCGGAGGTATCAGACTGTATGAGCTGTCGATGCATCTTTGGTCCGATAAATAATCTTTATCGAGAATAGCAAGCGTTTTAGATAGATCTAATAGTCCGTAGGAAAATATACGAGAGTTACTGGGATGATAATATTTTCTGTGAAAGTCAACCAAATCAGTATGTGTTAATTTGGGTATTTCCAATGGATTGCCTCCAGACACATGTCCATAAGTGTGGTCGGGAAGAATATTATTGAGAAGACTTTGTCCAAAAACTTGTGCATTTTCAGAAAATGCACCCTTCATTTCGTTATAAACCACTCCTTTAATCACAATCTGTGTATCTGGATTATGTATGTCCTTGTTCTCAAGCCGCCACCCCTCTTGAAGAAAGTCCAAATATTTAAGATTTGGCCTAAGTAAACAATGGATTAAAATTTTCCAAATTAAGTAATTTGTCTTGTTATTACCTGAATACTGCATCCAAGTAAATATGCTGCAAATTTCTATAATCTATCTCATTCATGGTAGAGAAGGGATAAATTGTATAATCTGGACCAGTCATTGCATTCATAAACGTCGCTACCGAGCGGTTAAGCATTTTAAAGAAGGGATCCCGGACAGGATATCTGTTTGAACCGCACAATACTAAGTGCTCCAAAATATGTGGAAGGCCAGTAGAATCAAAAGGTGTAGTCCGAAAACTTATGGAAAATACTTTGTTAGCATCACTCCGGTCGATGTGCCATAATTCCATGCCAGTTCCCTCATGGCGGAGTGTATAAGATGTGAGCTCGAAATCCGATATGTGATCGACGCGTTCGCAACGGAAGCCATGGTATATTTTTCCTTCTGTATACTTGTATTCACGTTGATGTATTACTCTTGGGAATGTAACCTTTTTATGGCAAAATAACTTAGCTTCCTTTGCTTTGGTTTCGGTCATCTTATCTAATGTTGACACTGACTTAAAAGTTGACGTTAGAAACTGAGCCCGCAAAATCTGCGGATTTGCAGATCTCAGCAACTTCAACCGAGATAACATTGTTGTGTCTACAAATATTAAACACAGAGGACATAAAGTTGCTATTAACATATAAGTTACACATGTTCATATGTATGTATAATATTCTATTCTTAGCGTTGACAAGAATATCGAGTAGTTATATTTATAAAAAACGGATTGACTCAAAATAAACAATAAGCAACTCACTTGTGTAAACAGAGTTTAAAATTTCCAAAAACTCAGAAAAAAAGTTTTTATTACTATTAGTGCGACCAATGATAGTTCAAATTACGTCTAACGAAAATTAGCGTCAAAATAGCGTCGGTAGTCTGCAAAGGAAGTGGAATGGTGGAATGGTGAAATTGATGTATACCTTTATTAAGCCTAGTACTCTGATCGACAAGCGAGTATGCTAACGTAAAAGCTTTAATTTTTCCAGTGTGACCAAAATTTCGAGAGTTCATCAGATTTAAGCGTGCTACGGTCGTACTGTCAATCAGCTGGGTTTGTTGACAAGCAGTTAAAATTCAAATATCGTATTTGCGGGAAAGAGCCTTTAAAAAATATTATCAAATACCTTGGCAAGACAAGTCTGCCGCTGTACAACGAAATTAAAAATACAATTAAAAAAATACCAGAAAATTCCATAGCGTTGCCAGCCTGCGAAATTAAACTTTGGGTGAACCCTAGCGAAAAGATTAAAAAATTTAATCTTTTGGCGTGCGCTTCTCACTGAACATTATAAGAAATGGAGGGAAAAACTTTTTTAAGTCCAGAATGTACGAAAAAACACAATAAAAGTGCAGCTATGAACTTTAAATTAGCAAATAATTATCAGTAAATTAAAAAAAACAACTGTTAAATTTAAATTGTATTTTTTTTTAATTTCTTTGTACAGCGGCAGACTTGTCTTGCCAAGGTATTTGATAATATCTTTTAAAGGCTCTTTCCAGCAAATACGATATTTGAATTTTAACTGCTTGTCAACAAACCCAGCTGATTGACAGTACGACCGTAGCACGCTTATATCTGATGAACTCTCAAGCTTTTGTTCACCGCAGACTGGCAACGCTATGGAATTTTCTGGTATTTTTTTCGTCGATCAGGGGACCGACGTGAAAAAAAAGCCCGACGAAAAGTGAACGCCAGCTGGTTGCCTCTAGCAGTGTTACGGGTTATTTTGCGTTGAGAATTTAGAGGGCTCAGCTTCCTTTTGATTTGGATATAGCGATCCATACCAGTCTGCACAGCCGGCTTAGCACATTCATTTGTTTGGTTCTGTTTTTCGGGCAGCGCAGCGGCAAACGTATTAATATTTGCGCTGCTTGCTAATGATGTCATTAAACGCGCAGTCGAGTTGCCATTGTTGTTGTAGTTACAGTTGACGTTGATAAAGAAATTGCGGTGCTAGTTACTGCTGATGAGCTTATGTTATTACATACCTGCATTGAAGTACATTCAGCGCTCTTTGGCAGCAGTGACGTCGATGGAAGGGAGGGGGAGCAAGAACGCGCTCTCTCGCTCGCTACGTTTAATTTATTTATTGAATCTTCTCCTTTCGGATATTAACAATAAGTGTATCAAATCTTATACCAATCTATATATTATGTCAATGTTGCTGCTGCGCGCATTCCCTCATAGCTGGGAGCCATTAGTCGGCTTGGGCTCCTCGAGCGACTTGGAATTGTAGTGTTATGTTATTAATAGTGGTTCACAGTATTTTAGTTATAATAAAAACGCACTGGTTTTATTTGAATTTAACATTTTATTTGAATTTAACATTTAACATAAGCTAAAATGTTTATCTCTGAGAGCGGTACCCAGAGAGAGGGAATGGAATGTTATGTGCATACATGGGTATATTTGTTGCAGTCGCCAAGCTGTGGGAACATAGAGTAAGAAACTATATAGAGGTTTCATTTGCTCTGCTCGGGCCTCTGCCAAAGCTCTGCTGAGAGCCATGTTCGAAGCTAACTTCTTCTAACTTCGTTTTCTCACCACTTCTAACATGTGCGAAGCACAAGCAATAGTATGGAGAGTTCTCGCACCTATCCTTAGGAATAAGAGCGACCAGTGCAGCAATAAGAATTTACCATGGGCATCGATTCAAGCTCGATTCGAACAAATGAAAAACTCTCTTTTTTCCGTTTTTCCCTACGTGGCATCACTGGCAAAGTCACTCGAGAGCGCGGGCAGAGCAAATGACGCCTCTATACATTATTACTCTATGGTGGGAATAAACTGGCGCGACCATGATACAATAACATAAGGTAGTCTCGTCGGCAAATGTTGGTACCCTACTATTAAAACAATGAGTGCGAGTGAGATGGGAACTGTTTAGTAAGTGCGAGCAGAGCGACAATAGAATGTGTGGATTAACCCTTAGATGGTTCAGGGGGTTTTTTTTTTGCCTTTCATAATAAAAGGAGTTTAATTTTTTTTTATAATTTAATTTTTAATAATTTTGAAATTGAAATTAGGCGTTGTTTTTGTCTCTGCATACTGAGTCTTTTGTTAAGATTCTTAATTCTAAAATATATTCTAATCTTAAAATAACAAAGAATGTAAACGAACCTTTAATAATCGCAGCCGAAAATGTTGGAATAAGTTTAGACATAAAAACTTATACTAATATTTTTCGCTGCGATTATTAAAGTTTTGTTTACATTCTTTGTTATTTTAAAAGTATCACAGCGATTCCGCCCACAGCGCTCTTTTTTCCAAACATTTCGGTGCCTTTACGCCATCGACGTGTTTGCGGCACACATTGCAAAATGTCATGTTGCTCAAGAGTTAATTTCCTAAAAAATTCGTCCGCAGACAACCTTTCCCTTCGAAAGACGAGCACGCATAGAGTAAGAAACTATATAGAGGTTTCATTTGCTCTGCTCGGGCCTCTGCCAAAGCTCTGCTGAGAGCCATGTTCGAAGCTAACTTCTTCTAACTTCGTTTTCTCACCACTTCTAACATGTGCGAAGCACAAGCAATAGTATGGAGAGTTCTCGCACCTATCCTTAGGAATAAGAGCGACCAGTGCAGCAATAAGAATTCACCATGGGCATCGATATAAGCTCGATTCGAACAAATGAAAAACTCTCTTTTTTTCCGTTTTTCCCCTACGTGGCATCACTGGCAAAATCACTCGAGAGCGCGGGCAGAGCAAATGACGCCTCTATACATTATTACTCTATGCGCAGAGACGCGCATTTTGAAGAAGGTTACCCACCGCTTGAATTGGGCTTTGTATGTATGTGTGTTCATGCATTCTCATACAAGGGTGCCTGTGTGCGATCATTTCATTTCGTTGCAGCAAGAATATTTTGTCTTTTGCTACTTTTCAGACTTGGTACCCTAACAATATGGCCGTATTCACTATTGGGTTAATGATAAAAATAAGAATATTATATGTTTATAGTATATTTTTTAATATTTCAGCATATATTTCATCTTGGTTTACAAATTCATATCAGTGGCAGCAGAAGAATGTTTTGCATATATGTATGTATTCCAAATAATATAAATCAATCTAATGAGATAGGAACAGGGCACATCGCAGTCGGTGTCTGCGCTTAGTGGTTCAGAAATCTTCAAACCTTTGGTTTGGTTGGTTGTTGTTCTGCGAGCGGATGGTGCCTGCATACCCTACCGACGATTGAATCTTAGGGGTGGGGACAGAAACCAGAACGGACACTTGTTTTGAATGTTATGTTTAATGATAAATAATTTTATAATTTTTTTTATATTAAAAATCATTAAAAGTTTAATTCTTGATTTAAAATAGTAATATAAATTTAAGAAAATCACTTCGAATATTTTTTGTCTGTACTTTATAGTGGTTAAACAATTTTTAAAATTATAAAATTATTATACGTACATATGTATATTTATCGGTAACTAATTCGAGCGGCGACTTTCAAGAATAAGCAAACATAAAAATATATACAACTAGATCATAAAATAACAACATTAAACAAAATTACACTGCGAATCAAAAAAAAAATCAACCAAAACTCATTAAACATATCATTCGAAACAAGTGTCCTAAAAAATGTAAGCAAAACAAAAGCCAAACAGCCGTGCTTGTTTCTGTCCCCACCCCCATAGAGTAATAATGTATAGAGCCGTCATTTGCTCTGCCCGTCTCGAGTGACTTTGCCAGTGATGCCACGTAGGGGAAAAACGGAAAAAAGGAGTTTTGCAAATGTTGAGAATCGAGCCTGAAGAGCCATGCCCTGCGGCAATGAAATTCTTATTACTTATGCCTTACCCCTAAGCATAGAGTAAGAAACTATATAGAGGTTTATTTGCTTTGCTTCGCCTGCTAAAGTGTGAGAGCCAAGTTTGAAGCTAACTTCTTCAAACTTCGGTTTCTCACCACTTCAACATGTTGCGAAGCACAAGCAAATAAATTATGGGGTTTCTCACTATCCTTAGGAATAAGAGCGACCAGTGCAGCAATAAGAATTCACCATGGGCATGGATTCAGGCTTGATTCGAACATTTGCAAAACTCTTTTTTTCCGTTTTTCCCTACGTGGCATCACTGGCAAAGTCACTGAGAGCGCGGGCAGAGCAAATGACGGCTCTATACATTATTACTCTATGCCCTAAGATTCAATCGTCGGTAGGGTATGCAGGCACCATCCGCTCGCAGAACAACAACCAAAGCTGATTTGGTTTGACGATTTATGAACCACTAAGCGCAGACACCGACTGCGATGTGCCCTGTTCCTATCTCATTAGATTGATTTATATTATTTGAAATACATACATATATGCAAAACTTTATTCTGCTACCACTGATATGAATTTGTAAACCAAGATGAAATATATGCTGACATATCAAAAAATATACTTTAACATATAATATTCTTATTTTTATCGTTAACCCAATAGTGAATACGCCAATATTGTTAGGGTACCAAATCTGAAAAGTAGCAAAAGATAAAATATTCTTGCTGCATCAAAATGAAATTATCGCACACATGCACCTCTATATCAGAATGCATGAACACGCATACATACAAAGCCCAATTCAAGCGCAGGCCAACCTTCTTCAAAATGCGCGTCTCTGCGACAGAACGACCGAACTCGAGCGCGAGCGTCAAAATAAGAATTAGAACGAGAGCGAAAAAAACCCGAAGGCACACGAAGTGTCGGGGCCTGCTGCTACCAGCACTGAGGCCTCCCGATTGGACAAGGTTTAAAATCATTTATCTTTTTTTTTTTCGTCTCCAATAGGGTTTTATTTCTTTGTTTTTGCATCTTTCTATAAAAGATCTACATTTAAATATATTGTCTACCTAACAAGGATGGACCGAAAAACTAAAAATAACAAAAGGAACGGAGGATTAAGCAAAAACGCATTTAAAGGAATAGCCGCCATTCAAAATGAACTAGCAGCCAGTGAACAAGCATGTGAACTTCACGCAGAGCTAGACTCCCTAAAAAAATTTGTAAGCACAAAGCTAATCAAAAATCAAGAACCCGAACAATGTTAGAAAAATATCTCCTCCGAAAGAGAAATTTTTGCCAGTACTCAAAAAGGAATGCCCGGCAGACTGCCCAGGCCCTTTATTCTCACCATACTGTGAATGTATAAAAAAAACACGGGAAAGGGAACCCATGTTCCATTATAAAGTAAAATCTATCCTCGAAACACTGAGGAACCCCATCTTAGTGTATGAACTAGAAATTGAATATATGGAAAAATTCAATCTAAGTAATTACCCATTAATACATTGCAATAATACGCAAAAAGCTGTAGTATTATCAACAATAGAAAATCTTTAAAATTATTCTGAAATAAATCCAAATGGATCGGAAAACTATTTCTGATAAATTAAAAGAAATAAGAACCAATTTCGACAAGTCAATTTCGCAAAACCGAAATGTTCAGGGAACAACCATACAAAAACACGCTAAAGTTCTAGTAGGCAGCTTTAATGAAGCACGCCTTATAATTTACGAACACAGAGATAAATTATCCAGTAAACACTGGAAAGATATCTCAAAATTATTATCTAAATTTAAAAACAATCTTAAAAATATAAAACAAAAATATAGGTTAGA
Organism: Drosophila carrolli; assembly: GCA_018152295.1. Taxonomy (NCBI): domain Eukaryota; kingdom Metazoa; phylum Arthropoda; class Insecta; order Diptera; family Drosophilidae; genus Drosophila; species Drosophila carrolli. Next base: position 869,121 of record JAECXJ010000269.1, read on the forward strand.
CATTTCAATTCCATCTATTCTTAATACACCATTAACATTTGGGGAGGAATTGAAATCAGAAGAAATAGAAGATAAAGACTCCGATACGGAAGATTTAGTCGAAACAAACAAAGAAACCGTGATTCCAAAAACCGAGGACATACACAACCTGACTATTCCAGCAGTATAAGCGCTGACCGAACTGTCAAATCAGGAAAACTCGGACTCCGAAGAAAATATATCATACGAAAATTTGGAAAATAATATAATCAATATGACGGAATACTCGATTGCCAATAGAGCTTACATGAAGGAAATCAGCTCGGCCATTCCAGAGTTCGATGGAAAAAAAATCCACCTGCAAAGATTCTTAACAGCACTGAGATTGGTCAACCTTACCAAATGACCATTCGAAAACATAGTACGATCAACATTGTACGAAGTACAAAACGAAACAACTATTAATAACATAATCAGTAAACTTCAGGCCACTATAGTGGGCGATTCTTCTGACGTTGTAAAAGTGAAATTATTAAACATACACCAAAAGGAAAAAACGGCTACGCAATTTACAACTGAAGTAGACAATCTACGGAAATTATTGGAAGCTTCTTACATTGACGAAGGATTAAGTGCCGAACATGCAGACACGTTCAGCACAAAAGAAGCCATTTCTACAATGATAAAGAATTGTTAAAATGTAAAATTAAAAACCATTCTGGAAGCTGGCACATTCAAATCAATAAATGGCGCTGTTACAAAATATATTCATTGCAGCACGGAAATGACAGAAAATGCAAACAACATATTTTATACAAATAATAATCATTACTTCCGTGGTAATAACTATAGAGAAAACTATAGAGGAAGAGGCTATGGCCGAGGATATTACCAAAATAATTATAATAACTATAATCATTTTGATAATAATTACAATAACCGAGGCCGAGGAAACTATCGGGGTCAAAACCGCGGTAATGGAGGCAACAACACAACTGGCACATTCAAAACAATAAATGAAGCTGTTACAAAATATATTCATTGCAGCACGGAAATGACAGGAAATGCGAACAACATATTTTATACAAATAAAAATCATTACTTCCGTGGTAATGACTATAGAGGAAGCTATAGAGGAAGAGGCTATGGCCGAGGATATTACCAAAATAATTATAATAACTATAATAATTTTGATAATAATTACAATAACCGAGGCCGAGTAAACTATCGGGGTCAAAACCGCGGTAATAGAGGCAACAACACAAACTACACCAATCAAAATGACAGAAATTACACTGTAAGAATGGCTCAAACTAACTCGGAAAACAAGGAAGCTCCCTTAAGAAATCAACAATAAAAAACAACACAGTTCACTCTATTACTCTTAATTAAAATATATTCGTAAAAGTAAAACATGAACTTACACAAAAATCACTCACCTTTTTGATAGACACCGGAGCCGATATTTCTCCCATAAAACAAAATTCCGACAACTTCGTTGATACGGACTTCAATAACACTATACAAATATCAGGAATAGGCAAAGGCTCAATAACCACAATAGGACTATTATTTATTGAATTAAGAATATTTCATATAGTTCCTCATAGCTTTCAAATTAATAAAAAAAACTTTTAGCAGACAAATTTCCACTACCTAGAATCGATGACATACTTGATCAATTGGGCCGAGCAAAGTATTTCTGTTGTTTAGATCTTATGTCCGGATTCCACCAAATTAAATTAGAGGAATCGTGCAGAAATATAACTTAATTTTCAACGAGCTATGACTCTTGGCGTTTTACACGATTACCTTATGGTTTAAAAATAGCCCCAAAATCTTTCCAGCGTAAGATGACAATTGCATTTTCCGGCTTGGACCCATCCCAGGCATTCTTCTAGTTAAAGGATGTTCAGAAAATCATATGTTGAAAAACTTAACAAACGTCTTTGAACTTTGCAGAAAAAAATAATTATTGTTTACAAGGTCGATACAAAACCAACATAGAAAAAAATAATCTTAAACTACATCCAGAGAAATGCTCATTCTTCATGCATGAAGTGACCTTTTTTGGTCACAAGTGTACAGATCAAGGTATAATGCCAGATGACAAAAAATATGAAGTCATTGAAAAATCCCCAGTCTTGTCACGGTCGCCATGTTATGTTATTAATAGTGGTTCACTGTATTTTAGTTATAATAAAAACGCACTGGTTATACCCGTTACTCGTAGAGTAAAAGGGTATATTGTATTCGTGCAAAAGTATGTAACAGCTAGAAGGAAGCGTTTCCGACCCTATAAACTATATATATTCTTGATCAGGGTCACTAGCCAAGTCGATATAGCCATGTCCGTCTGTCCGTCTGTCTATCCGTCTGTCCGTCTGTCTGTCCGTCTGTCTGTCCGTATGAACGCTGACATCTCGGAAACTATAAAAGCTAGAAGATTGACATTTTGCCTGCAGATTCTAGGAGTTCCTACGCAGCGCAAGTTTGTTTCAAATAGGTGCCACGCCCCCCCACAATCGCTTATATACGATTTTAAAAATTTAAATATTTCGGAAAAGTAAAAATGCAGTTTTATTGTGTTTATCAATACCTATCGAAATGTTGAAGAAATTTTTCAAATCAAAAGTTATGCGTGATCAAAATTGCTATCTCCATCTCCCTCGCACTCCCTTTACCTGAGTAACGGGTATCTGATAGTCGGGGCACCCGACTATAGCGTTCTCTCTTGTTTTATTTGAATTTATCATTGGTTTTATTTTTTACTCCATTGTTTTGCCGTCGTCTCTAGACTTCCGACCTATATTATTTTCTTGGCTTAGCTCTATGTTGCGCAGCCGGCGCTGACTGTCAAGCCGGCAGTGACGCAACCGCCTTATATGTTAGCTTATGTTTATCTCTGAGAGCGGTGCCAGAGAGAGGGAATGGAATGTTATGTGCATATATGGGTATATTTGTTGCAGTCGCCAAGCTGTGGGATTAAGCTTATCACTCGCTGATGGCGTGTGTGGTCAAACTACGTTTGCACTTGAAGAGTGCTGATCCTGCAGATTTGGCTAATAATGTTGCCGATGGTACAGTGTGTACTCTGTATGTATGCACACTACAGCAGTGTCGTCAGTGAACGTACCAGAGTCGATCGAAAGCTTGAGATACATCGAGGAATATTGCGCTGCAAAGGCTCAGCGTATTAACTTGTTCGATTGTTCCATGTCTTTGATGTGCCGGGATAACATTGTGTGCTTACAGATATGGTATTATGTGTGTAAGGAGACATTTTTCGAACAATTTAGACAGACACGATAATAAACTTATTGGTCTGTAGGATGAAGGAATTGTGTGGTCTTTGTCCGTTGTCTTGTCCGTTACCTGACTGCACTTTGATAGACGCGGCCTGCAAGTAATTAGTTGCAAGCCGTTGGTGAAAGTGGTGTTTGATGCGTTCCCTGATTAAGGATGCCGGTTACGCCGTGGGCTTTACCGTCTGGATGATCTGTGGGGTAGTAGGTGTAGCCTCTTATTTGGAAGTTGTATTTGTTTGTGAGGTGCGTCTCTATCAGTAGCATAATGTCGATATGATTTCCATTCAGGAACTACATAAATTCCATCATATTTTGTTGCATAGTAACCATCATAGCTTCGAGTCGGCTTTGTGACTGTCTCCCAGGACAGTCGAACGTTTGCTGGATAAACCTGGAGTGGGTTTTCCGTTCCTGTTCAAAGGGCATCGGCGTATGAGAATCCCCTCTGGATATTAAGCTGACCAAATGATGATCTTGCAGCCGTCCCGAAATATTCTTCCGGCGTCGTTTTTGAATAAGTGTTTTCATGGCGCGTTTTTGTCACTCGTCGCATGCGGTCTTTCACCTCCTTGCAGACCACACAGCCCCTGTAGTTTGCCGTGTGATTTCCTTCGCAGTGTCTACATTTCTTCTTTTGGGGGTCTTCCTTGTTGGCAGGGCAATTAGCGGAATTGTGAAAGTCTCCACAAACTACTCAGACTGATCGAAGTGTGCAGAATGTCCTGGTGTAACCATACTCCTGACAGATTGTACATTGCACTGGGCGGTTCCTTTTATGTGGCTTCTTCACCTTAATTCTTCGGTGCAATAGGTATTGCATGTTAAAGATGGCTTGCACTCCACTTTTCTTCAAGACTCTGTCTGGCCCCAGCTCTACTTTGAAGAGTGGTTGCGGCTTGTTGTTTCTGTTAATGATGTTTCTAACGTTCTTTGCAGAACAACCATTTTTTTTACGTCGGGCTCGATCCGTTTTAGTACAACTTGCAAGCCCTTGCTGCTTTTAGTTGGTCATTCTTAGCTTCCTTCAGGTATTTAGACACAGCTCGGAAATGTTTTTCGCATTTGGTCTAAAGTTTGGTTTCGTGAATATTATCTTTATTGATCGGAACAACATGAAAATTTTGCGTCCCTGACCAGCGCAAAAATTTTGTTGACCAGGGCGTTCGAGCTTTTCTCAGTGGTTGGTGCTTTGGTTTCGTTTGGGTCTCTTTACTCAGTTCTGGTTGAGTTTCAGCTAAGAGGGCAAATCTGTTGTTATTGGATCTCCCCGGTAATTCGGTTATTTGGCTTATTAACCACCGCGGTGTTCTGCGGGCTGAGCTTACGCTTAATTTGGATGTAGCGATCCATGCCGGTCTGTATGGCAGGTCCAGCTCTTTGGGTATCGACTGATACTTAACAATTGGCATTTGATTTAATTATATAATTGATTTTTTTTGGTTTTAGCGTCTTTTTGCCTATTTTGTAATTTTATCTGTCTAAATTTTATCTGTCTTTAATAGTTTTTTTCAACTTTTCCCGGAGCTCGCGCCAAGCACGTCCACTCTCTTCGGGGTTTACATTTAGTTTTTTATATTTTATTGAAAATATTAGAATATGGGAATTAATAAAGTAACAGGTTGATAAGCTTTCACATTAAAAAACAAGAGAGAATGCTATAGTCGACAATCAGATACCCGTTACTCAGTAAAGGGAGTGCGAGGGAGATGGAGATAGAAACTTTGATCACGCATAACTTTTTAACGAAAGGTCCGATTTGAAAAATGTCTGCTACATTTCGGTAGGTATTGATAAACACAATAAAACTGCATTTTTCCTTTTCCGAAATATTTAAATTTTTAAAATAGTATATAAGCGATTGTGGGCGTTAAAGTGGGCGTGGCACCTTTTTGAAACAAACTTGCGCTGCGTAGGAACTCCTAGAATCTGCATGCAAAATGCCAATCTTCTAGCTTTAATAGTTTCCGAGATCTCAGCGTTCATACGGACGGACAGACAGACGGACAGACGGACATGGCTATATCGACTCGGCTAGTGACCCTGATCAAGAATATATATACTTTATAGGGTCGGAAACGCTTCCTTCTAGCTGTTACATACTTTTGCACGAATACAATATACCCTTTTACTCTACGAGTAACGGGTATAATAATGTAAATTATTGGTAACTGGTAAAAAACGGTTTTTGTAAACTAAACCAAATCCTAAATATACAACCATTAATTTTTAGCTACAACTATTGGTTTAATTCTTAGTATAAATTCTGAAACTAAATATGCAATTTATTATTGACTAATCTCAGCTAAATCGTATTCAGTTATATTTTTCCCGACGACCATTTCAGTTCTACAATAAAGCTTAAGAATGAAGACTGGTAATCGTAACCGTAGTCGACACGTATATATCACTTATAATACTTGCTGGGAACTCCTTTATTTTGAATCACATAATTAGCTTTGGCCCTATTAACGCCTTGCGTTATTGCGCTTGTGATTAACAAACAGCTGTTCTTAACTATAGCTATAGTTACTTTTATAAACTCGACGCAGTATGGAGACTATTTACCTTAAATTCTCGTAGTTAGCGAGATTTTCTTAAATTTCGACACGCATTTTCCTAAACCTTATGCTATTTATTCGATAGCAATTAATATGTTGCATTTCAAGTTGGAATCGGCTGGAAAGAAAGGAAGGGAAGATGGCGAATGACTTCTCGTAGGTCAAGAATAGGGATCAGTAGCTTTCAAACGGCGAATCCGAGTAGATGGGTTTATCATACTGTGTGACCCCGGCACCGCAAACAACCAGTCCGGGCAGGGCAACAGCAAAACCAGAAGTGCGGTAGCCAGAATCGCCCAGGATAGCCGAGCAGCCGAGACACCGGACAGGGATATACTAGAGCTCCATGAGGAGGAGCACAATGACGAAGGATGGACACTACCAGAAGGAGCGGTAATATCAAGAACGGCAAGAGACAGAATCAATGAAAAGCTAGCAGGAAAAAAGAAGCGGAAGGCAGCATCGATGGCTAATAAAGGATGGAGAAACAACCTGGCGAGTGGTATCGAATAGAGGAAATTACGTCACGATTCAATACCACTAAAATCCATAACGGGGAGTGTGACGCTGCGCCCACAAAAACAAGACATAAATAAATAAAAAGACTAAAAATTAAACGAAAGAAGCATTTCATTTAAAATTCAAACTAAGAACGCGCGCGCGCCAACGTTCGCACGCGTATGGGCACACTAGACCAAGAGAGATGGCCACACTTAGACCGACAAATCCCACACAGGCGGCGGGCACACTAGATCTCGCCGAGCCCTATATAAGGCAGACCATGGGCCATAGAAGATCACTTAGCAGCAGACCGTCTAAGGGTATAGAGGCAACTCCCCAGTGGTGGTAAGCAGCAAAGTCATTTTTTGGTGGACTAGATCATTCGATCCAAGTCCGCTTATACATTGTAGTTAGCTCCCGTAATACTTCCTCCTCCCACTACCCTTCTTAAGCCCGGCTCGGCTTGCCGATCCGAAGCTAACACTAGGAGGCGTCTGATTTCAGAATCACGCCTTCTTCCGGCGTGGTTCACCGGCCGAACTCTCTCTCTCTCTTGTGGCTGACTTTAGGGTCCCCAAGCAACACACTCTCTCTCTCTTGTGTCGGACTTCAGGGTCCCCAAGCAACACACTCTCTCTCTCTTGTGGCTGACTTCAGTGTCCCCAAGCAACACACTCTCTCTCTCTTGTGGCTGACTTCAGGGTCCCCAAGCAACATTCTCTCTCTTGCGGCTGATTTTAGGGTCCCCAAGCACTAAACTCTCTCTCGCTCGTGGCTGACTTCAGGGTCCCAAAGCACCACATTCTTATTTCAGGCTCGCTACGTGGCAACCCGCCCCGGGGTCTATTTTACCAGCAGCCGTAATCCCGTGCGGTTCCTCTCGAGCAGCTGGACGGCTCCTAATACCAGGCATTCGAAGTGGACGAAGGAAGCGAAAGCAGCAAGGGCGGCATCCCGCCAGTCCGGAGAACCCGTTGGTTAAAATTAATCAAATGTCAAGATTCTTAATGATATCAACCTAGTTATAATCAATTACTAAGTAATTCCCCACGACTTCTACTCTGGGCTGGGTCGGAACTCTCTTTCAGCAACGACGCCTGACACAAACAAATTCTTGTGACGAACCCTGGCCATCCCTGAGCCACCCGACAACGACAAACCGTCACAATTGTATATATTTTTACAGTGTGTACTCTGTATGTATGCACACTACAGCAGTGTCGTCAGTGAACGTAAATGTTGTTAGCTGCGTGTTTGTAGGAATATCCGCTGTAGATAAAAGAGTAGCTTCGATAATGTAGTCGTCAGATGTTGTTGTGTTGCACCTACTGCTGCACAGATACGACTCAAGTAGTTTATGAGTGTATGTAGGCAAATGTGTTTTGATCTTGTGCATGAGGCCATCGAGCCAGAGTCGATCGAACGCTTGAGATACATCGAGGAATATTGCGCTGCAAAGGCTGAGTGTATTAACTTGTTCAATTGTTGCATGTCTTTGATGTGCCGGGATAACATTGTGTGCTTACAGATATGGTATTATGCGTGTAAGGAGACATTTTTCGAACAATTTAGACAGACACGATAATAAACTTATTGGTCTATAGGATGAAGGAATTGTGTGGTCTTCGTCCGCAGTTTTGTCCGTTACTTGACTGCACTTTGATAGACGCGACTTGCAAGTAATTAGTTGCAAGCGGTTGGGGAAAGTGGTGTTTGATGCGTTCCCTGATTGAGGATGCCGGTTCCGCAGTGGGTTTTATCGTCTGGATGATCTGTGCGGTAGTAGGTGTAGCCTCTTATTTGGAAGTTGTATTTGTTTGTGAGGTGCGTCTCTATCTGTAGCATAATGTCGATATGATTTTCATTCAGGAACTACATAAATTCCATCATACTTTGTTGCATAGTAACCATCATAGCTTCCAGTCGGCTTTGTGACTGTCCTGGGACCTGGCGAACGTTTGCTGGATAAACCTGGAGTGGGTTTTCCGTTCCTGTTCAAAGGGCATCGGCGTATGAGAATCCCCTCTGGATATTTAGCTGACCAAATGAAGATTTTGCAGCCGTTCCGAAATATTCTTCCGGCGTCGTTTTTGAATAAGTGTTTTCATGGCGCGCTGTTGTCATTCGTCACATTCGGTCTTTCACCTCCTTGCAGACCACACAGCCCCTGTAGTTTTCCGTGTGATTTCCTCCTAAATTTCTTCTTTTGGGGGTCTTCCTTCTTGGCAGGGCAATTAGCGGAATTGTAAAAGTCTCCACAAACTACTCAGACTGATCGAACTGTGCAGAATGTCCTGGTGTGTCCATACTCCTGACAGATTGTACATTGCACTGGGCGGTTCCCTTTATATGGCTTCTTCACCTTAAATCTTCGGTGCAATATGTATTGCATGTTATAGATGGGGTGCGCTCCACTTTTCTTCAAGACTCTGCTGTCTGGCTCCAGCTCTACTTTGAAGAGTGGTTGCGGCTTTTTGTTTCTGTTAATGATGTTTCCAACGTTCTTTGCAGAACAACCATTTTCTTTGAGGGCGTCGATAACTTCATTGGGGGTTACGTCGGGCTCGATCCGTTTTAATACAACATGCACGCCATTGCTGCTTTTTGGTTGGTAGTAGTGTAGTAGTTTTTCATTGGGGGTTACGTCGGGATCGATCCCTTTTAGTACAACTTGAAAGCCCTTGCTGCTTTTTAGTTGGTACGTGTAGTAGTTTTTCTTAGCTTCCTCCAGGTATTTAGACACATCTCGGAAATGTTTTTCGGATTTGGTCTAAAGTTTGGTTTCGTGAATATTTTCTTTATTGATCGGAACAACATGAAAATTTTGCGTCCCTGACCAGCGCAAAAATTTTGTTGACCAGGGCGTTCGAGCTTTTCTCCCTAATGTAAGTTGGTTGGGGCTTTGGTTTCGTTTGGGTCTCTTTACTCAGTTCTGGTTGAGTTTCAGCTAAGAGGGCAAATCTGTTGTTATTGGATCTCCCCGGTAATTCGGTTATTTGGCTTATTAACCACCGCGGTGTTCTGCGGGCTGAGCTTACGCTTAATTTGGATGTAGCGATACATGCCGGTCTGTATGGCAGGTCCAGCTCTTTGGGTATCGACTGATACTTAACAATTTGCACTTGATTTAATTATATAATTGATTTTTTTGGTTTTAGTGTCTTTTTGCCTATTTTGTAATTTTATCTGTCTTTAATAGTTTTTTTTAACTTTTCCCGGAGCTCGCGCCAAGCACGTCCACTCTCTTCGGGGTTTACATTTAGTTTTTTATATTTTATTGAAAATATTAGAATATGGGAATTAAAAAAGTAACAGGTCGATAAGCTTTCACATTAAAAAATAATGTTAATTATTGGTAACTGGTAAAAAACGGTTTTTGTAAACTAAACCAAATCCTAAATATACAACCATTAATTTTTAGCTACAACTATTGGTTTAATTCTTAGTATAAATTCTGAAACTAAATATGCAATTTATTATTGACTAATCTCAGCTAAATCGTATACAGTTATATTTTTCCCGACGACCATTTCAGTTTTACAATAAAGCTTAAGAATGAAGACTGGTAATCGTAACCGTAGTCGACACGTATATATCACTTATAATACTTGCTGGGAACTCCTTTATTTTGAATGACATAGTTAGCTTTGGTCCTATTAACGCCTTGCGTTATTGCGCTTGTGATTAACAAACAGTTGTTCTTAACTATAGCTATAGTTACTTTTATAGAAAACTCGACGCAGTATGGAGACTACTTACCTTAAATTCTCGTAGTTAGCGAGATTTTCTTAAATTTCGACACGCTTTTTCCTAAACCGATAGCAATTAATATGTTGCATTTCAAGTTGGAATCGGCTGGAAAGAAAGGAAGGGAAGATGGCGAATGACTTCTCGTAGGTCAAGAATAGGGATCAGTAGCTTTCAAACGGCGAATCCGAGTAGATGGGTTTATCATACTGTGTGACCCCGGCACCGCAAACAACCAGTCCGGGCAGGGCAACAGCAAAACCAGAAGTGCGGTAGCCAGAATCGCCCAGGATAGCCGAGCAGCCGAGACTCCGGACAGGGATACATACCGCTTATACATTGTAGTTAGCTCCCGTAATACTTCCTCCTCCCACTACCCTTCTTAGGCCCGGCTCGGCTTGCCGATCCGAAGGTATCACTAGGAGGCGTCTGATTTCAGAATCACGCCTTCTTCCGGCGTGGTTCACCGGCCGAACTCTCTCTCTCTCTCTCTTGTGGCTGACTTCAGGGTCCCCAAGCAACACACTCTCTCTCTCTTGTGTCGGACTTCAGGGTCCCCAAGCAACACACTCTCTCTCTCTTGTGGCTGACTTCAGTGTCCCCAAGCAACACACTCTCTCTCTCTCTTGTGGCTGACTTCAGGGTCCCCAAGCAACATTCTCTCTCTTGCGGCTGATTTTAGGGTCCCCAAGCACTAAACTCTCTCTCGCTCGTGGCTGACTTCAGGGTCCCCAAGCACCACATTCTTATTTCAGGCTCGCTACGTGGCAACCCGCCCCGGGGTCTATTTTACCAGCAGCCGTAATCCCGTGCGGTTCCTCCGAGCAGCTGGACGGCTCCTAATACCAGGCATTCGAAGTGGACGAAGGAAGCGAAAGCAGCAAGGGCGGCATCCCGCCAGCCCGGAGAACCCGTTAGTTAAAATTAATCAAATGTCAAGATTCTTAATGATATCAACCTAGTTATAATCAATTACTAAGAAATTCCCCACGACTTCTACTCTGGGCTGGGTCGGAACTCTCTTTCAGCAACGACGCCTGACACAAACAAAATCTTGTGACGAACCCTGGCCATCCCTGAGCCACCCGACAACGACAAACCGTCACAATTGTATATATTTTTACAGTGTGTACTCTGTATGTATGCACACTACAGCAGTGTCGTCAGTGAACGTAAATGTTGTTAGCTGCTCGTTTGTAGGAATATCCGCTGTAGATAAAAGAGTAGCTTCGATAATGTAGTCGTCAGATGTTGTTGTGTTGCACCTACTGCTGCACAGATACGACTCAAGTAGTTTATGAGTGTATGTAGGCAAATGTGTTTTGATCTTGTGCATGAAGCCATCGAGCCAGAGTCGATCGAAAGCTTGAGATACATCGAGGAATATTGCGCTGCAAAGGCTGAGTGTATTAACTTGTTCGATTGTTGCATGTTTTTGATGTTTTTTTTTTTTTTTTTTTTTTAGTGGATCGAAAGCCAACTCGGAGCTGAGATAGCTTGCCGAAGTCTGGGACTCTAACCCAGTAAATACTCCACCCCCTCCCCGCTTCCCCGGCGGAACTGCCGTTAGGTATTACTTCGCCGGGGGGGGAATGCCCTTAGGGCTTTCTAGGATTCTATCCTATTGGAATTTCGCAGTCTTTCTGCGTTGCGCAGCTTTTTGAGTACTATTGTGGCCATATTGCATACTGCAGACCAATTTTCTTCTGAAACGAGCATAATGTCCACCAGGTTACAAGCGGCTGGCGTCCTCCCAACCCTAATGCTCAGATCTCTTCGTTCATTTTCAAATCTCGGACAGACAAAAAACACGTGTTCTGCGTCTTCGTTATCCGACTCGCAGAGTGGACAGTGCGGATAACGTTCATGCTTAAATCTATTAAGATAGTATTTAAAGCATCCATGTCCTGTCAACAGTTGCGTTAAGTAGAAGTCCACATGTCCATGCTTCCGTCCCAGCCATCTCTGCAGTTCTGGGATAAGCTTATACGTCCATCGTCCTTTGCTACTTTGTGCCCATCTCTCCTGCCACTTCGCAATGGTAAGTTCTCTGCACCTTTTCCGTAGGGATTCAGCTTTTTCGATTTCCGTGCTACCTGCTCGGATCTCAACTGATTCCAATGCCAGCAGGTCAATCGGTATAACTCCCGATATTACCAACGCCGCGTCATGGGATACCGTGCGGAACGCACAGCATACCCGCAGGGCACACAGTCTCTGCACGGAGTCGGCATCTTGCATATAACTTCCATTTTTTGTGGCTCGGGCCCATATGGGAGCAGCATACATCAGCGTCGATGTGACAACGCTTACCAGTAATCTCCGGCCTGGTTGCCTCGGTCCCCGAGTGTTTGCCATAATCCTCGAGATCGCGGCCGCAGTCCTGCCTGCCCTGCCACTAGCGTACGCTGGATGTTCTTTGAAGGTTAGCCGGTGGTTAATCATAACGCCCAAGTATTTCAGGCTTGGGCGAGATTTAATTGTGGCTTCTCCAATTTTGATAGTAGCCGTCTCTACTATCTGCCTGGTGCTTATCAGGACTGCTTTCGTCTTGTGCGCTGCCAAAGTGAGTCCCTTGGCGTCGAGCCATGCGCTTGCTCGTTCCCCAGCTTCGTTGCAGATTCTCTCTGCGTCTGGTAGCTTCTTTGCAGTGACTACTATGGCTACATCATCGGCAAAGCCAATGAGTCGTGCACCTTCGGGCATCGCGATCCTAAGGATCCCATCGTACATGGCATTCCACAACAAGGGGGCAAGGACTGATCCTTGTGGGACTCCCCCGCTGACCCTGTGGGTCGATTGCCCAGAATCAGTTTCATACAGGAGCAGGCGGCTTTCAAAGTAGCTCGCTATTACTCTCTGTATATACATTGGAACATTAAGGTTTCTCAATGCATTTAGTGTGTGGTCCCAGCTAGCGGAGTTGAATGCGTTTTTAACATCCAGCGTTGCCGCTATGCAGTACTGCTTTGTGCCGTACAACCACCTTTTCCCCTCGATCGCTTTATCTGCGACTTCACACAGTTTACCGAGAGCGTCGATGGTGGATAGACCCTTTCGAAAACCATACTGCATCTCTGAGAGGCCGTTGGTTTCGTCAAGGGCACCTTCTAGCCGGGAGTGGATTATTCTTTCAAGAATTTTACCCACCGTGTCTAGCATGCAGAGTGGTCTATATGAAGAAGGCTCCTCCGCTGGCTTGTCCCCCTTTGGTATGAGTACCAGCCGCTGGATTTTCCAGCGGCTAGGGAACACACCTTCTGTTAGGCATGCGTTATACATGTCCACATACTCTTTTGTGTTAGCCTTGATAGCAATTTTAAGGACTTTATTCGGGATGCCATCTGGTCCCGGTGCCTTGTCGTCCAGTATTGTCTTCAATACCCGATGGACTTCTTCAGCACTTGTGAGCTTTATGGTCGCAGTGTTCACGATCTGTGAGGTTCGCGCCATACTCTCTTGCTCTGGGAATAGTGTTTCCACTATCCTCTTTAGGCCGGCTGGGCATGTCGGCGATGGCCTACTAAATACCCGCAGCCGTTTTGTGACGAGTTTATATGCGAAGCCCCATGGGTTGGAGTCTATTTCTTCGCATATATTATTAAAGCATCTGCGTTTGCTCTCTTTTATATTTTTTTCCAGGGCTCGTCTTCTTTCCCTGAAAAGTATTTGAACTGCCTCAAATTCGGGCCTTCCTCTTGAGCGTTGGTATGCTCGTCTTGCTCTGTGGCAGTCTTTCCTGGCTTCCGCAATGGATTGGTTCCACCAGTATGCAGGCCTTCTTCCTGATGGGTTTTTCCCCTTTCTCTGCATAGATGCATCACAGGCTAGCTTTGTGTAGTCTGCGATGTGGTTTGCCCGCTCTTCAGCTGTACCGCTAGTGGAGAGGTCCTCAAACAGCATCTGTACCATCTCCACGTCTAGCGTTTCTATTTTGTACCCTGGCACGGTCTTAGGAATCCGTGGTGGGCCATTTCTTGGTTTTATCGTGCAGATTATTGCTGCATGGTCACTACCCATGTAGGTGTCACTAACCTCCCAGCTGGAGCCTGAGGCCAATCCAGCGCTCGCGAATGTGAGGTCAATGATGGAACTGGTTCCGGCTCTAGAGAAGGTCGGTTTCGTTCCAGAGTTCAGCAGCACTAGGTCAAGTGCGGCGAAGCTCTCTAGTAGTGCCTTTTCCCTCGCATTTGTTCGGGGGGAGCCCCAGTCGGTAGCCCAGGCATTAAAGTCCCCTGCCGGGATAACATTGTGTGCTTACAGATATGGTATTATGCGTGTAAGGAGACATTTTTCGAACAATTTAGACAGACACGATAATAAACTTATTGGTCTATAGGATGAAGGAATTGTGTGGTCTTTGTCCGCTGTTTTGTCCGTTACTTGACTGAACTTTGATAGACGCAAGTAATTAGTTGCAAGCGGTTGGGGAAAGTGGTGTTTGATGCGTTCCCTGATTGAGGATGCCGGTTCCGCAGTGGGCTTTATCGTCTGGATGATCTGCGCGGTAGTAGGTGTAGCCTCTTATTTGGAAGTTGTATTTGTTTGTGAGGTGCGTCTCTATCTGTAGCATAATGTCGATATGATTTTCATTCAGGAACTACATAAATTCCATCATACTTTGTTGCATAGTAACCATCATAGCTTCCAGTCGGCTTTGTGACTGTCCTGGGACCTGGCGAACGTTTGCTGGATAAACCTGGAGTGGGTTTTCCGTTCCTGTTCAAAGGGCATCGGCGTATGAGAATCCCCTCTGGATATTTAGCTGACCAAATGATGATCTTGCAGCCGTCCCGAAATATTCTTCCGGCGTCGTTTTTGAATAAGTGTTTTCATGGCGCGCTGTTGTCACTCGTCACATTCGGTCTTTCACCTTCTTGCAGACCACACAGCCCCTGTAGTTTTCCGTGTGATTTCCTCTGCAGTGTTTAAATTTCTTCTTTTGGGGGTCTTCCTTCTTGGCAGGGCAATTATCGGAATTTAGAAAGTCTCCACAAACTACTCAGACTGATCGAACTGTGCAGAATGTCCTGGTGTGTCCATACTCCTGACAGATTGTACATTGCACTGGGCTCTGGCTCCAGCTCTACTTTGAAGAGTGGTTGCGGCTTTTTGTTTCTGTTAATGATGTTTCTAACGTTCTTTGCAGAACAACCATTTTCTTTGAGGGCGTCGATAACTTCATTGGGGGTTACGTCGGGCTCGATCCGTTTTAATACAACATGCACGCCATTGCTGCTTTTTGGTTGGTTGTAGTGTAGTAGTTTTTCATTGGGGGTGATCGTCGGGATCGATCCCTTTTAGTACAACTTGCAAGCCCTTGCTGCTTTTTAGTTGGTACGTGTAGTAGTTTTTCTTAGCTTCCTTCAGGTATTTAGACACAGCTCGGAAATGTTTTTCGGATTTGGTTTCGTGAATATTATCTTTATTGATCGGAACAACATGAAAATTTTGCGTCCCTGACCAGCGCAAAAATTTTGTTGACCAGGGCGTTCGAGCTTTTCTCCCTAATGTAAGTTGGTTGGGGCTTTGGTTTCGTTTGGGTCTCTTTACTCAGTCTGGTTGAATTTCAGCTAAGAGGGCAAATTTGTTGTTATTGGATCTCCCCGGTAATTCGGTTATTTGGCTTATTAACCACCGCGGTGTTCTGCGGGCTGAGCTTACGCTTAATTTGGATGTAGCGATCCATGCCGGTCTGTATGGCAGGTCCAGCTCTTTGGGTATCGACTGATACTTAACAATTTGCACTTGATTTAATTATATAATTGATTTTTTTGGTTTTAGTGTCTTTTTGCCTATTTTGTAATTTTATCTGTCTAAATTTTATCTGTCTTTAATAGTTTTTTTCAACTTTTCCCGGAGCTCGCGCCAAGCACGTCCACTCTCTTCGGGGTTTACATTTAGTTTTTTATATTTTATTGAAAATATTAGAATATGGGAATTAAAAAAAGTAACAGGTCGATAAGCTTTCACATTAAAAAATAATGTTAATTATTGGTAACTGGTAAAAAACGGTTTTTGTAAACTAAACCAAATCCTAAATATACAACCATTAATTTTTAGCTACAACTATTGGTTTAATTCTTAGTATAAATTCTGAAACTAAATATGCAATTTATTATTGACTAATCTCAGCTAAATCGTATACAGTTATATTTTTCCCGACGACCATTTCAGTTTTACAATAAAGCTTAAGAATGAAGACTGGTAATCGTAACCGTAGTCGACATGTATATATCACTTATAATACTTGCTGGGAACTCCTTTATTTTGAATCAAATAGTTAGCTTTGGCCCTATTAACGCCTTGCGTTATTGCGCTTGTGATTAACAAACAGTTGTTCTTAACTATAGCTATAGTTACTTTTATAGAAAACTCGACGCAGTATGGAGACTATTTACCTTAAATTCTCGTAGTTAGCGAGATTTTCTTAAATTTCGACACGCTTTTTCCTAAACCTTATGCTATTTATTCGATAGCAATTAATATGTTGCATTTCAAGTTGGAATCGGCTGGAAAGAAAGGAAGGGAAGATGGCGAATGACTTCTCGTAGGTCAAGAATAGGGATCAGTAGCTTTCAAACGGCGAATCCGAGTAGATGGGTTTATCATATTGTGTGACCCCGGGACCGCAAACAACCAGTCCGGGCAGGGCAACAGCAAAACCAGAAGTGCGGTAGCCAGAATCGCCCAGGATAGCCGAGCAGCCGAGACACCGGACAGGGATATACTAGAGCTCCATGAGGAGGAGCACAATGACGAAGGATGGACACTACCAGAAGGAGCGGTAATATCAAGAACGGCAAGAGACAGAATCAATGAAAAGCTAGCAGGAAAAAAGAAGCGGAAGGCAGCATTGATGGCTAATAAAGGATGGAGAAACAACCTGGCGAGTGGTATCGAATAGAGGAAATTACGTCACGATTCAATACCACTAAAATCCATAACGGGGGAGTGTGACGCTGCGCCCACAAAAACAAGACATAAATAAATAAAAAGACTAAAAATTAAACGAAAGAAGCATTTCATTTAAAATTCAAACTAAGAACGCGCGCGCGCCAACGTTCGCACGCGTATGGGCACACTAGACCAAGAGAGATGGCCACACTTAGACCGGCATATCCCACACAGGCGGCGGGCACACTAGATCTCGCCGAGCCCTATATAAGGCAGACCATGGGCCATAGAAGATCACTTAGCAGCAGACCGTCTAATGGTATAGAGGCAACTCCCCAGTGGTGGTAAGCAGCAAAGTCATTTTTTGGTGGACTAGATCATTCGATCCAAGTCCGCTTATACATTGTAGTTAGCTCCCGTAATACTTCCTCCTCCCACTACCCTTCTTAAGCCCGGTTTGGCTTGCCGATCCGAAGGTATCACTAGGAGGCGTCTGATTTCAGAATCACGCCTTCTTCCGGCGTGGTTCACCGGCCGAACTCTCTCTCTCTCTCTCTTGTGGCTGACTTCAGGGTCCCCAAGCAACACACTCTCTCTCTTGTGGCTGACTTCAGGGTCCCCAAGCAACACACTCTCTCTCTTGTGGCTGACTTCACGGTCCCCAAGCAACACACTCTCTCTCTTGTGGCTGACTTCAGGGTCCCCAAGCAACATTCTCTCTCTTGCGGTTGACTTCAGGGTCCCCAAGCACTAAACTCTCTCTCGCTCGTGGCTGACTTCAGGGTCCCCAAGCACCACATTCTTATTTCAGGCTCGCTACGTGGCAACCCGCCCCGGGGTCTATTTTACCAGCAGCCGTAATCCCGTGCGGTTCCTCCGAGCAGCTGGACGGCTCCTAATACCAGGCATTCGAAGTGGACGAAGGAAGCGAAAGCAGCAAGGGCGGCATCCCGCCAGTCCGGAGAACCTGTTAGTTAAAATTAATCAAATGTCAAGATTCTTAATGATATCAACCTAGTTATAATCAATTACTAAGTAATTCCCCACGACTTCTACTCTGGGCTGGGTCGGAACTCTCTTTCAGCAACGACGCCTGACACAAACAAATTCTTGTGACGAACCCTGGCCATCCCTGAGCCACCCGACAACGACAAACCGTCACAATTGTATATATTTTTACAGTGTGTACTCTGTATGTATGCACACTACAGCAGTGTCGTCAGTGAACGTAAATGTTGTTAGCTGCTCGTTTGTAGGAATATCCGCTGTAGATAAAAGAGTAGCTTCGATAATGTAGTCGTCAGATGTTGTTGTGTTGCACCTACTGCTACACAGATACGACTCAAGTAGTTTATGAGTGTAAGTAGGCAAATGTGTTTTGATCTTGTGCATGAGGCCATCGAGCCAGAGTCGATCGAAAGCTTGAGATACATCGAGAAATATTGCGCTGCAAAGGCTGAGTGTATTAACTTGTTCGATTGTTGCATGTCTTTGATGTGCCGGGATAACATTGTGTGCTTACAGATATGGTATTATGCGTGTAAGGAGACATTTTTCGAACAATTTAGACAGACACGATAATAAACTTATTGGTCTATAGTATGAAGGAATTGTGTGGTCTTTGTCCGCTGTTTTGTCCGTTACTTGACTGCACTTTGATAGACGCGACCTGCAAGTAATTAGTTGCAAGCGGTTGGTGTTTGATGCGTTCCCTGATTGAGGATGCCGGTTCCGCAGTGGGCTTTATCGTCTGGATGATCTGTGCGGTAGTAGGTGTAGCCTCTTATTTGGAAGTTGTATTTGTTTGTGAGGTGCGTCTCTATCTGTAGCATAATGTCGATATGATTTTCATTCAGGAACTACATAAATTCCATCATACTTTGTTGCATAGTAACCATCATAGCTTCCAGTCGGCTTTGTGACTGTCCTGGGACCTGGCGAACGTTTGCTGGATAAACCTGGAGTGGGTTTTCCGTTCCTGTTCAAAGGGCATCGGCGTATGAGAATCCCCTCTGGATATTTAACTGACCAAATGAAGATTTTGCAGCCGTTCCGAAATATTCTTCCGGCGTCGTTTTTGAATAAGTGTTTTCATGGCGCGCTGTTGTCATTCGTCACATTCGGTCTTTCACCTCCTTGCAGACCACACAGCCCCTGTAGTTTTCCGTGTGATTTCCTCCTAAATTTCTTCTTTTGGGGGTCTTCCTTGTTGGCAGGGCAATTAGCGGAATTGTAAAAGTCTCCACAAACTACTCAGACTGATCGAACTGTGCAGAATGTCCTGGTGTGTCCATACTCCTGACAGATTGTACATTGCACTGGGCGGTTCCCTTTATATGGCTTCTTCACCTTAAATCTTCGGTGCAATATGTATTGCATGTTATAGATGGGGTGCGCTCCACTTTTCTTCAAGACTCTGCTGTCTGGCTCCAGCTCTACTTTGAAGAGTGGTTGCGGCTTTTTGTTTCTGTTAATGATGTTTCTAACGTTCTTTGCAGAACAACCATTTTCTTTGAGGGCGTCGATAACTTCATTGGGGGTTACGTCGGGCTCGATCCGTTTTAATACAACATGCACACCCTTGCTGCTTTTTGGTTGGTAGTAGTGTAGTAGTTTTTCATTGGGGGTTACGTCGGGATCGATCCCTTTTAGTACAACTTGCAAGCCCTTGTTGCTTTTTAGTTGGTACGTGTAGTAGTTTTTCTTAGCTTCCTCCAGGTATTTAGACACAGCTCGGAAATGTCGGATTTGGTCTAAAGTTTGGTTTCGTGAATATTTTCTTTATTGATCGGAACAACATAAAAATTTTGCGTCCCTGACCAGCGCAAAAATTTTGTTGACCAGGGCGTTCGAGCTTTTCTCCCTAATGTAAGTTGGTTGGGGCTTTGGTTTCGTTTGGGTCTCTTTACTCAGTTCTGGTTGAGTTTCAGCTAAGAGGGCAAATCTGTTGTTATTGGATCTCCCCGGTAATTCGGTTATTTGTCTTATTAACCACCGCGGTGTTCTGCGGGCTGAGCTTACGCTTAATTTGGATGTAGCGATCCATGCCGGTCTGTATGGCAGGTCCAGCTCTTTGGGTATCGACTGATACTTAACAATTTGCACTTGATTTAATTATATAATTGATTTTTTTGGTTTTAGCGTCTTTTTGCCTATTTTGTAATTTTATCTGTCTAAATTTTATCTGTCTTTAATAGTTTTTTCAATGTCTTCGGGGTTTACATTTAGTTTTTTATATTTTATTGAAAATATTAGAATATGCGAATTAATAAAGTAACAGGTCGATAAGCTTTCACATTAAAAAATAATGTTAATTCATTTATTAATATTTAACTTGGTAACTGATAACTGGTAAACTAAACCAAATCCTAAATATACAACCATTAATTTTTAGCTACAACTATTGGTTTAATTCTTAGTATAAATTCTGAAACTAAATATGCAATTTATTATTGACTAATCTCAGATAAATCGTATACAGTTATATTTTTGCTGACGACCATTTCAGTTTTACAATAAAGTTTAAGAATGAAGACTGGTAATCGTAACCGTAGTCGACCCGTATATATCACTTTTATTTCTTGCTGGGAACTCCTTTAAATGTTGTATTGCGCTGGTGATTAACAAACAGCTGTTCTTAACTATAGCTTTAGTTACTTTTATAGAAAACTCGTCGCAGTATGGAGACCATTTACCTTAAATTCTAGTAGTTAGCGAGATTTTCTTAAATTTCGACACGCTTTTTCCTAAACCTTATTCTATTTATTCGATAGCTATTAATATGTTGCATTTCAAGTTGGAATCGGCTGGAAAGAAAGGGAAGATGGCAAAAGACTTTTCGTAGGTCAAGAATAGGGATCAGTAGCTTTCAAAACGGCGAAGCCGTTTTCGCGGTTCTTAAAACTTAGAAAAGTAAGAGTACTGGTATAAATTCTAGTGAAGATCGGGGCTAAAGAGGAAAAAGTTTTTGTCTTAGGTCATCGGGGACCCTATTATGTAGGGCCCCGGCAGTTCTTTTTTTATATACGGCGTTGGAGAAAGCGTGGAGTCCAAACGTCCCTGAGGGCAGCAAGAGCCACGGGCAGTAGCAACAGCCATACGCAGCAGCAAGAGCCACGGTCAGGAGCAACAGCCACAGGCAGCAGCAAGAGCCACGGACAGTAGCAACAGCCACGGGCAGCAGCAACAGCCACAGGCAACAGCAACCGCCACGGGCAGCCAAGACCGACACGAGCAGCAGCAATCGCCACCAACAGCCACCAAAAAGATTAAAATTCTCTCGGTGAGTCCCTTCCGGGAACGTAGAACCCGCGCGTCCGGGAATCTTGACACCACTGCGTCGTGATCACGTCAGGACACCTTCACCACGTGGCATTCCTACCATCGCGGTCCGCAATGGCTGAGGCAAGTCATGGCACCGACCTGCGGTCCACCTATTCCACCCCGACGAGTGACTTTAAAAAGGGGCCAAGTTTCTCTCGGCTCAAACGTGTGAACTTTGCGACCAGCAGCCGAAATTCCAGCGTGGGATAGTGTCTGTACCTTTTTTTTTATACCCTTGCAGAGGGTATTATAATTTTGGTCAGAAGTTTGTAACGCAGTGAAGGAGACGTTTCCGACCCCATAAAGTATATATATTCTTGATCAGGATCAATAGAGGATTCGATATAGCCATGTCCGTCTGTCCGTCCGTCCGTCTGTCCGTCTGTCCGGCTGTTTCAATACCGTTTGCGAGCTCAGTTTAAAAGCTGGAACTTTCACAGTTGTCCTAAAACATGTGTACGCAGATCAAGTTTGAAAACAGCCCCGATCGGTTGTCTATATCCTATAGCTCCCATAGGAACAATCGGATATAACTTTCAAGAATGGAAGATATTTCGCGCAGTGTAAAAGCTATTAACATAAATCTTTCCAAATCTTATTTTTTTATGCATACCTTGATCAGAGTAAAAGCGCTTGCCGATCGGACGTCTATATCCTATAGCTCCCATAGGAACAATAGGGTGAAATCGGTTAAAATTTAATGATTTTTAGGATATTTCGCACAGTATATAAGCAATTGACATGAATCTTTCCAAGTCGTATTTTTTATGTATACCTTCATTAGGGTAAAAGCACGTGACGATCGGACGTCTATATCCTATAGCTCCCATAGGAACAATAGGGTGAAATCGGTCCAAATTTGATGATTTTCTGAATTTTTCGCGTAGTGTGTAAGCTACTGACATAAATTTTTCCAAGTCTTATTTATTTACGCATATCTTGATTAGGGTAAAAGCACAAAGTAGGAAAAGTTGTTAAAGGCTGCGAAAGTATCCCTTTTTTTCTATTTTTATATGACATTTTTGCAGTATAAAAGCAATTGACATCAAACGATGCAAATCTAGTTTATTTATGTATGCCTTATTCCTTTCGCTACTTTTAAAGTTTTAGCAATTTCGGCAAAGTCTGCAAGGGTATTAAAACTTCGGCTTGCCGAAGTAAGCTTCCGTCCTCGTTTTTCTTTAACATTTGCATTTTATTTATCTTCTCTGAATTAAGACTAACAATAAGAATATAGAATCTTAAATTAGAAAAACTATCTGACAGTGAAGGTGACATATTGCTGAGCTGAAAGGTCATTGCGTTGCAATCGGGTCCGGTTGGAAACTCTGGCTAGGCCCATGGCTAGGCTAGGCCCATGGCTAGGACCATGGCTAGGCTTGCCCCTGGCAAGCTGGTTTGGATGAGAAGTTAGCTTGGTGTGTTTTTGATTGTGCTCGCTGATGATAATGTCGATGATGCTGCTGCTCGCGTTTCCGCACAATTGGGAGCCGTAGGTCCAGACTGGCTTAAGCGTTGAATTGTAGAGCAGGACCTTGAAGTCCAGGCAGAGGGGAAAGCGCGCGATTATAAGCCAATGGAGACTGTTTGATTTTAGTTTTAGGTGAATTTTCTTAGCTTCGATATATCTGTAAGCTTATCGGTCTGTACAATGCTGGTGTTGTGTGATCTTTTCCTTGCTTTGGGATCATTATAATTACCGATTTTTTCCATTTTTTTGGAAAACAGCCAAGTTTGTAATCCCGTTGTAGAGTTTACAAATAACCTCAACTGCACAGTTTGCAAGTTCGATTAACATTTTGGGAGTTATTTGATCACCTCCTGGGGCTTTTTTGGTTTCAATTGCGCGCTGATTACTTTGCAACTTCATTTGGTTGAAACAGAATTGGCTCCGTCTCAGTTTCAATTCGAATTGACGGCGACGGTAGTGCGAATGAATTATTTGCAGGAATTGGCTGAAAAACATTTCGAAGGTGTGAAGCAAATGTACAAGCTCTGTCTTTGTCGCTTCTGGCTCAGCTGCATGAAGAGTCTCTTATGGGAATTACTGTTTCGGCCGGCGCACTTAGATTTGGGTGGGCCCTCCACAAGGGATGCTTAGTGCTGGTGCAGCTTCCTTAAGACTTTATTTTGAGGATGACGATCTGCTGGTTTGCCAAGCACGTCTCAAACGTCTTTTCTCCAGAACAAGCTGTTCGATTTCAAGGTTAGTTTTGTGTTGGTGTGTGTGCCCATCCCTCCCTTGCGGTGTTGAGACTTTGACTGCTGCGACTAGTACAGACTCCAGTGCATCGGCATAGCAGTCGATGTCCTCCTTGATGTTGAGCTGTTAGTTCAATGTGGGAACTTACGTACTTTTTGAACTTCAGCCAGTTGGTTCGATGCGACGTCAGCCTGTGAGGGTGCTCGATTAATTCCGGGCTTTGAAGAAGAGTTATTAGCACTGGTGAGTGGTCCGATGATAGATCCAAAAGCAATTTTGCAGATATTAGATTGCGAGAAATGTTTTTTGTCACAGCAAAATCAATTAAATCAGGTAGTTTTCTAGGATCTGTAGGCCAGTATGTAGGGCTGCTTGGTGAAACGCAGTCCAGTTTGTTGCATGTTTTAATGAGTGCATTATATAGTTGCCTTCCTTTGGGGGTCACAAGGCGGGATTCCCAGTGCGTGTGCTTGGCGTTATAATCTCCAGCTGCTATGAATCGCTCTCCAAGTGATTTGTAGAAGTCTTCGGAGACTATAAAGCGGAGTGGGCCCAACTGTATTTTATCGATGTAGCTTGCAGATGATTTTTTAAAAACCGTTGGTGAAAGTGGTGTTTGACGCGGTCTCTTATTAAGATGCCAGTTCCGCCATGCGCTTTACCATCTGGATGATCGGTGCCGTTGAACGTGTATTTGAAAGTTATATTTATATCCTTTAAGTACTTCGACACTGCTCGGAAATCGTCTTCGGTTTTGGTTTGGAGTTTAGTTTCGCTTATATTCTCTTTCATAAGCGGAATAACATGAAAGTTATCTTTTCCGACAAGCTCATCTATTTTGTTGACTAGGGTATTCGAGATTTTCTCCCGAATAAAAATAGGTGGGCCTTTAGTTTTCTTGGGTCTAATTGTTCAGGCTCTGTTTGAGGCTCCGCCAGAATGGAAAATCTATTTTCATCTAATGGCCCGTGATTTTCAGGGCCTTTGTTGGAACGATTTATTTTGGGTTATTGCCATCCGAGTTTTTTGGGGGTGTTAGCTTGCGCTTGGAGATATTAATGTAGCGATCCATGCCTGTCTGCATGGCCGAACCCTCTTGAATTGTCATTTCTTCTACCGTAGCTTTGTTTTTGCCGTTTGCACCGATTTATGCACTTGGTTGTGTTGTTGCTTTACCCGCAGCACTCTCTCTTTTTTCTATTTTTATATGTCTGCAAGGTTTCGGCTTGCCGAAGTTAGCTTCCGTCCTCGTTTTTTTTAATTGTTTCGCTATTTAATTATTGAATCTTCTCCTTTCGCATACTAACAATAAGTGTATCAAATCTTATACCAATCTATATATGATGTCAATGTTGCTGCTGCTCGCATTCCTCCATAGCTGGGAGCCATTAGTCGGCTTGGGCTCCTCGAGCGACTTGGGATTGCAGTGTTATGTTATTAATAGTGGTTCACAGTATTTTATTTATAATAAAAACGCACTGGTTTTATTTGAATTTAACATTGGTTTTATTTTTTACTCCATTGCTTTGCCGTCGTCCCTAGACTGCCGGCCTATATTCTTTTCTTGGCTTAGCTCTATGTTGCGCAGTCGGTGCGGTCCGTCAAGCCGGCAGCGACGCAACCGCCTTATATAATAGCTTGTGTTTATCTCTAAGAGCGGTTCCCAGAGAGAGGGAATGGAATGTTATGTGCATACATACATAATAATCCTTAAAAATTTTTCTGAAATAAATCCTAATAGATTGGAAAACTATTTCTGATAAATTAAAAGAAATAAGAACATATTTTGACAAGCTAATTTCGCAAAACCGAAATGTTCAGGGAACAACCATACAAAAACACTCTAAAGTTCTAGTGGGCAGATTTAATAAAGCACGCCTTATAATTTACGAACACATAGATAAATTATCCAGTAATCACTGGACAGATATATCAAAATTATTATCTAAATTTAAAAACAATCTTAAAAATATAAAACAAAAATATAGGTTAGACATTTCAATTCCATCTATTCTTAATACACCATTAACATTTGGGGAGGAATTGAAATCAGAAGAAATAGAAGATAAAGACTCCGATACGGAAGATTTAGTCGAAACAAACAAAGAAACCGTGATTCCAAAAACCGAGGACATACACAACCTGACTATTCCAGCGGTATAAACGCTGACCGAACTGTCAAATCAGGAAAACTCGGACTCCGAAGAAAATATATCATACGAAAATTTGGAAAATAATATAATCAATATGACGGAATACTCGATTGCCAATAGAGCTTACATGAAGGAAATCAGCTCGGCCATTCCAGAGTTCGATGGAAAAAAAATCCACCTGCAAAGATTCTTAACAGCACTGAGATTGGTCAACCTTACCAAAGGACCATTCGAAAACATAGTACGATCAACATTGTACGAAGTACAAAACGAAACAACTATTAATAACATAATCAGTAAACTTCAGGCCACTATAGTGGGCGATTCTTCTGACGTTGTAAAAGTGAAATTATTAAACATACATCAAAAGGAAAAAACGGCTACGCAATTTACAACTGAAGTAGACAATCTACGGAAATTATTGGAAGCTTCTTACATTGACGAAGGATTAAGTGCCGAACATGCAGACACGTTCAGCACAAAAGAAGCCATTTCTACAATGATAAAGAATTGTTAAAATGTAAAATTAAAAACCATTCGGGAAGCTGGCACATTCAAATCAATAAATGGCGCTGTTACAAAATATATTCATTGCAGCTCAAATGACTTCCGTGGTAATAACTAAAGAGGAAGCTATAGAGGAAGAGGCTATGGCCGAGGATATTACCAAAATAATTATAATAACTATAATAATTTTGATAATAATTACAATAACCGAGGCCGAGTAAACTATCGGGGTCAAAACCGCGGTAATAGAGGCAACAACACAAACTACACCAATCAAAATGACAGAAATAACACTGTAAGAATGGCTCAAACTAACTCGGAAAACGAGGAAGTTCCCTTAAGAAGTCAACAATAAAAAACAACAAAGTTTACTCTATTACTCTTAATTTAAATATATTCGTAAAAGTAAAACATGAACTTACACAACAATCACTCACATTTTTTATAGACACCGGAGCGGATATTTCTCCCATTAAAGAAAATTCCGACAACTTCGTTGATATGGACTTCAATAACACTATACAAATATCAGGAATAGGCAAAGGCTCAATAACCACAATATGACTATTATTTATTGAATTAAG
This sequence comes from Drosophila carrolli, assembly GCA_018152295.1. NCBI lineage: Eukaryota > Metazoa > Arthropoda > Insecta > Diptera > Drosophilidae > Drosophila > Drosophila carrolli. The sequence continues at coordinate 895,881 of JAECXJ010000269.1, forward strand.
AACAAGCAATTATTTAATACAACATAACTTTCATATAGTTCCTCATAAGATTAGATCTTATGTCCGGATTCCACCAAATTTAATTAGAGGAATCGTCCAGAAATATAACTTAATTTTCAACGAGCTATGACTCTTGTCGTTTTACACGATTACCTTATGTTTTAAAAATAGCCCTAAATTCTTTCCAGCGTATGATGACAAATGCATTTTGCGGCTTTGAGCCATCCCAGGCATTCTTCTACATGGACGACCTAATAGTTATAGGATGTTCAGAAAATCATATGTTGAAAAACTTAACGAACGTCTTTGCCCTTTGCAGAAAAAATAATCTTTAACTACATCCAGAGAAATGCTCATTCTTCATGCATGAAGTGAACTTTCTTGGTCACAAGTGTCACAAGGTATAATGCCAGATGACAAAAAATATGAAGTCATTGAAAAATCCCCAGTCCTGTCACGGTCGCCATGTTATGTTAATAATAGTGGTTCACAGTATTTTAGTTATAATAAAAACGCACTGGTTTTATTTGAATTTATCATTGGTTTTATCTTTTACTTCATTGTTTTGCCGTCGTCTCTAGACTGCCGCCCTATATTCTTTTCTTTGCTTAGCTCTATGTTGCGCAGTCGGCGCTGACTATCAAGCCGGCAGCGACGCAACCGCCTTATAGGTTAGCTTATGTTTATCTCTGAGGGCGGTGCCCAGAGGGAGGGAATGGAATGTTATGTGCATACATGGCGTGTGTGGTCAAATTACGTTTGCACTTGAAGAGTGCTGATCCTGCAGATTTGGCTAACATTGTTGCCGATGGTACAGTGTATACTCTGTATGTATGCAAATTAACTTTCTCACTCGTGAATTAGTTTAAAAATTTATTTATTATTTTTTTATCACTTATTCACTATTACAATTTTTCAATAGGTCGAACTTATTTTATTCAATGCTCTGTTACTTTGACTTCATTTTGCTTTGGCGCTCGGTTCGGATCTCAAAAACGGGCTCACTCCTCGAGTTTAATGATTAATAATCAAACCTCGGCTTAAGATTTATCTCAAAAAATTGGTAAAGAGATCGACTCAAGAGAGTCGGAAAATAGGATGATGCAATTTGCCAATTAAATTTGAAATCTAAATTTGGCCCGAAATTGGTGTTTACATCAGCGGACTTTAGGGATCGCTTTGGAAATCTTTTGTTTGCGTTAGCGGACTCAGGGCTCGCTTTGGAGCTCCGATGTTTACAATATCGGCTTGGATGTTTACTGCATCCGTTTGATGCGGACTGCGTGAAATTAATCTGGGTGGGAATAATTTAGAGGCGTAGTTGACAGAAATAGCTGAACACGGATTTATCTCGGGTCTTGTCAGAGTTAATTGGAAATTGGCTCTCGGCTCAAAGTTGTTTATACATTAAGTAAGAACCCCTAAGTGATGTGTCATATAACTCCCCCATTCTAAATTGAATCGTCCCGATTCATCGGAACTGATGGGTATATTGAATGTATTTGGTTGGTTAATTCAACAATGATATTTTCTTCTAGGGTTTTTTCATTGACGGGAATATTATTTATTTCATTATCGGAAATTTTGCTTTCTGGTTCGATTTCTATATAAATTTGCCATGAATTTGAATATTAAAAATTTTCTGTATTTGATTACAACCATAATATTTAAATATCTAACTGTGAATATGATTAATATTAACGTAACTGGATTTGAGTTTGTTTAATTTGAATAAAAGGATTTAGTATGTTAATGTTATCAAATGAGAGTTCCGAATTATTGGATATAATATATTCGGATACTAAAAAATCTGTATATTTTCGAGCGGGGATGTATTCCAATATCTTATTGTCTACATTGGTGTAAGATATATATTAATTTTAGAGGTGCCATTAAAGGTTATTAAATATGATTCATTTAACTATATTTTGTCCATTTACAAAAATGGCTCCATCTTGGATTACATCTATATTTTTATTTTTTTCTCGGATTTTTTTACAAATAGATTTTTCCCCATTTAGTAATCTGGTAAAACAAGAACCTTCAGGGTTAAGTGTGCAACAATTATTGAAAATTTCTGTCTTAAAATTAGACATTACATAGTACTTATTTCTAAATTTTGCGACGTGATTGTCTTTTAATAATTTTCCATCATTATGTGAAATGGATCTTGAATTGTAAATTTCACAACGATCGGTAATAATAGGGTATTTTATGTAAATTATAATATATAAGTTAACACCAGCCAACTGCCCCCTTCCCTATACCCCTCTTGAGCCCTACGACACCGAACACCGCACCATTCTATTCACCCCTCTCTGCCACCCACAAACTGGAACCCACTCCCTTCACCCCACTCAGCCATCAACGGCAACAATATTCAAGTGGCTATAATTCCAAGTGGCTGCAATAACGCCGCTGAATTATGAAACCAGCAACAGCAATGAGGCGACAGCGACCTAGCGAGCGAACGCCAACGACGACAGCGATGCAGCAACGGCGACCCAGCGACCGAATGCCAACAACGTCCGAACGACAGCGACAACGACGGAACGTCAGCGATCGAATTGCATCGGCAACAGCGCAATAGCGGAAGAACACCGAGCGTCGGCTAACTGCCTCAGCTACCCCTACACTTCGCCGAGCCCAGTCATAAGTGCAGCGTTAGCATCTGGAGTGGAGAAACACATCAGGTCAGACACCCAAAACCGTTGGTGTCGGCTTGGATATTTCTGCAACCACTCTGCTAGCGGTATGCTGACGTCGCGACGCTGCCCAAGCCAACAAGCCACCGAAATATAATTGTTAGAATTAATTCTGTTTGTACCCCCGATCTGAACACCACAATATTTTTATACCCTTGCAGAGGGTATTATAATTTTGGTCAAAAGTGTGCAACGCAGTGAAGGAGACATCTGCGACCCTATAAAGTATATGTATTCTTGATCAGGATCACCTCCTGAGTTGATATAGCCATGTTCGTCTGTCCGTCTGTCTGTCTGTCCGTCTGTCTGTCCGTCTGTCTGTTTCTACGCGAACTAGTCTCTCAGTTTTAAAGATATCGAATTGAAACTTTGCACACACCCTTCTTTCCTTTGCACTCAGTATATAAGTCGGAACGGCCGGGATCGGCCGACTATATCCTATAGCTGCCATACAACTGATTGATCGGAAATGCCATAACATTGGTGTTTGTAAAGTTAGGAAGTTGGGATTTTCTATATAAATAATAAATAAATCCGACTTACCAAATTTGATAAGGATCGGCCGACTATATCCTATAGCTGTCTTATAACTGAACGATCGGAAATGCCATAACTTTGGTGTTTGTAAAGTTAGGAAGTTAAGATTTTCTATGGGTTTTATTTTTAGCCAATCAATCTGACCTACCGAATTTCATGAGAATCGGCCGACTATATCCTATAGCTGCCATATAACTGAACGATCGGAAATGCCATAACTTTGGTGTTTGTAAAGTTAGGAAGTTGGGATTTTCTATTGGATTTATTTTTGGCCAATCAATCCGACCTATCAAATTACATAAGGATCGGCCTATTGCTGCCATATAACTGAACGATTGAAAATGCCATAACTTTGGTGTTTTTAATGTTAGGAAGTTGGGATTTTTTATGAGTATTAAGAATGCATCATATGAATAATTTTGAAGAATATAATTTACAGACTATTCTGCAAGGGTATATCAACTTCGGCTCCGCCCGAAGTTAGCTTTCCTTTCTTGTTGAATAATAAAACCGCTTGTAACGAAACAATTCGATTACAGTTTTATTTTAAAGTAAAATCGTATTAAATAAATAATCTTCGGCAGTGCCGGATTGTGTAAAGGAACTTCTAACCTTCGAGGGGGATTCCGAGAAGTATGTTTCTTGGATTAATGGGGCCCAATCGTTTGTTAACGACTATGAAGTCATCCGGGAGAAACCCTTGTATAGGTCAGTTCTCGTTCAAATTAGGCAGAAGATTAGAGGCAACGCCGATATGGCGCTTAATGCCTATAACGTAAAGGATGATGACTGGGATGAAGTTAAAAGGGTATTAGCGCTACACTATGCCGACAAAAGAGATGTCGGTACGTTAGAGCATGAGCTAACCCAAATGACCCAGGGCAGTCAGAAATTAGAGGACTTCTACCTAAAAATAAATAACCATATCTCCCTAATCATGAATAGGATAAAAAGCATGGGTTACTCCACGGAGATAACAAACGCTTTCCTTGCTGGACAAAGGGACAAGGCTCTCAACGCCTTTATTAGAGGGCTAAGTGGCGACGCATCTAGGCTTTTAATAATATATATATAATTCCAAGTGGCTGCAATAACGCCGCTGAATTATGAAACCAGCAACAGCAATGCAGCGACAGCGACCTAGCGAGCGAACGCCAACGACGACAGCGATGCAGCAACGGCGACCCAGCGACCGAATGCCAACAACGTCCGAACGACAGCGACAACGACGGAACGTCAGCGATCGAATTGCATCGGCAACAGCGCAATAGCGGAAGAACACCGAGCGTCGGCTAACTGCCTCAGCTACCCCTACACTTCGCCGAGCCCAGTCATAAGTGCAGCGTTAGCATCTGGAGTGGAGAAACACATCAGGTCAGACACCCAAAACCGTTGGTGTCGGCTTGGATATTTCTGCAACCACTCTGCTAACGGTATGCTGACGTCGCGACGCTGCCCAAGCCAACAAGCCACCGAAATATAATTGTTAGAATTAATTCTGTTTGTACCCCCGATCTGAACACCACAATATTTTTATACCCTTGCAGAGGGTATTATAATTTTGGTCAAAAGTGTGCAACGCAGTGAAGGAGACATCTGCGACCCTATAAAGTATATGTATTCTTGATCAGGATCACCTCCTGAGTTGATATAGCCATGTTCGTCTGTCCGTCTGTCTGTCTGTCCGTCTGTCTGTCCGTCTGTCTGTTTTAAAGATATCGAATTGAAACTTTGCACACACCCTTCTTTCCTTTGCACTCAGTATATAAGTCGGAACGGCCGGGATCGGCCGACTATATCCTATAGCTGCCATACAACTGATTGATCGGAAATGCCATAACATTGGTGTTTGTAAAGTTAGGAAGTTGGGATTTTCTTTATAAATAATAAATAAATCCGACTTACCAAATTTGATAAGGATCGGCCGACTATATCCTATAGCTGTCTTATAACTGAACGATCGGAAATGCCATAACTTTGGTGTTTGTAAAGTTAGGAAGTTGGGATTTTCTATTGGATTTATTTTTGGCCAATCAATCCGACCTATCAAATTGCATAAGGATCGGCCTATTGCTGCCATATAACTGAACGATTGAAAATGCCATAACTTTGGTGTTTTTAATGTTAGGAAGTTGGGATTTTTTATGAGTATTAAGAATGCATCATATGAATAATTTTGAAGAATATAATTTACAGACTATTCTGCAAGGGTATATCAACTTCGGCTCCGCCCGAAGTTAGCTTTCCTTTCTTGTTGAATAATAAAACCGCTTGTAACGAAACAATTCGATTACAGTTTTATTTTAAAGTAAAATCGTATTAAATAAATAATCTTCGGCAGTGCCGGATTGTGTAAAGGAACTTCTAACCTTCGAGGGGGATTCCGAGAAGTATGTTTCTTGGATTAATGGGGCCCAATCGTTTGTTAACGACTATGAAGTCATCCGGGAGAAACCCTTGTATAGTTCAGTTCTCGTTCAAATTAGGCAGAAGATTAGAGGCAACGCCGATATGGCGCTTAATGCCTATAACGTAAAGGATGATGACTGGGATGAAGTTAAAAGGGTATTAGCGCTACACTATGCCGACAAAAGAGATGTCGGTACGTTAGAGCATGAGCTAACCCAAATGACCCAGGGCAGTCAGAAATTAGAGGACTTCTACCTAAAAATAAATAACCATATCTCCCTAATCATGAATAGGATAAAAAGCATGGGTTACTCCACGGAGATAACAAACGCTTTCCTTGCTGGACAAAGGGACAAGGCTCTCAACGCCTTTATTAGAGGGCTAAGTGGCGACGCATCTAGGCTTTTAATAATCCGTAAGCCTGCGGACGTCCACGAAGCATACTCCATTTGTGCGGAGTTGCAAAGAATGGAACCAAGGAACCCTACACCAAGAGCGTCCTTTAAACCAAGGTTATCAAGGTTATAGACAGCCTAATTCACCGAGATTCCCTCAGACACATGATGAGTCCAGGTCACAACTATGCTCCAAGTGTTAGCATTCAGGAGCCACCAAGATTTCAGGGGGCTAGACCAGCTATTAAATATGATCCGAACCAATCAGGTCAGAGCTATAGGTCTAATCTCAACTCGCGTCAAGGAGAGGCCGGCGGCATCAAACGAAGTCCGAGCGCTAACTCCAATCTAAATCCCTTCCGTAAAGCACAAAGGCTTTACAACATACAGTCCACTTCATTCTCGAACCCCGCCTCCAATGAATACTACCAACAACAGTCTGGTAACGAGGCTGAGGAACTATCGGACCCACCTCAAGGGGTAAAACATTGTTCCCCCGTACAAGAAGTAGCCTGTGTTAGCGATGGGGAATCAAATTTTATGACCGACGCCTCTCTAGTATACCATACATAGAATATGGGACTAGAAATGGGGCTAAGTTATAATTCCTCATAGACACCGGCGCTAACAACAACTTTATAAGCCCCAAAAATTCCGCCGGTTCCACAACATTATCTACACCATTCATTGTCCAATCTGCTGGGGGTGACATTAAAATCACACACAGTATAACGGGACCATTCTTTAAACCAATAGGGACCGATACAGTTGTCACATTTTTTGTCCTTCCCGGACTCAAATCATTTGACGGCATTATAGGAGACGACACGTTAAAAACATTAAAGGCCCTTATCGACAGGAAAAACGACCTACTAACAATAGCACCCGGTATTAAAATACCCCTTCTTGCAAAAAAATCTTTGAATATACACCTATTAATGGATGCAACACATCCCGAATTCGCAAAAGAAGCCTTAAACGCGCTTATCAGCGAATATTTTAAAATTTTTGAACCACTTTCGCCAGGAGAGGCTGTAGACACTAGCGTCAGGGCTGAGATTCGCACAAGCACCTCAGACCCTATATACTCAAAGAGCTATCCCTACCCTACCAACATGAGAGGGGAAGTGGATAGACAAATAGAGGAACTCTTGCGGGATGGTATTATAAAACCATCAAAAAGTCCATATAACTCTCCGGTCTGGGTAGTTCCAAAAAAACCCAAACAGAACGGAGAAAAACAATACCGCATGGTCATCGAATTCAAGCGTTTGAACGCTGTCACAATCGCAGACGCCTACCCAATATCAGATATAAACTCTATTCTAGCTGGTCTGGGGAAAGCTAAATACTTTACCACCCTCGATTTAACTTCGGGATTCATCAAATTTACATGTTGGAATCCGACACTCCTAAAACGGCATTTTCAACATTAAATGTGAAGTACGAATTTCTTCGTCTCCCGTTTGGACTGAAAAACGCCCCTGCGATTTTTCAAAGGATGATCGACGATGTATTAAGGGAACACATTGGCAAAATATGCTATGTGTACATCGACGTCATAATAGTTTTTAGTGAAGACTATGATAGCCATTGGAAAAACCTACGTGCTGTCTTTGACAAATTGGAAAAAGCCAAACTCCAGGTAAATTTGGAAAAAACAAATTTCCTATCAACGCATGTTGAATTCCTAGGATACGTGGTAACTGGAAACGGCATTAAAGCAGACGGAAAAAAGGTCGAGGGTGTCACGAAAATGAAACCACCCACCACCATCAAAGAATTAAAGAGTTTCCTTGGCATGACTTCCTATTTTAGAAAATTCATCAAGGACTATGCAAAAGTTGCAAAACCCTTAACAAATTTAACTCGAGGGGAATTCGCTAGAGTAAAGTCCTCACAGTCCAAAAAAATTCCAGTCGAACTCGATGAAGAAGCGTCGAAAGCCTTCAACGATTTAAAAACTCTGCTCTCATCTTCGGAAGTATTGGCATTCCCAAACTTCTCTAAACCATTTCACCTGACCACGGATGCGTCAAACTTCGCAATCGGGGCAGTCCTTTCTCAAGTGGACTCTGGCAAAGATCGGCCCATAGCGTATATCTCCCGATCTTTGAGTCAGACAGAGGAAAACTACGCCACTAATGAAAAGGAAATGCTCGCGATAGTATGGGCCTTAGATAATCTTCGCTCTTATCTGTATGGTGCTGGATCTATTAAGATTTTCACCGATCAGCCTTTAACATTTGCTCTTGGTAATAGGAATTTTAACGACAAGTTAAAACGCTGGAAAGACCGTATTAAAGAATATAATTGTGAATTCATTTATAAACCTGGGAAATCGAACATAGTGGCCGATGCTCTGTCACGAGTCACAACATATGTGAATCACCTTGGCTCTGGATCCGAGAAAGCCTCCGATTCCGATTCGATTGCTACAATCCATAGCGCTCTTCATGACGCATCTCATTTTATTTCTCACGTAGAAACCCCGATTAATGCCTACAGAAATCAATTAATTTTTTGTCCAGATTTGTCTGATTATTTGTGAGAGCACCCACAAGTTGGATATGTGCGCCATTCAATTCCGCTTATTGACCATACACCATCAACCCTTATAGACTCACTTACAAAATACTTGAAACCCTCAGTAATTAATGGAATTAAAATCCCAGACGATCTCTTACAACTCCTACAAACCTGTTGCTCCCAGAATTTCAAATTATATAAAATTCGTATAACGCAACGCCTGGTAGAAGATATCACAGATGAAGAGCAAATTTGCGAAATTATCGAGAAAGAACATCGCAGAGCCCATAGAAGCCCGAAAGAGGTCCGCGTTCAAGTCTTGGAAAAATATTACTTCACCAGGATGGCGAGTATTATTCGTGCACAGCTTTCGACCTGCACCATTTGTAAGCTGCAAAAATACGACAGGCACCCCAATAAACCCTTGCTGCAACCAACCCCTATTACCCGTGTGAAATACTTCATATCGACGTTTTCACATTAGAAAAGAAAATTTATCTCAGTTGCATCGATAAATTCTCCAAATTTGCCTAACTTTTTCGCTTACAATAAAAGTCAGCAATTCATCTCCGCGAGACACTATTCACTTCATTATTTCACCGCACCTAGAATGATAGTGTCGGACAACGAAAGAGGTCTTCTGTGCCCAACTGTCCTGAATTATTTGCGAACACTGGGAATTGAGTTATACCATACTTCTACTCAAAAAAGCGAAGTAAACGGCCAGGTAGAAAGATTTCATTCTACCTTCATGGAAATATATCGATGCTTGAAAGGCGAATATTAGACTTTTAAACCCACAGAACTTATACCTATTGTCACAGACAGGTACAATAACTCTGTCCACTCGGTGACGAATAAAAAACCCGTAGATATTTTTTTCAATCGTACCTCTAGAATAAACTACCAGGGCTTGTCCAATTTCAAACAGCAAACTTTTGAAGATATTCGAGGTCTCATAGAACATAAACAAACGCTGACCAACAATGGGCGCAATAAAAAGAGAAGCGACCCAATTTCTTACGAACAGGGTGACACGGTATATGTCGCCAACAAACAGATTAAAACCAAAGAAAAGCAGCGATTCAATCCTGAAGAGGTTCAGGATGACCGTAGGGTCACCATAAAAACAAGATCAGGAAAAATTTTTCACAAATCTCATTTAAAAAAGTAATTTGGGAACTTCTAAGGTAAAATTTTACTCTCGGTTTCCAGACAGGGAGGGCTGCCAACATTTTATTTTAATTTTTTACAACTGTTTCACAATAAAAGCATATGTATTAAATGTTTCACTAAATCATAACCTCCTCCAAATACCAATTAAATCAATTAACATTTTTTTAGTACTTAAGAAATATAAAAACATAGTTAAGCAACACTTAGATTAAGAAGAAAACTATACTAAAGGATAAAGGGTAATGATAAGACACAAGAAAACAGGAATACAGACACCTAGACTAAGAGAGAATAACGACCTAATTATAAGAATGTTCATTTTTCATTTAACCTTTTGCTGACACTATAAGCGCGTTCGCAATCTATGTGGCGGCAACCCTTCATATTTTTAAATATGATTCACCGGTCGTCCCCTTACAACAAGGCACCGTCTGGAGAACCAATGGCGTCTTCAAACTGGCTCACATCATAAGTTTAGGGCGCATGCAGCAGCTCATCGACCAGATAGCAGACGAAGCGAAGTTAATCACGGACCAACGGATCGGTGCTTTGGTAGACCATTATCTGCAGCAAGCTTCAGAAGGGATCTCGCGCATGAATAGCGCACCGTCACGGAGGCAACGCTCGATCGACTGGCTAGGATCAGCTTGGAAATGGGTAGCGGGATCACCGGACAAATTGGATTGGAATGCCATTTTGAAAGAAGAAGACAGCCTGGCAAGGAACAACAATCAACAAATCCGGATCAACAATAAGCTGTTTGACTCAGCACAAGAATCAATCCAGAAGCTGAATGACGTAATAGGGAAAGTCAACGCAATAGAAGGGGATTTCCACGCGACGACAGCCATTCTCCACAAAGCAATCATAATAGCGGACCAAGTCAACGAGATACTGAGAGCCTGCCAACTAGGAAAGACTGGAGTGGTCAACACAAACCTCTTGGACCACGAGGAAGTCGACACGATTCTGGCAGAGGTGGACAGCCTCCCTTATCAAAACGTCGTGGAAGCAGTTGAGTTTTCCCGACCTACAATCCTCACAAACGGGACTACTATCCTGTATATCCTGGCAATGCCCAAAGTGGTGGACAGGAAATATCGATTGATGAAAATTTACCCAACGACATCGGATGGCAAACAAGTGGTACTAAAGTACACCACACTGGCAATGGACAGCCTGGAAACATATGCGCTACTCGGAAATTGCATATCGATCGGTAACACAAGCGTGTGCCGAGAAAAAGACCTATTCAAATTGGATGAGGATAGTTGTATACCGAGATTGCTAAAAGGAGGCCAAGCCGAATGTGATTATCTGAGGACCAACCAGGAAACAGTGGAACTCATCGACGACGGGACAATCTTTCTAACAAATTTCAACGGATCGGTATCGACTCCGATCAAGAAACACCACTTGGAGGGTTCGTACGTCGTACAATTTGGCAACGAAACGATTACGATTGGTGACCGGAACTACAGCAGCTACTCGTCAACACACTTGATGGCAATGCCAGCCGTACTAACCCAAATAAAAACCACGGGTTACGAGCTTTCGTTGAAGTACGTCCACGAATTCAGCATGGAGAACCTGAAAAGATTGACAGTCATGTCCAATGAGATTTTGAAATCTTTCTCAGTAGAAATAGTCACAGCCCTCTACATCATGACAGCAGTATACCTCGTTTGGAAAAAAGTAACATCGACCAAAGGAATTCCTAAGCTGCGGGTCCCGCCTGAGAACCAGGAAGCGCGGAGTACGTCGGAACCTGCAATCAAGGCCTAAATGATCTGTGGGACACAGATCTTGTGGTGGGAAGGAGTTAACACCAGCCAACTGCCCCCTTCCCTATACCCCTCTTGAGCCCTACGACACCGAACACCGCACCATTCTATTCACCCCTCTCTGCCACCCACAAACTGGAACCCACTCCCTTCACCCCACTCAGTCATCAACGGCAACAATATTCAAGTGGCTATAATTCCAAGTGGCTGCAATAACGCCGCTGAATTATGAGACCAGCAACAGCAATGCAGCGATAGCGACCCAGCGAGCGAACGCCAACGACGTCAGCGATGCAGCAACGGCGACCCAGCGACCGAATGCCAACAACGTCAGAACGACAGCGACAACGACGGAACGTCAGCGATCGAATTGCATCGGCAACAGCTCAATAGCGGAAGAACACCGAGCCCTTCGCCGAGCCGCGTTAGCATCTGGAGTGGAGAAACACACCAGATCAGACACCCAAAACCGTTGGTGTCGGCTTGGATATTTCTGCAACCGCTCTGCTAGCGGTATACTGACGTCGCGACGATGCCCAAGCCAACAAGCCACCGAAATATAATTATTTGAATTAATTCTGTTTGTACCCCCGATTTGAACACCACAATATTTTTGAATAATAAAACCGCTTGTAACGAAACAATTCGATTACAGTTTTATTTTAAAGTAAAATCGTATTAAATAAAGAAAAATAATAAGAAGGACGAAAGGAAGAAGGACGAAGGATCAGCAGGACGAATCAGCATGAAATTCATATCATTTAGGTAATATAGGGGGAATTATCCCCCCTCTGACAATGACTGGTCATAACTTATATTATATAATATAATTTTCAAATCGTATGTTTTTATGCATTAGGGTTAAAGCGCGTGCTGATCGGACGTCTATATCCTATAGCTCACATTCCTTTCGCTACTTTTTTATTTCTAGCAATTTCGGCAAAGTCTGCAAGGTTATTAAAACTTTGGCTTGCCGAAGTTAGCTTCCGTCCTCGTTTATATCTAGAATTAAGCTTATTTCTTTCCCCGAGTTTCTTTTCGTAAATTAGCTCTCCTGCATGATAATTCTTATTTTGTCTTGAGCTTGTTGCAGTAATTTAGAAGTTTTCTTATGTTCGATTTTATTTAATAATATATCAAATGGTCGTTGGTTGGTTATTGAGTGAATTGTTAAATTATATTTTTGTGCTGCTCTAATTATGATTTCAGAATAATCAATTAAATTAAGTTCATCTTAATGCAGCGAGCAATTTCTGTAGAGTGTGCCCTTTATATTTGTCCGTTCGACGTACTATGTCGTGGATCTGCAAAGTATAATGATATCCCATTTCTTTGTGCAAAGGATTTAAATTGGGATGAAGAAAAACTTGGTTCGTTATCTATCATCAAAATTTTGGCTAATGGAAATTGTTGTAAAATTTCTGAAACTTTATTTTCTATATTTAGTTGATTAGGAATTTCTTTTAGGACTAAGTATTTGGAATAAGAATCTATGCAAGTAATGAATATAAGATGTTGGGCGTAATATATGTCAAGAAGCAAACTTTCACCTTCTCTTTCTGGGATAGGTGCTTGACCGATAGGAATTTGTATTGGGTGTCTGTTGTATTTGTTTTGATTGCAGATAGTGCACCTCTTTATAAACTCCTTAAGTTTTTTGTATAAATTAGGCCAATAATAAAGTCTAGACATTTGTTTAAAATTTTCATCAAGCCCTCTGTGAGCTCTACAATGAGTTTCTGTGATTATGATAGATCTGTCTTCAGCGTTTTCGACATCCTGGACAAATATCTTAGTGTATAAAAATTTATTTATAAAATTGTCTTTAATTGGTTTTTGTATTTTATAAAAATCTTCTAGAGTACAATGAACTCCTATTGTTATATTGGGTGCAATGAATTCTCTTAAGATGGATACTAAATTTTCTGGAGTGTCATACTCTAATATGTGTCTAGTATTTTCGAATACATTAATCGACTCATGTATTGTATACCTCCCCGTTGCTATTAGCAATTGTTGCTTAAACTGGTTTAAGGGTTTTCGGGTTTCTTGTATAACATTCTCAAAACTACTCTCTGCTGAATGCTGAGTATTATTCATTACTTTCCGTTAGGTTATTTATTTGGATCCTTGATAAGGCGTCCGCAAAAACATTCGTTGCTCCAGGCTTATAAATAATTTTTGGTGAATAGCTTTCAATAAAGGAATACCATCTCTTCATTTCGATATTTGGATTTTTTTGAGAAATGGAGAATGAAAGAGGTTGATGATCGGTGTAGATCTCGATGTCGTTAACTCCATATAAGTAATTTCGAAGGTTTTTAAAAGTTTTACGTGATGTTTTTTACATATCTTGCCATTTTGACATTCTAAATATTTTGTTAAAGGTTTAGCTATCTTTGCGTAATTTTGCACAAATTTTCTGTAATATGTAAGGCCTAGGAAGCTTCTAAGCTCTCGAATATTTTTAGGCATCGGATATTTTAAAATTGTACAAATTTTTATTATAATCTGGTTTTGCACTAGTTGTGAGACCTGTGCAACCTAGAAAGTTAGTTACTTTGATTTTTCAATCGAAATTTTCATGTCTGCGTTTAGCAAAATTTTAATTATGATAATTAAATCTTTGTAATGTTGTTCAAATGTTTTTGAAAATATAATAATGTCATCCATATAAACATGACATGTTTTACCCACTTCTCTTAAAATATCATCCATCGCTCGCTGGAATATTCTAGGAGCGTTTGTCAAACTGAAACGCATTCCTAGGAATTCGTATTTCCCATTGTTTATTGAAAATTAGGTTTTCTGTATGTCTGGTTCACTCATTAGAATCTGATGAAATCCAGATTCCAAGTCAATTGTTGAGAAATATTTGGCTTTTCCAAGATTTGATAAAATCACTGAAGGGTCTTGCATTGGATATCTATCCGGTATAGTATTTTCGTTAAGTTTTTTATAATCTATTACAAGTCTGAGCTGTGGAGATCCATCTTCATTGAAACCCTTTTTTGGTACCACTAGTACAGGTGAATTATAAGGGCTTCTACTTGACCTTATAATTTCTTATATTAGCATTCGACTTATTTCAGAATTTACAAAATCTGAAGCTGATAGAGCATAAGGGTATTATTTACTGTAAGTGGCCCTATCATTTACGGTGTTTATTCCACCGCGTATATCTGTCCTAAAAGGAATCATATTTATTTTCGAATGTTCTTCATTGATAATATTTAATATTTCGTTCTCCAAATCTTTTCTTTGATCTGCAGATGATTTTTTTATGATGTTTAAATTATTATTGTCGGATAATTCAATAATTCCCAAACTTTTATTTTTGTAGGATAATTCAACGACGGCGTGTTCAGGATTTTTAATTCCCAAACTTTATTCTTTAATTACGGATTTAGATTCAGGACTGATTTGCGTCTTTCATCAAAGGATTTTTTTAATAATCTTTAATCCAAGACTAAGTTTTCTTTGATTACCCAATTTTTCAGATTTTCCGGATCATAATTAGAGTCTTCTTCTATCATTATATGTATTTCTCTTTAGTATAAATTCAGCCTTTTTTTTTTAATGGACCAGTAAATTGAGCATGTCATTTCATAAATGTTGCATACCAAAAAATAGTTATCATGTGATATTATTTTATTATTGAATATCCATTCACTGTGGATACTCTTTTATATATTGGAAGCTCATTCTTATTTTTATAAATTCCGGTTCTAATATAACAAGCGGTTGCTCCAGTGTCAATTAATATTTTTAATTTTTTATTTATTTTTTTATCATTTCTAATTGAGTAGGGTAAGCCTACTCCTGACCTTTGTCCAAAAAATTGTCCTCCTCAATATTAGTTAATCTCATGGTCTTGTTAGCTGGTTGGTTAACAGTTCCAGTTGGTACCCTTTTATTTTGGAGTTTGGCCTTGCGGAGTGTTCTGGTTATTATATTTATTATAGGTTTGATTGAATCCGTTATTAGCCCTGTTCTGAATCTGTATAGACTCGTCTATTTCCATTGGTTCTAGCTTATTTTTTGGCTGTCTATAAGTATTCCACTGATTTTGTTGGTTATTATTAAATTTACCCTGGTTCCAAGAAATATTTTTATTCTGATTATTATAACCATAATTATTTCTGTTCTGGTTGTTGTCTTGATTGAACCTTAGATTATTATTGTTTCGCTGAATATTATAATTATTGTTTTGTTGTCTTGGCTTTTGACTGAAATATGTTTCTACATTACCACCAGAGTTTGGCTCACTATGTTTTCTCTGAGTAGTTGAGAAACTATCTAATTCCTGAACTATGACCATTGCATTTGGTAGGTCAGGTGGATTCATTGCGAAAATGGTATGTGAAATTTGGCCGTTGAGGCCGGTGATGAAAACTCTAAGAGCTGTCTTCCTATGTTTTTCATTAATTTCCGCTGTTATTGGTTTGTTTCTACCGTAGGTCATAATAGTTTTGTTAATTATTAGAGTTAATTTTCTATTAACTGTACCATAATAATCCATTATGGATAATTTTCCTTGACTCAATACACTTAGTTCCTGTTCGATAATATGAATTGGACGTTTGTCGCTAAAGACAAAGTCAAGTCTGGCCATTATGGCATCGAAATTTAGCACAGTACCATTATGGGTTAAGGCACCGTTTGCCATTCCTGTTATTTTATTTCTTAATATAGATAAGGCAGAATAAAACCTTTCACTCCCCCTGGCATGCTGACCCATGGCTATTCTCTGATTCTCTCCAGCTTACATATTTATCTTCTTCACCTTTATATTTACGAACAGATTTGATGATCTCATAAGATGTTTCGCACTTAATATTTGGATCTACAATCTCTATCTGATAATCTTCAACCGTCTTTATTTTATGAGAAAGCTGCGATCTTAAATTTACGATCTCCTCCTTTAATGGATTTAATTAAAAATTAACAATTTGTTTTATTAAATCTCCTACATTTAACATTGTATTGTTTGTAACCGCCGGATAGTTCGTATTTTCTTGAGGCGTATTCATGTGGAGTATTTACTCCAGCCTGGCTGGTTGAAGGTTCCGAATTTTTTAGAAATTTTTTGAAATTAGAAATTAAGTCTTCCACTTTGTTTTTTTTTTATTTCCTTTTTTACTAATTTCTTATATAATAATAAAAAAAAGGTTTTATCGCTCACGAATCGTCCTCCTTATTTTTCTTATCGTTGCTTGCTGATCCTGTTGGGGTCGTCCTTCTCTTTGTTGTTGATCCTGCTTGGGGTCGTCCTTCTTTATTGGTTTTGTAACTTTCCTTCTTTTTCAATGATTATTTTTGGCGAGGGATTGCCCTTCAGCCTGTTTTCTTTGAATGTTTTTTTGTTTGATGGCTTTGACGATTTTTTTGTAAATATTTTTAAATTAAATTGTTTTTTCGATGATGATTTTTTTGTCACTTTTTAATTTTTATAATGTCTGAGCAGTGAATTTCTTGTTACGAGGACTATTTTGAAATTTGAGATTTAAGGAGATTATTTCATTAATTATTTTCTACCTTACAACACAAACTTTTTTATTTTTGGCCGGTTGTATCGATTTTAAGGGGATTATTGTATTTATAAATTTACACCTTATGTTTTTGATCAACACTGCTCTTTTACTTTCACTTGATTTTTCTTTGGCGCTCGGTTCGGATCTCGAAAACGGACTCACTCCTCGAGTTCAATGATTAATAATCAAACCTCGGCTTAAGAGATTTGTCTCAAAAAAAATAATAAAGGGAATGACTCAAGAGAGTCGGAAAATAGGATGATGCAATTTGCAAATTAAATTTGAAATCTAAATTTGGCCGGAAATTGGTGTTTACATTAGCGGATTTAAAGGCTCGCTTTGAAAATCTTTTGTTTGCGTTAGCGGACTCAGGGCTCGCTTTGGGGCTCCGATGTTTACAATATCGGCTTGGATGTTTACTGCATCCGTTTGATGCGGACTGCGTGAAATTGATCTGGGTGGGAATGATTTAGAGGCGTATTTGACAGACATAGCTGACCACGGATTTATCTCCGGTCTTGTCAGAGTTTATTGGAAATTGGCTCTCGGCTCAAAGTGGTTTATAAATTGGGTAAGAGCCCCTAAGTAATGTGTCATATAACTTGCACACTACAGCAGTGTCGTCAGTGAACGTAAATGTTGTTAGCTGCTCGTTTGTAGGAATATCCGCTGTAGATCGGACGAGCAGAGTAGCTTCGATAATGTAGTCGTCAGATGTTGTTGTGTTGCACCTTACTGCGAAGACTCTGTTGCACAGATACGACTCAAGTAGTTTATGAGTGTATGTAGGCAAGTGTGTTTTGATCTTGTGCATGAGGCCATCGAGCCAGACTCGATCGAAAGCTTGAAATACATCGAGGAATATTGCGCTGCAAAGGCTGAGCGTATTAACTTGTTCGATTGTTCCATGTCTTTGATGTGCCGGGATAACATTGTGTGCTTACAGATATGGTATTATGCGTGTAAGGAGACACGATATAAAACTTATTGGTCTATAGGATGAAGGAATTGTGTGGTCTTTGTCCGTTGTCTTGTCCGTTACCTGACTGCTTGACTGACTGGGATCTGGCGAACGTTTTCTAGATAAGCCTGGAGTGGGTTTTCCGTTCCGGTTAAAAGGGCATCGGCGTATGAGAATCCCTTCTGGATATTTAGGTGACCAAATGATGATCTCGCAGCCGTCCCGAAATATTCTTCCGGCGTCGTTTTTGAATAAGTGATTTCATGGCGCGTTGTTGTCACTCTTCGCATGCGGTCTGTCAACTCTTTGCAGACCACACAGACCACCCTGTAGTTTGTCGTGTGATTTCCTCCGCAGTGTCTACATTTCTTCTTTTGGGGGTCTTCCTTGTTGGCAGGGCAATTAGCGGAATTGTGAAAGTCTCCAAAAACTACACAGACTGATCGAAGTGTGCAGAATGTCCTGGTGTGTCCATAATACGCAAAAAGCGTAAGTAGTATTATCAACAATAGAAAACTCTAAGGTAATAACTAAAGAGGAAGCTTTAGAGGAAGAGGCTATGGCCGAGTATATTATCAAAATATATATAACTATAATAATTTTGATAATAATTACAATAACCGAGGGCGAGTAAACTATCGTGGTCAAAACCGCGGTAATAGAGGCAACAACACAAACTACACCAATCAAAATGACAGAAATAACACTGTAAGAATGGCTCAAGCTAACTCGGAAAACGAGGAAGCTCCCTTAAGAAGTCAACAATAAAAAACAACACAGTTCACTCTATTACTCTTAATTTAAATATATTCGTAAAAGTAAAACATGAACTTACACAAAAATCACTCATCTTTTTAATAGACACCGGAGCGGATATTTCTCTCATTAAAGAAAATTCCGACAACTTCGTTGATACGGACTTCAATAACACTATACAAATATCAGGAATAGGCACACAATATGACTATTATTTATTGAATTAAGAACAAGCAATTATATAATACCACATAACTTTCATATAGTTCCTCATAACATAAAGTAATTGATTATCGTAAAATTAATAAAAAAAACTTTTAGCAGACAAATTTCCCTTACCTAGAATCGATGACATACTTGATCAATTGGGCCGAGCAAAGTATTTCTCTTGTTTAGATCTTATGTCCGGATTCCACCAAATTTAATTAGAGGAATCGTCCAGAAATATAACTTAATTTTCAACGAGCTATGACTCTTGTCGTTTTACACGATTACCTTATGGCTTAAAAATAGCCCTAAATTCTTTCCAGCGTATGATGACAAATGCATTTTGCGGCTTTGAGCCGTCCCAGGCATACTTCTACATGGACGACCTAATAGTTATAGGATGTTCAGAAAATCATATGTTGAAAAACTTAACGAACGTCTTTGAACTTTGCAGAAAAATAATCTTAAACTACATCCGGAGAAATGCTCATTCTTCATGCATGAAGTGACCTTTCTTGGTCACAAGTGTACAGATCAAGGTATAATGCCAGATGACAAAAAATATGAAGTCATTGAAAAATCCCCAGTCCTGTCACGGTCGCCATGTTATGTTATTAATAGTGGTTCACAGTATTTTAGTTATTATAAAAACGCACTGGTTTTATTTGAATTTATCATTGGTTTTATCTTTTACTTCATTGCTTTGCCGTCGTCTCTATACTGCCGCCCTATATTCTTTTCTTTGCTTAGCTCTATGTTGCGCAGTCGGCGCTGACTATCAAGCCGGCAGCGACGCAACCTTATAGGTTAGCTTATGTTTATCTCTGAGGGCGGTGCCCAGAGAGAGGGAATGGAATGTTATGTGCATACATGGCGTGTGTGGTCAAATTACGTTTGCACTTGAAGAGTGCTGATCCTGCATATTTGGCTAACATTGTTGCCGATGGTACAGTGTGTACGCTGTATGTATGCACACTACAGCAGTGTCATCAGTGAACGTATATGTACGACTCAAGTAGTTTATGAGTGTATGTAGGCAAGTGTGTTTTGATCTTGTGCATGAGGCCATTGAGGCCAGACTCGATCGAAAGCTTGAAATACATCGAGGAATATTGCGCTGCAAAGGCTGAGTGTATTAACTTGTTCGATTGTTCCATGTCTTTGATGTGCCGGGATAACATTGTGTGCTTACAGATATGGTATTATGCGTGTATGGAGACATTTTTCGAACAATTTAGACAGACACGATAATAAACTTATTGGTCTATAGGATGAAGGAATTGTGTGATCTTTGTCCGTTGTCTTGTCCGTTACCTGACTGCACTTTGATAGACTCGGCCTGCAAGTATTTAGTTGCAAGCCGTTGGTGAAAGTGGTGTTTGATGCGTTCCCTGATTAAGGATGCCGGTTCCGCCGTGGGCTTTACCGTCTGGATGATCTGTGCGGTAGTAGGTGTAGCCTCTTATTTGGAAGTTGTATTTTTTTGTGAGGTGCGTCTCTATCAGTAGCATAATGTCGATATGATTTTCATTCAGGAGCTACATAAATTCTATCATACTTTGTTGCATAGTAACCATCATAGCTTTGAGTCGGCTTTGTGACTGTCCTGGGACCTGGCGAACGTTTTCTGGATAAACCTGGAGTGGATTTTCCGTTCCTGTTCAAAGGGCATCGGCGTATGAGAATCCCCTCTGGATATTTAGCTGACCAAATGATGATCTTGCAGCCGTCCCGAAATATTCTTCCGGCGTCGTTTTTGAATAAGTGTTTTCATGGCGCGCTGTTGTCACTCGTCACATGCGGTATTTCACCTCCTTGCAGACCACACAGCCCCTGTAGTTTGCCGTGTGATTTCCTCCGCAGTGTCTACATTTTCTCTTTTGGGGGTCTTCCTTGTTGGCAGGGCAATTAGCGGAATTGTGACAGTCTCCACAAACTACTCAGACTGATCGAACTGTGCAGAATGTCCTGGTGTGTCCATACTCCTGACAGATTGTACATTGCACTGAGCGGTTCCTTTTATGTGGCTTCTTCACCTTAATTCTTCGGTGCAATAGGTATTGCATGCTATAGATGGCTTGCACTCCACTTTTCTTCAAGTCTCTGCTGTCTGGCTCCAGCTCTACTTTGAAGAGTGGTTGCGGCTTGTTGTTTCTGTTAATGATGTTTCTAACGTTCTTTGCAGAACAACCATTTTCTTTGAGGGCGTCGATAACTTCATTGGGGGTTACGTCGGGCTCGATCAGCCCGTTTTAGTACAACTTGCAAGCCCTTGCTGCTTTTTAGTTGGTACGTGTAGTAGTTTTTCTTAGCTTCCTCCAGGTATTTAGACACAGCTTGGAAATGTTTTTCGGATATGGTCTAAAGTTAGGTTTCGTGAATATTTTTTTTATTGATCGGAACAAATGAAAATATTGCGTCCCTGACCAGCGCAACAATTTTGTTGACCAGGGCGTTCGAGCTTTTCTCCCTAATGTAAGTTGGTTGGGGCTTTGGTTTCGGTTGGGCCTCTTTACTCAGTTCTGGTTGAGTTTCAGCTAAGAGGGCAAATCTGTTGATATTGGATCTCCCGGGTAATTCGGTTATTTGGCTTATTACCCACCGCAGTGTTCTGCGGGCTGAGCTTACGCTTAATTTGGATGTAGCGATCCATGCCGGTCTGTATGGCAGGTCCAGCTCTTTGGGTATCGACTAATACTTAACAATTTGCACTTGATTTAATTATATAATTGATTTTTTTGGTTATCGTCTTTTTGAATATTTTGTAATATTATCTGTTTAAATTTTATCTGTCTTTAATAGTTTTTCAACTTTTCCCGGACACTTCGTGTGCCTTCGGGTTTTTTTCGCTCTCGTTCTAATTCTTATTTTGACGCTCGCGTGCTCATTACTCAAGTTCGGTCGTTCAGTCGCAGAGACGCGCATTTTAAAGAAGGTTGGCCTGCGCTTGAATTGGGCTTTGTATGTATGCGTGTTCATGCATTCTCATACGGGGGTGCATGTGTGCGATCATTTCATTTCGATGCAGCAAGAATATTTTGTCTTTTGCTACTTTTCAGACTTGGTACCCTAACAATATGGGCGTATTCACTATTGGGTTAATGATAAAAATAAGAATATTATATGTTACAGTATATTTTTTAAAATTTCATCATAAATTTCATTTTGGTTTGCAAATTCATATCAGTAGTAGCAGAAAATGTTTTGCATATATGTATGTATTCCAATTAATAGAAATCAATCTACTGAGATACGAACAGGGCACATGGCAGTCGGTGTCTGCGCTTAGTGGTTCAGAAAACTTCAAACCAAATCAGCTTTGGTTGTTGTTCTGCGAGCGGATGGTGCCTGCATACCCTACCGACGATTGAATTTTAGGGGTGGGGACAGAAACAAGAACGGCTGTTTTGTTTTTGTTTTGGTTACATTTTTTAGGACACTTGTTTTGAATGATATGTTTAATGAGTTTTGGTTGATTTTTTTTTTTGATTGTATTATGTTTTTTGTATATATTTTTATGTTTGCTTATTCTTGAAAGTCGCCGCTTGAAGTTACCGATAATAATACATATGTACAGGGTTGCCCATATTCGACGGACCCATCTGACGACGCCATAACTTTTGACAGAGATGCCAGATCGCTTAATGACATACCGCGTTTGAAGCGTCAGTCCAAGCAGATTTTTACCATGGAACAATACACGCCACGCGAGCGCTCTGAAATAGTTGAAATTTACATTCAACAGAACAAGTCAATTGTGAAAACTCAACGTGCTTTTAAAAAATTAAAAAATGTGAAAAGTGCGCCTTCTAAGAACACCATTAAGCGTTTATACGAAAAATTTACGCCACTGAAAATCCTGAGAAGATTCAAGAAGTGCCTCTTCACGACGAAAAAGTCACAGTTTGGTGCGGCGTTAGTTCGAAAACGGTCATTGGGCCGTTTTTCTTCCAAAATGAAAATGGCCATGCTGTTACCATCAACCAGGAGCGTTATCGCGACATGATGACCAATTTTGTGATGCCAATTATTCGTCGAAAGCGTATGAGGCAGTTCTGGTTTCAACAAGACGGCGCTCCACCGCACACAAGTCGCATAACAATCGATTTTCTGAAGAAATTGTTTCCGGGCCGTTTGATATCGAAAAGTGGTGATTTGGACTGGCCACCGCGTTCGCCCGATTTGACGCCGCCTGACTTCTTCTTGTGGGGATATTTGAAGTCAAAGGTTTACGTTAACAAGCCAAGGACCCTAGAAGAGCTCAAGGACAACATTCGTGAAGAAATAGCCGCTATTCCGGCCGAAATGTTGGCGAAAACGATGGAAAATGCTGCAAAAAGGGCACAATACGCCATCAACGCCAGAGGCGGCCATTTGAAAGATATCATATTCAAAAATTGATGTAAACAAATCTACTTGGAACAAATTAAATGATTAAGATTGCCAACCGCCAAATTTTTATTTTTTTCTTTGATTTTTTAAAAAAAAACATGGGTCCGTCGAATATGGGCAACCCTGTACATATAATAATTTTATAATTTTAGTCTTGGAAAACAACAAATTGTTCAACCACTATAAAGTACAGACAAAAATTATTCGAAGTGATTTTCTTAAATTTATATTACTATTTTAAATCAAGAAGTAAACTTTTAATGATTTTTAATATAAAAAAAATTATAAAATTAATTATCATTAAACATAACATAACTTTTTCCCTTACAATCAAAGTCAGCAATTCATCTCCGCGAGACACTATTAGATGCACTTCATTATTTCACCGCACCTAGAATGATAGTGTCGGACAACGAAAGAGGTCTTCTGTGCTCAACGGTACTGAATTATTTGCGAACACTGGGAATTGAGTTATACCATACTCCTACTCAAAAAAGCGAAGTAAACGGCCAGGTAGAAAGATTTCATTCTACCTTCATGGAAATATATCGATGCTTGAAAGGCGAATATCAGACTTTTAAACCCACAGAACTTATACCTATTGTCACAGACAGGTACAATAACTCTGTCCACTCGGTGACGAATAAAAAACCCGTAGATATTTTTTTCAATCGTACCTCTAGAATAAACTACCAGGGCTTGTCCAATTTCAAACAGCAAACTTTTGAAGATATTCGAGGTCTCATAGAACATAAACAAACGCTGACCAACAATGGGCGCAATAAAAATAGAAGCGACCCAATTTCTTACGAACAGGGTGACACGGTATATGTCGCCAATAAACAGATTAAAACCAAAGAAAAGCAGCGATTCAAGCCTGAAGAGGTTCAGGATGACCGTAGGGTCACCATAAAAACAAGATCAGGAAAATTTTTCACAAATCTCATTTAAAAAAGTAATTTGGGAACTTCTAAGCTAAAATTTTACTCTCGGTTTCCAGACCGGGAGGGCTGCCAACAGATTATTTTAATTTTTTACAACTGTTTCACAATAAAAGCATAAAGGGAAGGGTGTATTAAATGTTTCACTAACTCATAACCTCCTCCAAATACCAATTAAATCAATTAAAATTTTTTTAGTACTTAAGAAATATAAAAAAATAGTTAAGCAACACTTAGATTAAGAAGAAAACTATACTAAAGGATAAAGGGTAAAGATAAGACACAAGAAAACAGGAATACAGACACCTAGACTAAGAAAGAATACCGACCTAATTATAAGAACCTACATTTTTCATTTAACCTTTTGCTGACACTATAAGCGCGTCCGCAATCTATGTGGCGGCAACCCTTCATATTTTTAAATATGATTCACCGGTCGTCCCCTTACAACAAGGCACCGTCTGGAGAACCAATGGCGTCTTCAAACTGGCTCACATCATAAGTTTAGGGCGCATGCAGCAGCTCATCGACCAGATAGCAGACGAAGCGAAGTTAATCACGGACCAACGGATCGGTGCTTTGGTAGACCATTATCTGCAGCAAGCTTCAGAAGGGATCTCGCGCATGAATAGCGCACCGTCACGGAGGCAACGCTCGATCGACTGGCTAGGATCAGCTTGGAAATGGGTAGCGGGATCACCGGACAAATCGGATTGGAATGCCATTTTGAAAGAAGAAGACAGCCTGGCAAGGAACAACAATCAACAAATCCGGATCAACAATAAGCTGTTTGACTCAGCACAATAATCAATCCAGAAGCTGAATGACGTAATAGGGAAAGTCAACGCAATAGAAGGGGATTTCCACGTGACGACAGCCATTCTCCACAAAGCAATCATAATAGCGGACCAAGTCAACGAGATACTGAGAGCCTGCCAACTAGGAAAGACTGGAGTGGTCAACACAAACCTCTTGTACCACGAGGAAGTCGACACGATTCTGGCAGAGGTGGACAGCCTCCCTTATCAAAACGTCGTGGAAGCAGTTGAGTTTTCCCGACCTACAATCCTCACAAGCGGGACTACTCTCCTGTATATCCTGGCAATGCCCAAAGTGGTGGACAGGAAATATCGATTGATGAAAATTTACCCAACGACATCGGATTTCAAACAAGTGGTACTAAAGTACACCACACTGGCAATGGACAGCCTGTCAACATATGCGCTACTTGGAAATTGCATATCGATCGGTAACACAACCGTGTGCCGAGAAAAAGACCTATTCAAATTGGATGAGGATAGTTGTATACCGAGATTGCTAAAAGGAGGCTAAGCCGAATGTGATTATCTGAGGAATCAGTAGAAATAGTCATAGCCCTCTCCATCATGACAGCAGTATACCTCGTTTGGAAAAAAGTAACATCGACCAAAGGAATTCCTAAGCTGCGGGACCCGCCTGAGAACCTGGAAGCGCGGAGTACGTCGGAACCTGCAATCAAGGCCTAAATGATCTGTGGGACACAGATCTTGTGGTGGGGAGGAGTTAACACCAGCCAACTGCCCCCTTCCCTATACCCCTCTTGAGCCCTACGACACCGAACACCGCACCATTCTATTCACCCCTCTCTGCCACCCACAAACTGGAACCCACTCCCTTCACCCCACTCAGTCATCAACGGCAACAATATTCAAGTGGCTATAATTCCAAGTGGCTGCAATAACGCCGCTGAATTATGAGACCAGCAACAGTAATGCAGCGCTAGCGACCCAGCGAGCGAACGCCAACGACGACAGCGATGCAGCAACGGCGACCCAGCGACCGAATGCCAACAACGTCAGAACGACAGCGACAACGACGGAACGTCAGCGATCGAATTGCATCGGCAACAGCTCAATAGCGGAAGAACACCGAGCCCTTCGCCGAGCCGCGTTAGCATCTGGAGTGGAGAAACACACCAGATAAGACACCCAAAACCGTTGGTGTCGGCTTGGATATTTCTGCAACCGCTCTGCTAGCGGTATACTGACGTCGCGACGCTGCCCAAGCCAACAAGCCACCGAAATATAATTGTTTGAATTAATTCTGTTTGTACCCCCGATTTGAACACCACAATATTTTTGAATAATAAAACCGCTTGTAACGAAACAATTCGATTACAGTTTTATTTTAAAGTAAAATTGTATTAAGTAAAGGAAAATAAGAAGGACGAAAGGAAGAAGGACGAAGGATCAGCAGGACGAATCAGCATGAAATTCATATCATTTAGGTAATATAGGGGGAATTATCCCCCCTCTGACCATGACTGGTCATAACTTATATTATATAATATAATTTTCAAATCGTATTTTTTTATGCATTAGGGTAAAAGCGCGTGCCGATCGGACGTCTATATCCTATAGCTCACATTTCTTTCGCTACTTTTTCATTTCTAGCAATTTCGGCAAAGTCTGCAAGGGTATTAAAACTTTGGCTTGCCGAAGTTAGCTTCCGTCCTCGTTTATATCTAGAATTAAGCTTGTTTCTTTCCCCGAGTTTCTTTTCGTAAATTAGCTCTCCTGCATGATAATTCTTATTTTGTCTTGAGCTTGTTGCAGTAATTTAGAAGTTTTCTTATGTTCGATTTTATTAAATAATATATCAAATGGTCGTTGGTTGGTTATTGAGTGAATTGTTAAATTATATTTTTGTGCTGCTCTAATTATGATTTCAGAATAATCAATTAAATGAAGTTCATCTTTAATGCAGCGAGCAATTTCTGTAGAGTGTGCCCTTTATATTTGTCCGTTCGACGTACTATGTCGTGGATCTGCAAGGTATAATGATATCCCATTTCTTTGTGCAAAGGATTTAAATTGGGATGAAGAAAAACTTGGTTCGTTATCTATCATCAAAATTTTGGCTAATGGAAATTGTTGTAAAATTTCTGAAACTTTATTTTCTATATTTAGTTTATAAGGAATTTCTTTTACGACTAAGTATTTGGAATAAGAATCTATGCAAGTAATGAATATAAGATTTTGGGCGTAATATATGTCAAGATGCAAACTTTCACCTTCTCTTTCTGGGATAGGTGCTTGACCGATAGGAATTTGTATTGGGTGTCTGTTGTATTTGTTTTGATTGCAGATAGTGCAACTCTTTATAAACTCCTTAAGTTTTTTTTATAAATTAAGCCAATAATAAAGTCTAGACATTTGTTTATAATTTTCATCAAGCCCTCTGTGAACTCTACAATGAGTTTCTGTGATTATGATAGATCTGTCTTCAGCGTTTTCGACATCCTGGACAAATATCTTAGTGTATAAAAATTTATTTATAAAATTGTCTTTAATTGGTTTTTGTATTTTATAAAAATCTTCTAGAGTACAATGAACTCCTATTGTTATATTGGGTGCAATGAATTCTCTTAAGATGGATACTAAATTTTCTGGAGTGTCATACTCTAATATGTGTCTAGTATTTTCGAATACATTAATCGACTCATGTATTGTATACCTCCCCGTTGCTATTAGCAATTGTTGCTTAAACTGGTTTAAGGGTTTTCGGGTTTCTTGTATAACATTCTCAAAACTACTCTCTGCTGAATGCTGAGTATTATTCATTACTTTCCGTTAGGTTATTTATTTGGATCCTTGATAAAGCGTCCGCAACAACATTTGTTGCTCCAGGCTTATAAATAATTTTGGGTGAATAGCTTTCAATAAAGGAATACCATCTCTTCATTTCGATATTTGGATTTTTTTGAGAAATGGAGAATGAAAGAGGTTGATGATCGGTGTAGATCTCGATGTCGTTAACTCCATATAAGTAATTTCGAAGGTTTTTAAAAGCCCATACTATGGCTAGAAGTTCTTATTTATTTGTTGTTCAGTTTTGGTAAGAGTTTTTGAAATAAATGTAATTGGTTGTACTTCCTGAGAAAGAAGATCACCAATAGCTAAGTCAGACGCATCAGTTGTTAGGGTACATTTTTTTATTATAATCTGGTTGTACTAGTTCTACCTGTGCAATTAAATATTCTTTAATCTCGTTAAAAGAAATTTTCATGTTTGCGTTTAGCAACATTTTAATTATGACAATTAAATCTTTGTAATGTTGTTCAACTGTTTTTGAAAATATAATAATGTCATCCATATAAACATGACATGTTTTACCCACTTCTCTTAAAATATCATCCATCGCTCGCTGGAATATTCTAGGAGCGTTTGTCAAACTGAAACGCATTCCTAGGAATTCGTATTTCCCATTGTTTATTGAAAATTAGGTTTTCTGTATGTCTGGTTCACTCATTAGAATCTGATGAAATCCAGATTCCAAGTCAATTGTTGAGAAATATTTGGCTTTTCCAAGATTTGATAAAATCACTGAAGGGTCTTGCATTGGATATCTATCCGGTATAGTATTTTCGTTAAGTTTTTTATAATCTATTACAAGTCTGAGCTGTGGAGTTCCATCTTCATTGAAACCCTTTTTTGGTACCACTAGTACAGGAGACTTATAAGGGCTTCTACTTGACCTTATAATTTCTTCTATTAGCATTCGACTTATTTCAGAATTTACAAAATCTGAAGCTGATAGAGCATAAGGGTATTGTTTACTGTAAATGGCCCTATCATTTACGGTGTTTATTCCACCGCGTATATCTGTCCTAAAAGGAATCTGTATATTTATTTTCGAATGTTCTTCATTGATAATATTTAATATTTCGTTCTCCAAATCTTTTCTTTGATCTGCAGATTATATTTTTATGTTGTTTAATTTATTATTGTCGGATAATTCAACGACGGCGTGTTCAGGATTTTTAATTCCCAAACTTTTATTTTTCTCGGATTTTTCAACGACGGCGTGTTCAGGATTTTTATATCCCAAACTAAATTCGCTTTAATTACCCATTTCAGATTCGGATCTGATTTGCGTCTTTTCATCAAAGTATTTTTTTAATATAAATTCTTTTAATGGAAGAATAATGTTTTCTTCTGTTAAAGAAAGTTGGTTTAAGATTTTTCCGTTATCATAATTAAATTTTTCTTCTTTTCCATTATATTTATTTACTCCCTTTGCTGTATCGATTACAGCTCCTTTTTTTTTTAAAAGGTTATAGCCGACCAGTAAATCTGAGTCCAGGCCTTCTATTTCATAAAAAGTATATCGCGTACCAAAAATAGTTATCATGTGATATTATTTTATTATTGAATATCCATTCACTGTGGATACTCTTTTATATATTGGAAGCTCATTCTTATTTTTATATATTCCGGTTCTAATATAACAAGCGGTTGCTCCAGTGTCAATTAATATTTTTAATTTTTTATTTATTTTTTTATCATTTCTAATTGAGTAGGGTAAGCCTCCTGACCTTTGTCTAAAAAATGGTCCTCCTCAATATTAGTTAATCTCATGGTCTTGTTAGCTGGTTGGTTAACAGTTTCAGTTGGTACCCTTTTATTTTGAGCTTGGCCTTGCGGAGTGTTCTGGTTATTATATTTATTATAGGTTCGATTGAATCCCTTATTAGGTCTGTTCTGAATTTGTATAGACTCGTCTATTTCCATTGGTTCTGCCTTATTTTTTGGCTGTCTATAAGTATTCCACTGATTTTGTTGGTTATTATTAAATTTACCCTGGTTCCAAGAAATATTTTTATTCTGATTATTATAACCACAATTATTTCTGTTCTGGTTGTTGTCTTGATTGAACCTTAGATTATTATTGTTCCGCTGAATATTATAATTATTGTTTTGTTGTCTTGGCTTTTGATTTAAATACGTTTGTACATTACCACCAGAGTTTGGCTCACTATGTTTTCTCTGAGTAGTTAAGAAACTATTTGCGAAATGAGCTCTCATGTTTTTGCTTTCTAATTCCTGAACTATGACCATTGCATTTGGTAGGTCAGGTGGATTCATTGCGAAAATGGTATGTGAAATTTGGCCGTTGAGGCCGGTGATGAAAACTCTAAGAGCTGTCTTCCTATGTTTCTCATTAATTTCCGCTGTTATTGGTTTGTTTCTACCGTAGGTCATAATAGTTTTGTTAATTATTAGAGTTAATTTTCTATTAACTATACCATAATAATCCATTATGGATAATTTTCCTTGACTCAATACACTTAGTTCCTGTTCGATAATATGAATTGGACGTTTGTCGCTAAAGACAAAGTCAAGTCTGGCCATTATGGCATCGAAATTTAGCACCGTACCATTATGGGTTAAGGCACCGTTTGCCATTCCTGTTATTTTATTTCTTAATATAGATAAGGCAGAATAAAACCTTTCACTCCCCCTGGCATGCTGACCCATGGCTATTCTCTGATTCTCTCCAGCTTACATATTTATCTTCTTCACCTTTATATTTACGAACAGATTTGATGATCTCATAAGATGTTTCGCACTTAATATTTGGATCTACAATCTCTATCTGATAATCTTCAACCGTCTTTATTTTATGAGAAAGCTGCGATCTTAAATTTACGATCTCCTCCTTTAATGGATTTAATTCAAAATTAATAATTTGTTTTATTAAATCTCCTACATTTAACATTGTATTGTTTGTAACCGCCGGATAGTTCGTATTTTCTTGAGGCGTATTCATGTGGAGTATTTACTCCAGCCTGGCTGGTTGAAGGTTCCGAATTTTTTAGAAATTTTTTGAAATTAGAAATTAAGTCTTCCACTTTTTTTTTATTTCCTTTTTACTAATTTCTTATATAATAATAAAAAAAAGGTTTTATCGCTCACGAATCGTCCTCCTTATTTTTCTTATCGTTGCTTGCTGATCCTGTTGGGGTCGTCCTTCTCTTTTTTGTTGATCCTGCTTGGGGTCGTCCTTCTTTATTGGTTTTGTAACTTTGGGTCTTCCTTCTCTTCAATGATTATTTTTGGCGAGGGATTGCCCTTCAGCCTGTTTTCTTTGAATGTTTTTTTTGTTTTTTTGTAAATATTTTTAAATTAAATTGTTTTTCCGATGATGATTTCTTTTGTCACTTTTTAATTTTTATAATGTCTGAGCAGTGAATTTCTTGTTACGATCACTATTTTGAAATTTGAGATTTAAGGAGATTATTTCATTAATTATTTTCTACCTTACAACACAAACTTTTTATTTTTGGCCGGTTGTATTGATCTTAAGGGGAATATTGTATTTATAAATTTACACCTTATGTTTGTGATCAACACTGCTCTTTTACCTTCACTTGATTTTTCTTTGGCGCTCGGTTCGGATCTCAAAAACGGACTCACTCCTCGAGTTCAATGATTAATAATCAAACCTCGGCTTAAGAGATTTATCTCAAAAAATTGATAAAGAGAATGACTCAAGAGAGTCGGAAAATAGGATGATGCAATTTGCCAATTAAATTTGAAATCTAAATTTGGCCGGAAATTGGTGTTTACATTAGCGGACTTAAGGGCTCGTTTTGGAAATCTTTTGTTTGCGTTGCGGACTCAGGGCTCGCTTTGGGGCTCCGATGTTTACAATATCGGCCTTGATGTTTACTGCATCCCTTTGATGCGGACTGCGTGAAATTGATCTGGGTGGGAATAATTTAGAGGCGTAATTGACAGAAATAGCTGACCACGGATTTATCTCCGGTCTTGTCAGAGTTAATTGGAAATTGGCTCTCGGCTCAAAGTGGTTTATAAATTGGGTAAGAGCCCTTAATTAATATGTCATATAACTAGTACACTACAGCAGTGTCGACAGTGAACGTAAATGTTGTTAGCTGCTAGGGATAACATTGTGTGCTTACAGATATGGTATTATGCGTGTAAGGAGACATTTTTCGAACAATCTTGCCCGTTACCTGACTGCCCTTTGACAGACGCGGCCTGCAAGTATGTAGTTGCAAGCCTTTGGTGAAAGTGGTGTTTGATGCGTTCCCTGATTAAGGATGCCGGTTCCGCCGTGGGCTTTATCGTCTGGATGATCTGTGCGGTAGTAGGTGTAGCCTTTTATTTGGAAGTTGTATTTTTTTGTGAGGTGCGTCTCTATCAGTAGCATAATGTCGATATGATTTTCATTCAGGAACTACATAAATTCCATCATATTTTGTTGCATAGTAACCATCATAGCTTCGAGTCGGCTTTGTGACTGTCCTGGGACCTGACGAACGTTTTCTGGATAAACCTGGAGTGGGTTTTCCGTTCCGGTTCAAAGGGCATCGGCGTATGAGAATCCCCTCTGGATATTTAGCTGACCAAATGATGATCTTGCAGCCGTACCGAAATATTCTTCCGGCGTCGTTTTTGAATAAGTGATTTCATGGCGCGTTGTTGTCACTCTTCGCATGCGGTCTGTCAACTCTTTGCAGACCACACAGACCACCCTGTAGTTTGTCGTGTGATTTCCTCCGCAGTGTCTACATTTCTTCTTTTGGGGGTCTTCCTTGTTGGCAGGGCAATTAGCGGAATTGTGAAAGTCTCCAAAAACTACACAGACTGATCGAAGTGTGCAGAATGTCCTGGTGTGTCCATAATACGCAAAAAGCGTAAGTAGTATTATCAACAATAGAAAACTCTAAGGTAATAACTAAAGAGGAAGCTTTAGAGGAAGAGGCTATGGCCGAGTATATTATCAAAATATATATAACTATAATAATTTTGATAATAATTACAATAACCGAGGGCGAGTAAACTATCGTGGTCAAAACCGCGGTAATAGAGGCAACAACACAAACTACACCAATCAAAATGACAGAAATAACACTGTAAGAATGGCTCAAGCTAACTCGGAAAACGAGGAAGCTCCCTTAAGAAGTCAACAATAAAAAACAACACAGTTCACTCTATTACTCTTAATTTAAATTCGTAAAAGTATAACATGAACTTACACAAAAATCACTCATCTTTTTAATAGACACCGGAGCGGATATTTCTCTCATTAAAGAAAATTCCGACAACTTCGTTGATACGGACTTCAATAACACTATACAAATATCAGGAATAGGCACACAATATGACTATTATTTATTGAATTAAGAACAAGCAATTATATAATACCACATAACTTTCATATAGTTCCTCATAACATAAAGTAATTGATTATCGTAAAATTAATAAAAAAAACTTTTAGCAGACAAATTTCCCTTACCTAGAATCGATGACATACTTGATCAATTGGGCCGAGCAAAGTATTTCTCTTGTTTAGATCTTATGTCCGGATTCCACCAAATTTAATTAGAGGAATCGTCCAGAAATATAACTTAATTTTCAACGAGCTATGACTCTTGTCGTTTTACACGATTACCTTATGGCTTAAAAATAGCCCTAAATTCTTTCCAGCGTATGATGACAAATGCATTTTGCGGCTTTGAGCCGTCCCAGGCATACTTCTACATGGACGACCTAATAGTTATAGGATGTTCAGAAAATCATATGTTGAAAAACTTAACGAACGTCTTTGAACTTTGCAGAAAAATAATCTTAAACTACATCCGGAGAAATGCTCATTCTTCATGCATGAAGTGACCTTTCTTGGTCACAAGTGTACAGATCAAGGTATAATGCCAGATGACAAAAAATATGAAGTCATTGAAAAATCCCCAGTCCTGTCACGGTCGCCATGTTATGTTATTAATAGTGGTTCACAGTATTTTAGTTATTATAAAAACGCACTGGTTTTATTTGAATTTATCATTGGTTTTATCTTTTACTTCATTGCTTTGCCGTCGTCTCTATACTGCCGCCCTATATTCTTTTCTTTGCTTAGCTCTATGTTGCGCAGTCGGCGCTGACTATCAAGCCGGCAGCGACGCAACCTTATAGGTTAGCTTATGTTTATCTCTGAGGGCGGTGCCCAGAGAGAGGGAATGGAATGTTATGTGCATACATGGCGTGTGTGGTCAAATTACGTTTGCACTTGAAGAGTGCTGATCCTGCATATTTGGCTAACATTGTTGCCGATGGTACAGTGTGTACGCTGTATGTATGCACACTACAGCAGTGTCATCAGTGAACGTATATGTACGACTCAAGTAGTTTATGAGTGTATGTAGGCAAGTGTGTTTTGATCTTGTGCATGAGGCCATTGAGGCCAGACTCGATCGAAAGCTTGAAATACATCGAGGAATATTGCGCTGCAAAGGCTGAGTGTATTAACTTGTTCGATTGTTCCATGTCTTTGATGTGCCGGGATAACATTGTGTGCTTACAGATATGGTATTATGCGTGTATGGAGACATTTTTCGAACAATTTAGACAGACACGATAATAAACTTATTGGTCTATAGGATGAAGGAATTGTGTGATCTTTGTCCGTTGTCTTGTCCGTTACCTGACTGCACTTTGATAGACTCGGCCTGCAAGTATTTAGTTGCAAGCCGTTGGTGAAAGTGGTGTTTGATGCGTTCCCTGATTAAGGATGCCGGTTCCGCCGTGGGCTTTACCGTCTGGATGATCTGTGCGGTAGTAGGTGTAGCCTCTTATTTGGAAGTTGTATTTTTTTGTGAGGTGCGTCTCTATCAGTAGCATAATGTCGATATGATTTTCATTCAGGAGCTACATAAATTCTATCATACTTTGTTGCATAGTAACCATCATAGCTTTGAGTCGGCTTTGTGACTGTCCTGGGACCTGGCGAACGTTTTCTGGATAAACCTGGAGTGGATTTTCCGTTCCTGTTCAAAGGGCATCGGCGTATGAGAATCCCCTCTGGATATTTAGCTGACCAAATGATGATCTTGCAGCCGTCCCGAAATATTCTTCCGGCGTCGTTTTTGAATAAGTG
Organism: Drosophila carrolli; assembly: GCA_018152295.1. NCBI lineage: Eukaryota > Metazoa > Arthropoda > Insecta > Diptera > Drosophilidae > Drosophila > Drosophila carrolli. The sequence continues at coordinate 930,929 of JAECXJ010000269.1, forward strand.
TTTTCATGGCGCGCTGTTGTCACTCGTCACATGCGGTATTTCACCTCCTTGCAGACCACACAGCCCCTGTAGTTTGCCGTGTGATTTCCTCCGCAGTGTCTACATTTCTTTTTTGGGGGTCTTCCTTGTTGGCAGGGCAATTAGCGGAATTGTGAAAGTCTCCACAAACTACTCAGACTGATCGAACTGTGCAGAATGTCCTGGTGTGTCCATACTCCTGACAGATTGTACATTGCACTGGGCGGTTCCTTTTATGTGGCTTCTTCACCTTAATTCTTCGGTGCAATAGGTATTGCATGTTATAGATGGCTTGCACTCCACTTTTCTTCAAGACTCTGCTGTCTGGCTCCAGCTCTACTTTGAAGAGTGGTTGCGGCTTGTTGTTTCTGTTAATGATGTTTCTAACGTTCTTTGCAGAACAACCATTTTCTTTGAGGGCGTCGATAACTTCATTGGGGGTTACGTCGGGCTCGATCAGCCCGTTTTAGTACGTGTAGTAGTTTTTCTTAGCTTCCTCCAGGTATTTAGACACAGCTTGGAAATGTTTTTCGGATATGGTCTAAAGTTAGGTTTCGTGAATATTTTTTTTATTGATCGGAACAAATGAAAATATTGCGTCCCTGACCAGCGCAACAATTTTGTTGACCAGGGCGTTCGAGCTTTTCTCCCTAATGTAAGTTGGTTGGGGCTTTGGTTTCGGTTGAGTCTCTTTACTCAGTTCTGGTTGAGTTTCAGCTAAGAGGGCAAATCTGTTGTTATTGGATCTCCCGGGTAATTCGGCTTATTACCCACCGCGGTGTTCTGCGGGCTGAGCTTACGCTTAATTTGGATGTAGCGATCCATGCCGGTCTGTATGGCAGGTCCCGCTAATAAACTAATACTTAACAATTTGCACAAAATCGGAAAAATTTTTTTTGCTTTATCTTAATGAACAACGTCTTGAGAACATTTCCCCAAATTTTCATAGAGATTTGAGCAGTAGAACAAAAGTTACAGCGCTCCTAGCCGCGCGTCTCGTCCCTGCCCAAACCCAAACTTGAAACTTTAAACGAGAATATCTCGAAATGGTGTTTTTTGAAAAATGACTTTGCGGTGATATGGATTGGCGAAAAACTACTGAACCGATTCTCTTCAAATTTTTTTTTTAATGTTCGTAATGAATTTTATTAGTACTTGAACGATCGTTTTTTATGTAAAAATTTTTATTTCGCCGAAATAGATAGTTTTGTAAGAATTTTAGCGTCCAAAAACGTAATTTTTTGCATAAAACGTTCCCGTATGCACAAAAAAAAAATTTTGTTTTAAAACGTTCGTTCAAGTACAGGATAGTACTTTAAACTAATGAAATATTTTTGTTTTTTCGGTATCAGTTGACCCGTTCGTCCTGGGGAATTATCACCGCAAGGCTCTTTAAAAAAAGGCGTTTAAGGGAAACAGCCACACCTTAAAAACTTTTGATTATTTTTTCAAAATTTTTTGCATAAACATTGTCAACAATCTAAACTTTCAGAAAATATAATCATTCATTTAATAAAAACAATAATTACATACATAAAATAATCCAAACTTTCCTATTTTTTTCGACAAAAAAGGTATATACCCTCTTAATTATATAATTGATTTTTTTGGTTTTAGCGTCTTTTTGCCTATTTTGTAATTTTATCTGTTTAAATTTTATCTGTCTTTAATAGTTTTTTCAACTTTTCCCGGAGCTCGCGCCAAGCACGTCCACTCTCTTCGGGGTTTACATTTAGTTTATTATATTTTATTGAAAATATTAGAATATGGGAATTAATAAAGTAACAGGTCGATAAGCTTTCACATTAAAAAATAATGTTAATTGATTTATTAATATTTAACTTGGTAACTGGTAACTGGTAAACTAAACCAAATCCTAAATATACAACCATTAATTTTTAGCTACAACTATTGGTTTAATTCTTAGTATAAATCCTGAAACTAAATATGCAATTTATTATTGACAAATCTCAGATAAATCGTATACATATATTTTTCCCGACGACCATTTCAGTTTTACAATAAAGCTTAAGAATGAAGACTGGTAATCGTAACCGTAGTCGACACGTATATATCACTTATATTTCTTGCTGGGATCTCCTTTAAATTTTGAATCACATAGTTAGCTTTGGCCCTATTAACGCCTTGCGTTATTGCGCTTGTGATTAACAAACAGCTGTTCTTAACTATAGCTATAGTTACTTTTATAGAAAACTCGACGCAGTATGGAGACTATTTACCTTAAATTCTCGTAGTTAGCGAGATTTTCTTAAATTTCGACACGCTTTTTTTTCTAAACCTTATGCTATTTATTCGATAGCAATTAATATGTTGCATTTCAAGTTGGAATCGGCTGGAAAGAAAGGAAGGGAAGATGGCGAATGACTTTTCGTAGGTCAAGAATAGGGATCAGTAGCTTTCAAACGGCGAGTCCGAGTAGACGGGATTATCATATTGTGTGACCCCGGCACCGCAAACAACCAGTCCGGCAGCCAAACCATAAGTGCGGAAGCCAGAATCGCCCAGAATAGCCGAGCAGCCGAGACACCGGACAGGGATATACTAGAGCTCCATGAGGAGGAGCAAAACGACAAAGGATGGACACTACCAGAAGGAGCGGTAATATCAAGAACGGCAAGAGACAGAATCAATGAAAAGCTAGCAGGAAAAAGAAGCGGAAGGCAGCAGCGATGGCTAATAAAGGATGGAGAGACAACCTGGCGAGCGGTATCGAATAGAGGAAATTACGTTACGATTCAATACCACTAAAATCCATAACGGGGGGAGTGTGACGCTGCGCCCACAAAAACAAGACATTAATAAATAAAAAGACTAAAAATTAAACGAAAGAAGCATTTCATTTAAAATTCAAACTAAGAACGCGCGCGCGCCAACGTTCGCACGCGTAGGAGCACACTAGACCGAAAGAGATGGCCACACTTAGACCGGCCAATCCCACATAGGCGGCGGGCACACTAGATCTCGCCGAGCCCTATATAAGGCGGAACACGGGCCATAGAAGATCACTTAGCAGCAGACCGTCTAAGGGTATAGAGGCAACTCCCCAGTTGTGGTATGCAGCAAAGTCATTTTTTGGTGGATTAGATCATTCGATCCAAGTCCGCTTATACATTGTAGTTAGCTCCCGTAATACTTCCTCCTCCCACTACCCTTCTTAAGCCCGGCTCGGCTTGTCGATCCGAAGGTATCACTAGGAGACGTCTGATTTCAGGATCACGCCTTCTTCCGGCGCGGTTCACCGGCCGAACTCTCTCTCTCTCTCTTGTGGCTGACTTCAGGGTCCCCAAGCAACTCTCTCTCTCTCTTGTGGCTGACTTCAGGGTCCCCAAGCAACTCTCTCTCTCTCTTGTGGCGGACTTCAGGGTTCCCAAGCAACATTCTCTCTCTTGCGGCTGACTTTAGGGACCCCAAGCACTGAACTCTCTCTCGCTCGTGGCTGACTTCAGGGTCCCCAAGCACCGCATTCTTATTTCAGGCTCGCTACGTGGCAACCCGCCCCGGGGTCTATTCTACCAGCAGCCGTAATCCCGTGCGGTTCCTCTCGAGCAGCTGGACGGCTCCTGATACCAGACATTCGAAGTGGACGAAGGAAGCGAAAGCAGCAAGGGCGGCATCCCGCCAGTCCGGAGAACCCGTTAGTTAAAATTAATCAAATGTCAAGATTCTAAATGATATCAACCTAGTTATAATCAATTACTAAGTAATTCCCCACGACTTCTACTCTGGGCTGGGTCGGAACTCTCTTTCAGCAACCACGCCTGACACAAACAAATTCTTGTGACGAACCCTGGCCATCCCTGAGCCACCCGACAACGACAAACCGTCACAATTGTATATATTTTTACAGTGTGTACTCTGTATGTATGCACACTACAGCAGTGTCGTCAGTGAACGTAAATGTTGTTAGCTGCTCGTTTGTAGGAATATCCGCTGTAGATAACAGAGTAGCTTCGATAATGTAGTCGTCAGATGTTGTTGTGTTGCACCTTACTGCGAAGACTCTGTTGCACAGATACGACTCAAGTAGTTTATGAGTGTATGTAGGCAAGTGTGTTTTGATCTTGTGCATGAGGCCATCGAGCCAGACTCGATCGAAAGCTTGAGATACATCGAGGAATATTGCGCTGCAAAGGCTGAGCGTATTAACTTGATCGATTTTTCCATGTCCTTGATGTGCCGGGATAACATTGTGTGCTTACAGATATGGTATTATGCGTGTAAGGAGAAATTTTTCGAACAATTTAGACAGACACGATAATAAACTTATTGGTCTATAGGATGAAGGAAAGTGTGGTCTTTGTCCGTTGTCTTGTCCGTTACCTGACTGCACCTTGATAGACGCGGCCTGCAAGTATTTAGTTGCAAGCCTTTGGTGAAAGTGGTGTTTGATGCGTTCTCTGATTAAGGATGCCGGTTCCGCCGTGAGCTTTATCGTCTGGATGATCTGTGCGGTAGTAGGTGTAGCCTCTTATTAGGAAGTTCCATTTGTTTGTGAGGTACGTCTCTATCAGTAGCATAATGTCGAAATGATTTTCATTCAGGAACTACATAAATTCCATCATTCTTTGTTGCATAGTAACCATCAAAGCTTCCAGTCGGCTTTGTGACTGTCCTGGGATCTGGCGAACGTTTTCTAGATAAACCTGGAGTGGGTTTTCCGTTCCTATTCAAAGGGCATGGGCGTATGAGAATCCCTTATGGATATTTAGGTGACCAAATGATGATCTTGCAGCCGTCCCGAAATGTTCTTCCGGCGTCGTTTTTGAATAAGTGTTTTCATGGCGCGTTGTTGTCACTCGTCGCATGCGGTCTTTCAACTCTTTGCAGACCACACAGACCACCCTGTAGTTTCCCGTGTGATTTCCTCCGCAGTGTCTACATTTCTTCTTTTGGGGGTCTTCGTTGTTGGCAGGGCAATTAGCGGAATTGTGAAAGTCTCCAAAAACTACACAGACTGAATGTCCTGGTGTGTCCTGGTGTGTCCATAATACGGAAAAAGCGTACGTAGTATTATCAACAATTGAAAACTCTAAAGCTTTTTCCTTCAAAAAAATTCATTGCTTGGCAATACAATAATCTTTAAAATTATTCTCAAATAAATCCTAATGGATTGGAAAACTATTTCTGATAAATTAAAAGAAATAAGAACAAATTTTGACAAGCTAATTTCGCGAAACCATACAAAAAAACGCTAAAGATCTAGTAGGCAGCTTTAATGAAGCACGCCTTATAATTTACGAACACAGAGATAAATTATCCAGTAAACACTGGACAGATATCTCAAAATTATTATCTAAAAAAATAAAAGTTAGACATTTCAATTCCATCTATTCTTAATAGACCATTAACATTGAAATCAGAAGAAAAGGAAGATAAAGACTTCGATACGGAAGATTTAGTCAAAACAAACAATGAAACCGAATTCCCAAAAAACGAGGACATAAACAACTTTACTATTCCAGCGGTATTAACGCTGACCGAACTGTCAAATCAGGAAAACTCTGCAAGATTCTTAACAGCACTGAGTTTGGTCAACCTTACCAAGAGACCATTCGAAAACTTAGTACGATCAACATTGTACGAAGTACAAAACGAAACAACTATTAATAACATAATCAGTAAACTTCAGGCCACTATAGTGTGCGATTCTTCTGACGTTGTAAAAGTGAAATTATTAAACATACACCAAAAGGGAAAAACGGCTACGCAATTTACAACTGAAGTACACAATCTACGGAAATTATTGGAAGCCTCTTACAATGTCGAAGGATTAAGTGCCGAACATGCAGACACGTTCAGCACAAAAGAAGCCATTTCTACAATGATAAAGGATTGTGGAAATGTAAAATTAAAAACCATTCTGGAAGCTGGCACATTCAAAATAATAAATGAAGCTGTTACAAAATATATTCATTGCAGCACGGAAATGACAGAAAATGCTTGATCCCTTTTAGTACAACTTGCTAGCCCTTGCTGCTTTTTAGTTGGTACGTCTAGTAGTTTTTCTTAGCTTCCTCCAGGTATTTAGACACAGCTCGGAAATGTTTTTCGCATTCGATTCTTCTGACGTTGTAAAAGTGAAATTATTAAACATATACCAAAAGGGAAAAACGGCTACGCAATTTACAACTGAAGTAGACAATCTACGGAAATTATTGGAAGCTTCTTACATTGACGAAGGATTAAGTGCCGAACATGCAGACACGTTCAGCACAAATGAAGCCATTTCTACAATGATAAAGAATAGTGAAAATGTAAAATTAAAAACCATTCTGGAAGCTGGCACATTCAAAACAATAAATGGCGCTGTTACAAAATATATTCATTGCAGCACAGAGATGACAGGAAATGCGAACAACATATTTTATACAAATAAAAATCATTACTTCCGTGGTAATTATTATAGAGGAAGCTATAGAGGAAGAGGCTATGGCCGAGGATATTACCAAAATAATTATAATAACTATAATAATTTTGATAATAATTACAATAACCGAGGCCGAGTAAACTATCGGGGTCAAAACTGCGGTAATAGAGGCAACAACACAAACTACACCAATGAAAATGACAGAAATAACACTGTAAGAATGGCTCAAACTAACTCGGAAAACGAGGAAGCTCCCTTAAGAAGTCAACAATAAAAAACAACACAGTTCACTCTATTACTCTTAATTTAAATATATTCGTAAAAGTAAAACATGAACTTACACAAAAATCACTCATCTTTTTGATAGGCACCGGAGCGGATATTTCTCTCATTAAAGAAAATTCCGACAACTTCGTTGACACGGACTTCAATAACACTATACAAATATCAGGAATAGGCACACAATATGACTATTATTTATTGAATTAAGAACAAGCAATTATATAATACCACATAACTTTCATATAGTTCCTCATAACTTTTAGTAATTGATTATCGTAAAATTATTAAAAGAAACTTTTAGCAGACAAATTTCCACTACCTAGAATCGATAACATACTTGATCAATTGGGCCGAGCAAAGTATTTCTCTTGTGTAGATCTTATGTCCGGATTCCACCAAAATTAATTAGAGGAATCGTCCAGAAATATAACTTCATTTTCAACGAGCTATGACTCTTGTCGTTTTACACGATTACCTTATGGTTTAAAAATAGCCCCAAATTCTTTCCAGCGTATGATGACAATTGCATTTTGCGACTTGGAGCCATCCCAGGCATTCTTCTACATGGACGACCTAATAGTTATAGGACGTTCAGAAAATCATATGTTGAAAAACTTAACGAACGTCTTTGAACTTTGCAGAAAAAATAATGTTAAACTTCATCCGGAGAAATGCTCATTTTGCATGCGTGAAGTGACCTTTCTTGGTCACAAGTGTATAGATCAAGGTATAATGCCAGATGAGATAAAATATGAAGTCTTTGAAAAATCCCGGCAGCGACGCAACCGCCTTATATGTTAGCTTATGTTTATCTCTGAGAGCGGTGCCCAGAGAGAGGGAATGGAATGTTATGTGCATACATGGCGTGTGTGGTCAAATTACGTTTGCACTTGAAGAGTGCTGATCCTGCAGATTTGGCTAACATTGTTGCCGATGGTACAGTGTGTACTCTGTATTTATGCACACTACAGCAGTGTCGTCAGTGAACGTATATCTACGTATGTTGTTGTGTTGCACCTTACTGCGAAGACTCTGTTGCACAGATACGACTCAAGTAGTTTTTGAGTGTATGTAGGCAAGTGTGTTTTGATCTTGAGCATGAGGCCATCGAGCCAGACTCGATCGAAAGCTTGAGATACATCGAGGAATATTGCTCTGCAAAGGCTGAGCGTATTAATTTGTTCGATTGTTCCATGTCTTTGATGTGCCGGGATAACATTGTGTGCTTACAGATATGGTATTATGCGTGTAAGGAGACATTTTTCGAACAATTTAGACAGACACGATAATAAACTTACTGGTCTATAGGATGAAGGAATTGTGTGGTCTTTGTCCGTTGTCTTGTCCGTTACCTGACTGGACTTTGATAGACGCGGCCTGCAAGTAATAAGTTGCAAGCCTTTGGTGAAAGTGGTGTTTGATGTGTTCCGTGATTAAGTATGCCGGTTCCACCGTGGGCTTTATCGTCTGGATGATCTGTGCGGTAGTAGGTGTAGCCTCTTATTTGGAAGTTCTATTTGTTTGTGAGGTGCGTCTCTATCTGTAGCATAATGTCGATATGATTTTCATTCAGGAACTACATAAATTCCATCATACTTTGTTGCATAGTAACCATCATAGCTTCCAGTCGGCTTTGTGACTGTCCTGGGACCTGGCGAACGTTTTCTAGATGAACCTGGAGTGGGTTTTCCGTTCCTGTTCAAAGGGCATCGGCGTATGAGAGTCCCCTCTGGATGTTTAGCTGACCAAATGATGATCTTGCAGCCGTCCCGAAATATTCTTCCGCCGTCGTTTTTGAATAAGTGTTTTCATGGCGCGTGATTGTCACTCGTCGCATGCGGTCTTTCAACTCCTTGCAGACCACACATCCCCTGTAGTTTGCCGTGTGATTTCCTCCGCAGTGTCTACATTTCTTCTTTTGGGGGTCTTCCTTGTTGGCAGGGCAATTAGGGGAATTGTGAAAGTCTCCACAAACTACACAGACTGATCGAAGTGTGCAATAGGTATTGCATTTTATAGATGGCTTGCACTCCACTTTTCTTCAAGACTCTGCTGTCTGGCTCCAGCTCTACTTTGAAGAGTGGTTGCGGCTTTTTGTTTCTGTTAATGATGTCTCTAACGTTCTTTGCAGAACAACCATTTTCTTTGAGGGCGTCGATAACTTCATTGGGGGTTACGCTGCTTTTTAGTTGGTACGTGTAGTAGTTTTTCTTAGCTTCCTCTAGGTATTTAGACACATCTCGGAAATGTTTTTCGGATTTGGTCTAAAGTTTGGTTTTGTGAATATATTCTTTATTGATCGGAACAAATGAAAATTTTGCGCCTCTGACCAGCGCAAAAATTTTGTTGACCAGGGCGTTCGAGCTTTTCTCCCTAATGTAAGTTGGTTGGGGCTTTGGTTTTGGTTGGGTCTCTTTACTCAGTTCTGGTTGAGTTTCAGCTAAGAGGGCAAATCTGTTGTTATTGGATCTCCCGGGTAATTCGGTTATTTGGCTTATTACCCACCGCGGTGTTCTGCGGGCTGAGCTTACGCTTAATTTGGATGTAGCGATCCATGCCGGTCTGTAAGGCAGGTCCCGCTTTTTGGGTATCGACTGATACTTAACAATTTGCACTTGATTTAATTATATAATTGATTTTTTTGGTTTTAGCGTCTTTTTGCCTATTTTGTAATTGTATCTTTAATACGTCCACTCTCTTCGGGGTTTACATTTAGTTTTTTATATTTTATTGAAAATATTAGAATATGGGAATTAATAAAGTAACAGGTCGATAAACTTTCACATTAAAAAATAATGTTAATTCATTTATTAATATTTAACTTGGTAACTGGTAAAAAACGGTTTTTCTAAACTAAACCAAATCATAAATATACAACCATTAATTTTTAGCCACAACTATCGGTTTAATTCTTAGTATAAATCCTGAAACTAAATATGCAATTTATTATTGACTAATCTCAGATAAATCGTATACAGTTAGATTTTTCCCGACGACCATTTCAGTTTCACAATAAAGTTTAAGAATGAAGACTGGTAATCGTAACCGTAGTCGTCACGTATATATCACTTATATTTCTTGCTGGGAACTCCTTTAAATTTTGAATCACATAGTTAGCTTTGGCCCTATTAACGCCTTGCGTTATTGCACTTGTGATTAACAAACAGATGTTCTTAACTATAGCTATAGTTACTTTTATAGAAAACTCGACGCAGTATGGAGACTATTTACCTTAAATTCTCGTAGTTAGCGAGATTTTCTTAAATTTCGACACGCTTTTTCTAAACCGTATGCTATTTATTCGATAGCATTTAATATGTTGCATTTCAAGTTGGAATCAGCTGGAAAGAAAGGAAGGGAAGATGGCGAATGACTTTTCGTAGGTCAAGAATAGGGATCAGTAGCTTTCAAACGGCGAAGCCGAGTAGGCGGGATTATCATATTGTATATATTTTTTCACGGTTCTTATAACTTGGAAAAGTAAGAGTACTCGAATAAATTCTAGTGAAGATCGGGGCTAAAGAGGAAAAAGTTTTTGTTTTAGGTCATCGGGGACCCTATTACGTAGGGCCCCGGCAGTTTTTTTTTTATATACGGCGTTGGAGAAAGGGTGGAGTCCAAACCTCCCTTAGGGCAGCAAGAACCACGGGCGGTAGCAACAGCCACACGCAGCAGCAAGAGCCACGGGCAGGAGCAACAGCCACAGGCAGCAGCAAGAGCCACGCACAGTAGCAAAAGCTACGGGCCGGAGCAACAGCCACAGGTAACAGCAACCGCCACGAGCAGCAGCAATCGCCACCAACAGCCACCAAAAAGATTAAAATTATCTCGGTGAGTCCCTTCCGGGAACGTAGAACCCGCGCGTCCGGGAATCTTGACACCACTGCGTCGTGATCACGACAGGACACCTTCACCACGTGGCATTCGTACCATCGCGTTCCGCAATGGCTGAGGCAAGTCATGGCACCGACCTGCGGTTCACCTATTCCACCCCGACGAGTGCCTTTAAAAAGGGGCCAAGTTTCTCTCGGCGCAAACGTGTGAACTTTGCGACCAGCAGCCGAAATCCCAGCGTGGGATACTGACTGCACCTTTTTTTTTTTTTTCTTTAACATTTGCCATTGCCTGTCTAGGCCCCTAATAAAGATCCAAAATTTCATCATCTAGAAATATTAATAGGAGCGGGTAAATCAACTAAAGCATTATTAGCAATTTTAAATAAAGGGTGAGAAGTTCGTAAAGGTTTATTCATTAATTAAGATATTATTCGAATTGGTCCTTTAAATAGTTTAGTAATTTTTACTACTACAATTAAAGTTATTAGTAAATAATTTATTAATAAATGGTAATAAAATTTGTTGGGGAATTATATAATTTATTTAAAGATAAAGAATTTTCTAAAAATATGTATTTTTATCAATAATTGATTCTACTTCGTTATTTATCAAAAATAATAAAATAGAAGTTTTATCAATAATAAAAGATGCAAATAATATAATTATTAAAATTTCTCTTGAAGTTTTAAAAGAATTAATCTTATTTTTGATTTACAAGACCAATGTTTTTATTAAACTATTAAAACTAATGATTATAATTTTATATTGAAGTTTACCTATAATTTTATTTATTTTAGGTTTATTTTGTTTTGTATCAAATCGGAAACACTTAATTTCAATACTTTTAAGTTTAGAATTTATTGTTTTAATATTATTTTTTATATTATTTATTTATTTAAATATATTAAATTATGAAAGTTATTTTAACCCTGCAATAATACTTTGATGTCGAACAGCTTAGCCATGGCATATAGAAATCAAAATAATTTATTTCTAATGGATATCAGCAGCAATATGGTGAATATTTGCCGGGCGAGCATTGTATAATGTATTAGAAACATTCGTTTAATTTATTCGTTTCGGCTAAATATGTAAGAAATAAATTTAAACAAGAAAAGAAAGCTAACTTCGGGCGGAGCCGAAGTTGAAATACCCTTGCAGAATATTCTGCAAATTATATTCTACAAAATTATTCATATAATGCATTCTGAATACTCATAAAAAATCCCAACTTCCTAACTTTAAAAACACCAAAGTTATGGCATTTCCAATCGTTCAGTTATATGGCAGCTATAGGATATAGTCGGTCGATCCTTATGAAATTTGATAGGTCGGATTGATTGGCCAAAAATAAAACCCATAGGAAATCCCAGCTTCCTAGCTTTGCAAACACCAAAGTTATGGCATTTCCGATCAATCAGTTATATGGCAGCTAAAGGATATAGTCGGCCGATCCTTATGAAATGTGGTAGATCGCATTGATTGGCCAAATATAAAACCCTTAGGAAATCCCAGCTTCCTAACTTTACAAACACCAAAGTTATGGCATTTCAGATCAATCAGTTATATGGCAGCTATAGGATATAGTCGGCCGATCCCGGCCGTTCCGACATATATACTGCGTGCAAAGGAAAGAAGGGTGTGTGCAAAGTTTCAATTCGATATCTTTAAAACTGAGAGACTAGTTTGCGTAGACAGACGGACAGACGGACATGGCTATATCAACTCAGGAGGTGATCAAGAATTTATATACTTCATAGGGTCGGAGATGTCTCCTTCACTGCGTTGCACACTTTTGACCAAAATTATAATACCCTCTGCAAGGGTATAAAAATAATGGAAGTTGTAATAATTAAAGAATATATTATTAATTCAATAATTTCAAGAGATAGTTTATTTAAAATATTAATTTTGGGGATTAATGAAAAAGAAATTTCTTTTCTCTTGAAGTTTTAAAAGAATTAATCTTATTTTTGATTTACAAGACCAATGTTTTTATTAAACTATTAAAACTAATGATTATAATTTTATATTGAAGTTTACCTATAATCTTATTTATTTTAGGTTTATTTTGTTTTGTATCAAATCGGAAACATTTAATTTCAATACTTGTAAGTTTAGAATTTATTGTTTTAAAATTATTTTTTATATTATCTATTTATTTAAATATATTAAATTATGAAAGTTATTTTAGAATAATATTTTTAACATTTTGTGTATATGAAGGAGCTTTAGGTTTATCTATATTAGTTTCTATAATTCGTACTCATGGTAATGATTATTTTCAATCTTTTAGAATTATATAATGTTGAAAATTATTTTTTTTTATTATTTTTAGCCCCGGTATGTTTTATTAATCAAATATATTGAATGGTACAAATTCCTTGATATTATTGGCTAGAGAGAGAGTTAATAAATATAATAATTATAAAAATTTATTTTTATTAAATATTGTGATATTATTATTATTAATTTTAACATTTATAAGAATAAGATTATTTTTATTTTATTTATTTTTGAAAGTAGATTAACCTGAACGTTTACAAGCGGGTGTTTATTTATTATTTTATACATTATTAGAATCCTTACCTATATTAATTGGTATTTTTTATTTAATAAATAAAAAAGGTTCAATAAATTTGTATTTAATAAATAATTATATATTTAATTATGATTTATTATATTTTTGTTTATTATGTGCTTTTTAAGTAAAAATACCTATATTTTTAGGTATTGGCTGGTCCCTGCCTGGCTAGGCCCCTGCCCGGCTAGGCCCCTGCCTGGCTAGGCCCCTGAAGTTAGCTTGGTGTGTTTTTGATTGTGCTCGCTGAATAATGTCGATGATGCTGCTGCTCGCGTTTCCCCACAATTGGGAGCCGTAGGTCCAGACTGGCTTAAGCGTTAAATTGTAGAGCAGGACCTTGAAGTCCAGGCAGAGGGGGAGCGCGCGATTATAAGCCAATGGAGACTGTTTGATTATAGTTTTAGGTGAATTTTCTTAGCTTCGATATGTCTGTAAGCTTATCGGTCTGTACGAAGCTGGTGTTGTGTGATCTTTTCCTGGCTTTGGGATCATTATAATTACCGATTTTTTCCATAGAATTGGCTCCGTCTTAGTTTCAATTCGAATTGACGGCGACGGTAGTGCGAATGTATTATTTGCAGGGTTTGGCTGAAAAACATTTCTGTCTTTGTCGCTTCTGGCCCAGCTGCCTGAAGAGTCTCTTATGGGAATTACTGATTCGGCCGGCGCACTTAGATTTGAGTGGGCCCTCCACAAGGGATGCTTAGTGCTGGTGCAGCTTCCTTAAGACTTTGTTTTGAGGATGGCGATCTTCTGGTTTACCAAGCACGTCTCAAACGTCTTTTCTCCAGAACAAGCTGTTCGATTTCAAGGTTAGTTTTGTGTTGGTGTGTGTGCCCATCCATCCCTTGCGGTGTTGAGACTTTGTCTGCTGCGACTAGTACAGACTCCAGTGCTTCGGCATAGCAGTCGATGTCCTCCTTGATGTAAAGCTGTAGAGTTAGTTCAATGTGGGAACTTACGTACTTTTTGAACTTCAGCCAGTTGGTTCGATGCGACGTCACCCTGCGAGGGTGCTCTTTTAATTCCGGGCTTTGAAGAAGAGTTATTAGCACTGGTGAGTGGTCTGATGATAGATCCAAAATCGATTTTGCAGATATTAGATTGCGAGAAATGTTTTTTGTCACAGCAAAATCAATTAAATCAGCTAGTTTTCTAGGATCTGTAGGCCAGTATGTAGGGCTGCTTGGTGAAACGCAGTCCAGTTTGTTGCATGTTTTAATGAGTGCATAATATAGTTGCCTTCCAACTGTATTTTATCGATGTAGCTTGCAGATGATTTTTTAAAAAACCGTTGGTGAAAGTGGTGTTTGACGCGGTCTCTTATTAAGATGCCAGTTTCGCCATGCGCTTTACCATCTGGATGATCGGTGCCGTTGAACGTGTATCCCCGTATTTGAAAGTTATATTTATATCGTTTAAGTACTTCGACACTGCTCGGAAATCGTCTTCGGTTTTGGTTTGGAGATTAGTTTCGCTTATACTCTCTTTCATAAGCGGAATATCATGAAAGTTATCTTTTCCGACAAGCTCAACTATTTTGTTGACTAGGGCATTCGAGATCTTCTCCCGAATAAAAAATAGGTGGGGCTTTAGTTTTCTTGGGTCTAATTGTTCAGGCTCTGTTTGAGGCTCCGCCAATTGGCCCGTGATATTAAGGGCCTTTGTGGGAACGATTTATTTTGGGTTATTGCCATCCGAGTTTTTTGGGGGTGTTAGCTTGCGCTTGGAGATATTAATGTAGCGATCCATGCCTGTCTGCATGGCCGAACCCTCTTGCAGAATTGTCATTTCTTCTACCGTAGCTTTGTTTTTGCCGTTTGCACCGATTTTTGCACTTGGTTCTGTTGTTGCTTTACCCGCAGCACAAGAAGAGAGTGGAGTCGTTATTGCATTGTTGGCGACAGAGACCGTTGTAGTAGTCGAAGTAGTTGCTGTTGTTGTTGCGCTAGGTGGCAGAAGCTCTGCTGGAGTCTTGCATTGTTCCCTCCATGGCGTTTGAGCAGTAAAGAGCAGGGCGGGAGAGCTAGAGCCAGCTAGGAAGGGCCTTTAAAAGATATTATCAAGGTAGTTGGCAAGACAAGTCTGCCGCTGTACAAAGAAATTAAAAAACAATACAATTTAAATTTAACAATTGTTTTTTTTAATTTACTGATAATTATTTGCTAATTTAAAGTTCTTAACTGCACTTTTAATGTGTTCTTTCGTACATTTTTGACCTAAGAAACACTTTGGTATGACAAGAGGCACCCGAGATGCTATTAATGTTATTTTGTCCTCACATGTAAACTTCTGCAATCGACTTTTGCGGTTTTTTTGATTTTTTTCCTCCATTTTATAAAATGTTCAGTGAGAAGCGCACTCCAAAAGATTAAATTTCTTAAGCCTAGTATCCAGATCGACGAAAACCGTACGCCAGTCATGAGAGAGAGCAAGAGGCAAACAGCTGGCGTTCACTTTTCGTCGGGCCTTTTTTTCACGTCGGTACACAGATCGACGAAAAAAATACCAGAAAATTCCATAGCGTTGCCAGTCTGCGGAAATGAACTTTGGGTGAACCCTAGCGAAAAGATTAAAAAATTTAATCTTTTGGCGTGCGCTTCAGTGAACATTATAAGAAATGGAGGGAAAAACTTAAAACCTCACAAAAGTCGATTGCAGGTGTTTTTATGTGAGGACAAAATAACATTAATACTATCTGGTCAGAGCAAAATGTTTTTTAGGTCCAGAATGTACGAAAAAACACAATAAAAGTGCAGCTATGAACTTTAAATTATAAAATAATTATAAGTAAGTTATGGAACTGCATTTTGTCCTGGGACGGCGCCGGCTAGCTCCCGAATCCCCAGGGCGGAGTATCCCCAATATCCCTACAGTTTCCACAACATAAACATCGATGACACGCGTCTCACATCACAAAAACTATCGCTCTTCACTAACAAGCAAAACAAACAATATGTAAACAATGCAAACAATTATAATTGACGGGAAAAATATGGTGTTTTGTTTATCGATGACTTAGCCAAGCACGCCCACCCAACCAAGGATGCCCCGGAGGATTCTGCGGAGGCATCACCCATAATCTGCTGGTCGAAGTCACTCCTCGCGACTAGGACAGCTCCATCTCCCCCACAGCGACAACTCACTCGCACATTTCAGTCTTCATGTACATTTTAATTATCACCGTAAGTACTAAAGTTAACATTCATCTTTTCTTAGCCTTTACGGTCAAATCAGAAGATTACCTTCCTTTGGCAAAGGCTACAGGCGCCGCGGAAAATATGTACCACCAGTCACGTATTGGTGGAACTCACAGTGGAACGAGGCGCAAAAAAGGGCACACACTAGGTATGTGTCGGGTCACCTAATCCTGAGGAGCTCCTAGGGAAAAGAAGGGACAGGCCCAACGGTAAGTAGTATGCGCTGTAAACAATCCCGCCGAAAACTAATAATCGCGACCCTTTTTCACAGGCAACAACGAGGACAAATTGAGGTTTTCGGGTCTAAGTCCGGATAAATATACAGGTCAACAGGTAAGTACATAAATTTAGTAATGTGCACATTTAAATTAACATTAATGATTTCAGCCACTTCTGGGCCAACTATGCCCCGACTACAGCGTACTCTGCCGGAGGCCAGCAGCAGTAAGGGCCTGAAACATCACGAGGAACGGTGGCGAAGCCAGATAACCCCCGACTTAACAGCTCGGAACGGACTCACCGGTGAATGTCGGATGGCGTTGGCTGCGTCCGAGGAAGGCGAGTTATGCTGGTCCGCTTCGTATCGCTGGGTCGAACGAAGGTGCGTATGGATATGGGTGCCAATCTCCGAATTAAATCCTCCAATTTAAAATCCCGAGTTACTTCCAATTTGATTTTCCAGATTTAATTTCCTCCAATTTGAACTTCCAATTTAATATTTCCAATCTAATTAGTCCAATTAAGTCTTCCAGTTTAAATATCCCGGGGCCCTTTGTATTGGGAAGAATAATTATTTATAAATAAAATAAACTATTAAACCTAACACAAATTTCTCTAACACTCACTTTCTTTTATATTTCGGCACAAACACTATTTCAACATTTTTGTTCTGTCTGCTGGGACAATATGGCTGCGACTATATCAAAATCTGCCTATCATTCCTATCTCGCCATATTCCCTTTGCTTCTCTCGAAATCGGGTCATTGAACATATCAAGGCCATCCTAGCCATACCCAGAGCGAACCGGGCTAGTTTAAATAGCTAGATAGCCGAAGGCATCAGCAGAAGGGGGCGCCACTCCAGTAGGGGTTGCCACCCTCCAACTTTATCGATAGTCCTACCAAAAACGAATACCATCTTCTTAATTCCTCCAGCCGATTCCAAATTGAAATGCAACACCACCCAAGGATTTGGAGAGACGCCTTCGAACCATGGCCACTCGACGAAATCATTGGGAGCATTGGGGATCGGTGTCTGGCGAAATCCGAATGCAGTTCCAAACGGTGCCATACGCGGGGCCCACGCTTACCAGTATGTACTGCCTTTGTTTTTTTGTTGTGCTCCTTTTTTCAGGTTATACCCGGATGTCCTTGGCGTGATACACCCCTATCCGACGTCCTTGAAGATCCTCCAGCTCGTGAGCATTGTTGCTGACTGCTTTCACCACCCGAGCTTTGAGGAACTTCCGAGCAAACTTCACGTTAAAGGCACTTTTGAAGTTGTTGAGGACGAAGTTGCGGCGATACACTTCCTGGCCTGGCTTTGCAAGGAACGTCCGAGCTCTCTGGTCGTACTGCTGGCGACTTCGCTCGTACGACTTTTCGAGATTCATCTGCACCTTGGCCTGGATCACTTTAAGCTTGTCGACTGTTCCCATCCCAGCAATCTCATGGTCGCACAGGGATTTCAACTTTCTCGCCAACTTGTAGCTGGCCCCGTTCAAGAACATGTGATGACCGAAAACCGTGAAGAAGGGCGTTTCGCCAGTAGCTGCGTGTATCGCGTTGCGAAGAGCCACTTCGATCTCCGGGAGAAATGCGTCCCATTCCCGATGGTCTTCCTCCAAATAACTCCGGATTGCCGCCAGCACGCTTCGATTAACTCGTTCTGCGGCGTTGCTTTGCGGAGAGTAGACTGGAGTCTTGATGTGGGAAATGCCGAAACTCTCCATTGCCTCCACGAAGATCTTCGACGTAAACTGTCGACCGTTGTCCGAGTGAATGATTTCCGGCACCCCGAACTTGTAGAATACCCCATGGATGAGGAAATCTACCACGCTGGCGGCCGAGGCTTCCTTCATGGCTTTCAGAAACGTGTACTTCGAAAAATGGTCGACCACAATGAAGATCCATGCGTGGCCCTTCTTCGACCTCGGATATTTTCCTAGAAAATCGATGTACAGTTTCTGAAATGGCTGCTCAGTCTGTACTCTTTCCCCAATACCAACTTGCATCCGGAAATTCGGCGCCTTGGACTCCTTACAGACATCACATCCACGTACGAACGCTCGGACTTGCAGCACCATGCCTGGCCAGTAGAACTGTCGCCGTAGGATTTCCAGAGTCTTTCCCATTCCGCCATGAGCTGCTATTGCGTCCGTATGCGCACGCTCGATTAGGCTGTGGGTCAGACTCTGTGGGATCCACAGTTTCCATTCGGAACCTTCCATCTCATCGTCCAGATTTGCCGAAGAGACTCTCTTGAAGATGAGGCCATCCTCGATCTTCAAGTCCGGTAAGCTTTCCAAGTTACTCTCCACATCCTTCACTAACTCGAGGTAATCTTCTCCAGCGAACTCGGTGGTTTCGAACCCCAACAAATCCGTCGGATTAACTACGAGCTCCTCCACACACCGTGAAAGGGTGTCTGCCACGACGTTCTCACTTCCTTTTCGGTGCTCGATGTTGAAGTGGAACCCTTGAAGCTGCAGCGACCATCTCGCCAAACGTCCCGACAGATCCTTCATGGACATGAGCCACTTCAAGCTGCTCTTGTCCGTCCTCGTCTCGCTGGAAAAGCACCGCCCCGACTCCGACGTGTAACGCATCGCACTGAATAAAGAACCGTCTCTTGAAGTCCGCATGCACCAGGACTGGTGCAGTCGTTAAAGCTATCTTCAATGACTCTACGGCTAGCTGGGCCTCTGGACTCAATGAAAACTTCGAGTTTCCAGTTTTCTTCAGCGATTCAGTGAGGCCAATGTCGCGGCCAACGTCGCGAAGTTCTTTATGAACCGGCGGTACCATCCAGCAGTCCCAAGGAACGCTCTCACCTCCTTCATCGTCCTAGGCTCTGGCATCCTCCCGGATCCATTCGTAGACGACCTCCACCAACGATAAAACCCAGGTAGGTCAATGATTTGAAGCAAAACTTTGATTTACCCATACCAATCGTTAACCCCGCTGCTTTCAGGCATTCTGCGACTCGCCGAAGGTATCTGAAATGGGTCTGGATATCTGGAGCCAGTATCAGCAGATCATCTAGGTAGACGAATACGTTGGACCGGATCTCAGCTGCGTTGCAAAGTCCGAAGGGCATCACCCGGAACTGATAGAGAGGCCGACCAGGAACCGTAAAGACCTTGCTTTTCGGGTCCAACTCGATCTGCCAGAATGCGAACTTCAAATCCACGCTGGAGATGTAAAACGTTTGGTCGATTCTGGACAGGATTCCGTCGATACTAGGCAGCGGGTAAGCGTCTTTAATGGTCAGATCGTTAAATTTGCGGGCGTCTAAGCAGAACCGATCTTTCCCAGGTCTCGACACTACCGTCGTCCGGTTGCTCCACGGGCTCTCCTCTATGACTCCGAGCGCTAGCATCTTGTCCACTTCATCCTCGACAACCTTCTGCTTCGCTGGCGACATGGGATATGGCCGATCCTTGAAGACCTTGGCTCCCTCGATCAGCTCGATCGTGTGCGTCCAGATTAGTCGTGTCCAGACCATCTTTCTCGAATGTGAGAAACACCTCCTGGATCTCAGCGAGCTGTCGTGCGTCGGCCTCGGATAAGGTCCAGGATTCGGGATCCGGCTTTTCCTCGTCGTCATCTTCCTGTTCGGCGTAGTGCTCCATATCCCTAGCGTGGATTTCGTCTGCCTTGACGCTTTCCGGGTCGCTGTGGCCTATCACCGCCGGAGCCAAGTCAAACGCCTGCCAGAAGTCCACTCCAAAATAGGCTTCCTGCTCCAGGTAAGGACATACATAAAACAGGATTCGTTTTATCTGTCCTCTGTACTCCACAGGTAGCTCGACGCGTCCTATAATCGAGCGGTCTTCTCCAGACGCCGTGCGGACCACGGATAGGTACTTCTGGATTTGCACATCCAACGCCTCGACGAGCTCTCTTCCACCTTTGCCCAGCAGGCTGACACTCGCTCCCGTGTCCAGTAATCCAGTCAGCTGTTGGGTCAGGATCCGGACTTCAGCGAATGGTCGAGGGTCTCCCGTTCCACTGCGCTTCACAGCGGCAACCACTTCTCGCCTCCTCACTCGTCTCTTCCGGAATCGATCCCTGGCCTTCTGGACTTTCCGAGACACCAATCTCATCCCGCTCAATTGATGGTTGGAGAAGATCCGATTCCTGGCCTCCAAGTACCTGCGCATCCTTTCCTCATAAGGTAAGTATTTTAAATTGTTCTTATTACTACTCGTACATACTAAACCTTTTTTTAGTCCTAGATCAAATACTTCTTCGCGGGACTCTTGTCTGGACGCATCCTTCCCGCCCTCGGATCGCCCAGCCGACCGTTTTCCGCGCAATCCGGACATCTCGGAGACACGGTGTCTGGCCTTCCGCATCGGTAGCAGAACAAGCGCCGTTTTGTTGCCGCACAGTCACGGAACCCGTGGTCTACGGCTCCGCAATTCCAGCAGCCCGCTCAGAACGGATTCCTGGTCTTGGCCCGCAGCTCATCCACCTCCAGCCTTTCCGGATGCTCCTCCGCTTGCGAAAGCACGGCCTCGCTCACTCTGGGTTTTTCGCCGGAACCAAAGCGCGATTGCTACCCGTACGTGGCACGTCCCCGTCGTCCGAAGTTGCGTTCGACTTCGATGCACTCGTCCCGCAGCTCGTCCACCGTAAGTCGATCCATGGCATAGACGAACCTGGCGATGCCTTCTCTCAAGCCCTTTTTAATTATTTTTACCATCTGTCGCTCTAACAGTGTTTTTTTTAGGCGAGAAGCTAGCTGCTGCATCGCATGGACATAGTCCTCCACGGCTTCTCCCGGCTGCTGCTCCTCTGCAGAAGCTGATGCATCCGGTCGTGCTGTCTGGTGGCCTGAGCATCCGGTCGTGCTCCGTCTGGTGGCCTCGGAACCTGTCCATCAGCGCGGCACGCAGCTGTGGCCATCTCTCCACCCTGCAGTGACGCACGTGGACCCAATACCACTCGCGTGTCCGTCCGGTTAGCAGCACATGGAAATGGCAAAGCACTTCCTGCCAAGGGCACTTGTACTGCCGCTGCAGGAACTCGAGCCGGAACAGGAAATCCTCCACCGAGTTTCGCTCGTCCTCGCCATCAAAAGAAACGTCCCACCGCTCGATGCAAACCTGTTGGCTGCCGCCACCTAGCCCTGTATTGGCATATAAACGCGGCTCCTCGCGGAAATCGGAAGCCCTGCGGTCCTCGAAGTGCCAATTTGGAATTGCCCCTTTCTGGACCAGACTTGGAGCCTGTGGTGCCGCCGTGTCCGTCCAACCCGGATGTTGCTGCTGATCGGTATGGTTCCCCTGTGGAAGCTGCGGCCGCTGAGCAGCAGGCCTTAACACCTCGTTCATCAGCTTCATCATTTCCAGGAAGCCACCTCGGATTTCATCCCTTAAGTATTGGCTGACGCCGGACTCCTGAGCCTTTCGATGGGTCTCTGCAGCCTGGGCCAATGCCACGTTTACGGCCGATTTCGCCGTGTTGTCCAGAAACGCCTCCTGGGTACGGTCATCCTTTCCATCGATCTGTGGAAGCTGGATCGCCTCCGAGTTCACTTGCTCAGTTTCAGCTCCTGATGAAGACGACCCAACGGAGTCCTTGGCAGTCCCATCGATATTCGTGGCTGTTCGGCCCCGGCAACCTCATCTAAATCGGTGGACCACAATTTCTCCTCTTCCTCGGCCGGAAGAACCTTCGATCGGAGATCGTAATTGGAAGGCATCTTTGTATCGCACCGAACAACAAAACAGAAATATACCTATCTCCCTCAGAATTCCTATATCCTATTACCCTAAACAAATCACAACAAGAAATAAATACTTAAGAAGAATAATAAATATTAAAATAAGTACTAGCAAATAATAAATAAACAGATAAATATATAAACATGTAATAACGGATAATAATTATAGGAACAAAATTTTAAATAAATGAATAAATGTTTTGAATAAATAAATGTTCGAAATAAATAAATGTAATTTTAGGAAATAAGTCGATAAATTTTTTTTAGTAAATAAATAAATAATTGGAAAATAAATAAATAATGTAAGTAAATAAATATAATAAATAAGTAGATACATAAATAAATAAATAAATAATATATCTATGATTCTTCCTTTCCTGATTCAATTCTTTTGAGATTTTTTTGGACATGGGGAGATGGAACTGACCCTCGCCGGTGGACTTCCGACTTAACTCTGTGCTTGCTCCAAAACCCAATTTTTCCCGTCACATCCCAGCCATTCGTCAACTGAACTGGCTATCACTCTTGGTGATAACCGCCAGTTAAGGACTTTGGCTGGTGGTTGAGTCCTGTTGGCTTTGTTTTCCCGTTAGTGGTACGATCCTTAAATCGAGGTGTTCGTGCAGCGCGTGTAAGTCACGGGTCACGAACGCACATTTAAGCATCCAACCGACAGAAAGTATCAAACACATCCGAGAAACAAAAGCCTCAGGATCAACAAAAAAACAACTATGGAATTACTACAACTGACTTTACCCCACAAACACAAAATATAAATATAAAAATAAATAAATAAATAAAAAAAAACTACGCCCTAACATATTTTATCACAGTTTATTATCACAGTTTTTATCACAAATTTAGCTATCTGCGGATGCAAACCTTTTTCCTTCTGGGCCAAGATGCCACCCGCAGGTCACCTAGTCTGTGCTGTGACCAGGAGCCATTGTCTCTATTCGGAGCCAAGCCTCCTGCCTGCCAAAAAATAAAATTCCTAAACTCTTCGCTCTGCTGCCCACCACTCGGTGCAGTTGCATGCAACCTGCTGTTGCGCTGCAAGTCACTGGTGTGAAAGCTATGCGAGGCAAATCCCTACATGCGAGACGTCGTCGTCTCGACGATTTATTTTTTTTACTTTGGGCGCCACTTTGTTATGGAACTGCATTTTGTCCTGGGACGGCGCCGGTTAGCTCCCGAATCCCCAGGGCGGAGTATCCCCAATATCCCTACAGTTTCCACAACATAAACATCGACGACACGCGTCTCACATCACAAAAACTATCGCTCTTCACTAACAAGCAAAACAAACAATATGTAAACAATGCAAACAATTATAATTGACGGGAAAAATATGGTGTTTTGTTTATCGATGACTTAGCCAAGCACGCCCACCCAACCAAGGATGCCCCGGAGGATTCTGCGGAGGCATCACCCATAATCTGCTGGTCGAAGTCACTCCTCGCGACTAGGACAGCTCCATCTCCCCCACAGCGACAACTCACTCGCACATTTCAGTCTTCATGTACATCAAATCACCGTAAGTACTAAAGTTAACATAAATGCTCTCCTAGTAATTAATTCATCTTTTCTTAGCCTTTACGACCAAACTTGGCCACCGTCTACAGATTTACGCGGTCAAAGCAGAAGATTACCTTCCTTTGGCAAAGGCTACAGGCGCCGCGGAAAATATGTTCCACCAGTCACGTATTGGTGGAACTCACAGTGGAACGAGGCGCAAAAAAGGGCACACACTAGGTATGTGTCGGGTCACCTAATCCTGAGGAGCTCCTAGGGAAAAGAAGGGACAGGCCCAACGGTAAGTAGTATGCGCTGTAAACAATCCCGCCGAAAACTAATAATCGCGACCCTTTTTCACAGGCAACAACGAGGACAAATTGAGGTTTTCGGGTCTAAGTCCGGATAAATATACAGGTCAACCGGTAAGTACATAAATTTAGTAATGTGCACATTTAAATTAACATTAATGATTTCAGCCACTTCTGGGCTAGGCGCCGGGCCAACTATGCCCCGACTACAGCGTACTCTGCCGGAGGCCAGCAGCAGTAAGGGCCTGAAACACCACGAGGAACGGTGGCGAAGCCAGATAACCCCCGACTTAACAGCTCGGAACGGACTCACCGGGGAATGTCGGATGGCGTTGGCTGCGTCCGAGGAAGGCGAGTTATGCTGGTCCGCTTCGTATCGCTGGGTCGAACGAAGGTGCGTATGGATATGGATGCCAATCTCCGAATTAAATCCTCCAATTTAAAATCCCGAGTTACTTCCAATTTGATTTTCCAGATTTAATTTCCTCCAATTTAAACTTCCAATTTAATATTTCCAATCTAATTAGTCCAATTAAGTCTTCCAATTTAAATATCCCGGGGCCCTTTGTATTGGGACCCCGGTTGCCCTATGAATAATTATTTATAAATAAAATAAACTATTAAACCTAATACAAATTTCTCTAACACTCACTTTTTTTATATTTCGGCACAAACACTATTTCAACATTTTTGTTCTGTCTGCTGGGACAATATGGCTGCGACTATATCAAAATCTGCCTATCATTCCTATCTCGCCATATTCCCTTTGCCTCTCTCGAAATTGGGTCATTGGACATATCAAGGCCATCCTAGCCATGCCCAGAGCGAACCGGGCTAGTTTAAATAGCTAGATAGCCGAAGGCATCAGCAAAAGGGGGCGCCACTCCAGTAGGGGTTGCCACCCTCCAACTTTATCGATAGTCCTACCAAAAACGAATACCTCCTTCTTAATTCCTCCAGCCGATTCCAAATTGAAATGCAACACCACCTAAGGATTTGGAGAGACGCCTTCGAACCATGGCCACTCGACGAAATCATTGGGAGCATTGGGGATCGGTGTCTGGCGAAATCCGAATGCAGTTCCAAACGGTCCTTGCGGGGCCCACGCTTAAAAAATTTTTTTTGGTACTCACTTTACTTTATGCTGCCTTTGTCGACTGTTCCCATCCCAGGCAGATCTCATGGTCGCACAGGAATTTCCGTTTAAGAACATGTGATGACCGAAAACCGTAAAGAAGGGCGTTTCGCCAGTAGCTGTGTGTATCGCGTTGCGAACAGCCACCTCGATCTCCGGGAGAAATGCGTCCCATTCCCGATGGTCTTCCTCCAAATAACTCCGGATTGCCGCCAGCACGCTTCGATTAACTCGGTCTGCGGCGTTGGTTTTGCGGAGAGTAGACTGGAGTCTTGATGTGGGAAATGCCGAAACTCTCCATTGCCTCCACGAAGATCTTTGACGTAAACTGTCGACCGTTGTCCGAGTGAATGATTTCCGGCACCCCGAACTTGTAGAATACATCGTGGATGAGGAAATCTACCACGCTGGCGGCCGAGGCTTCCTTCATGGCTTTCAAAAACGTGTACTTCGAAAAATGGTCGACCACAATGAAGATCCATGCGTGGCCCTTCTTCGACTTCGGATATTTTCCTAGAAAATCGATGTACAGTTTCTGAAATGGCTGCTCAGTCTGTACTCTTTCCCCAATACCAACTTGCATCCGGAAATTCGGCGCCTTGGACTCCTTACAGACATCACATCCACGTACGAACGCTCGGACTTGCAGCACCATGCCTGGCCAGTAGAACTGTCGCCGTAGGATTTCCAGAGTCTTTCCCATTCCGCCATGAGCTGCTATTGCGTCCGTATGCGCACGCTCGATTAGGCTGTGGGTCAGACTCTGTGGGATCCACAGTTTCCATTCGGAACCTTCCATCTCATCGTCCAGATTTGCCGAAGAGACTCTCTTGAAGATGAGGCCATCCTCGATCTTCAAGTCCGGTAAGCTTTCCAAGTTACTCTCCACATCCTTCACTAACTCGAGGTAATCTTCTCCAGCGAACTCGGTGGTTTCGAACCCCAACAAATCCGTCGGATTAACTACGAGCTCCTCCACACACCGTGAAAGGGTGTCTGCCACGACGTTCTCACTTCCTTTTCGGTGCTCGATGTTGAAGTGGAACCCTTGAAGCTGCAGCGACCATCTCGCCAAACGTCCCGACAGATCCTTCATGGACATGAGCCACTTCAAGCTGCTCTTGTCCGTCCTCGTCTCGCTGGAAAAGCACCGCCCCGACTCCGACGTGTAACGCATCGCACTGAATAAAGAACCGTCTCTTGAAGTCCGCATGCACCAGGACTGGTGCAGTCGTTAAAGCTATCTTCAATGACTCTACGGCTAGCTGGGCCTCTGGACTCAATGAAAACTTCGAGTTTCCAGTTTTCTTCAGCGATTCAGTGAGGCCAATGTCGCGGCCAACGTCGCGAAGTTCTTTATGAACCGGCGGTACCATCCAGCAGTCCCAAGGAACGCTCTCACCTCCTTCATCGTCCTAGGCTCTGGCATCCTCCCGGATCCATTCGTAGACGACCTCCACCAACGATAAAACCCAGGTAGGTCAATGATTTGAAGCAAAACTTTGATTTACCCATACCAATCGTTAACCCCGCTGCTTTCAGGCATTCTGCGACTCGCCGAAGGTATCTGAAATGGGTCTGGATATCTGGAGCCAGTATCAGCAGATCATCTAGGTAGACGAATACGTTGGACCGGATCTCAGCTGCGTTGCAAAGTCCGAAGGGCATCACCCGGAACTGATAGAGAGGCCGACCAGGAACCGTAAAGGCCGTCAGTTCCTTGCTTTTCGGGTCCAACTCGATCTGCCAGAATGCGAACTTCAAATCCACGCTGGAGATGTAAAACGTTTGGTCGATTCTGGACAGGATTCCGTCGATACTAGGCAGCGGGTAAGCGTCTTTAATGGTCAGATCGTTCAATTTGCGGGCGTCTAAGCAGAACCGATCTTTCCCAGGTCTCGACACTACCGTCGTCCGGTTGCTCCACGGGCTCATGCTCTCCTCGATGACTCCGAGCGCTAGCATCTTGTCCACTTCATCCTCGACAACCTTCTGCTTCGCTGGCAACATGGGATATGGCCGATCCTTGAAGACCTTGGCTCCCTCGATCAGCTCGATCGTGTGCGTCTCCAGATTAGTCGTTCCCAGACCATCTTTCTCGAATGTGAGAAACACCTCCTGGATCTCAGCGAGCTGTCGTGCGTCGGCCTCGGATAAGGTCCAGGATTCGGGATCCGGCTTTTCCTCGTCGTCATCTTCTTGTTCGGCGTAGTGCTCCATATCCCTAGCGTGGATTTCGTCTGCCTTGACGCTTTCCGGGTCGCTGTGGCCTATCACCGCCGGAGCCAAGTCAAACGCCTGCCAGAAGTCCACTCCAAAATAGGCTTCCTGCTCCAGGTAAAGACATACATAAAACAGGATTCGTTTTATCTGTCCTCTGTACTCCACAGGTAGCTCGACGCGTCCTATAATCGAGCGGTCTTCTCCAGACGCCGTGCGGACCACGGAAGTACCTTCTGGATTTGCACATCCAACGCCTCGACGAGCTCTCTTCCACCTTTGCCCAGCAGGCTGACACTCGCTCCCGTGTCCAGTAATCCAGTCAGCTGTTGGGTCAGGATCCGGACTTCAGCGAATGGTCGAGGGTCTCCCGTTCCACTGCGCTTCACAGCGGCAACCACTTCTCGCCTCCTCACTCGTCTCTTCCGGAATCGATCCCTGGCCTTCTGGACTTTCCGAGACACCAATCTCATCCCGCTCAATTGATGGTTGGAGAAGATCCGATTCCTGGCCTCCAAGTACCTGCGCATCCTTTCCTCATAAGGTAAGTATTTTAAATTGTTCTTATTACTACTCGTACATACTAAACCTTTTTTTAGTCCTAGATCAAATACTTCTTCGCGGGACTCTTGTCTGGACGCATCCTTCCCGCCCTCGGATCGCCCAGCCGACCGTTTTCCGCGCAATCCGGACATCTCGGAGACACGGTGTCTGGCCTTCCGCATCGGTAGCAGAACAAGCGCCGTTTTGTTGCCGCACAGTCACGGAACCCGTGGTCTACGGCTCCGCAATTCCAGCAGCCCGCTCAGAACGGATTCCTGGTCTTGGCCCGCAGCTCATCCACCTCCAGCCTTTCCGGATGCTCCTCCGCTTGCGAAAGCACGGCCTCGCTCACTCTGGGTTTTTCGCCGGAACCAAAGCGCGATTGCTACCCGTACGTGGCGCGTCCCCGTCGTCCGAAGTTGCGTTCGACTTCGATGCACTCGTCCCGCAGCTCGTCCACTGTAAGTCGGTCCATGGCATAGACGAACCTGGCGATGCCTTCTCTCAAGCCCTTTTTAATTATTTTTACCATCTGTCGCTCTAACAGTGTTTTTTTTAGGCGAGAAGCTAGCTGCTGCATCGCATGGACATAGTCCTCCACGGCTTCTCCCGGCTGCTGCTCCCTCTGCAGAAGCTGATGCATCCGGTCGTGCTCCGTCTGGTGGCCTCGGAACCTGTCCATCAGCGCGGCACGCAGCTGTGGCCATCTCTCCACCCTGCAGTGACGCACGTGGACCCAATACCACTCGCGTGTCCGTCCGGTTAGCAGCACATGGAAATGGCAAAGCACTTCCTGCCAAGGGCACTTGTACTGCCGTTGCAGGAACTCGAGCCGGAACAGGAAATCCTCCACCGAGTTTCGCTCGTCCTCGCCATCAAAAGAAACGTCCCACCGCTCGATGCAAACCTGTTGGCTGCCGCCACCTAGCCCTGTATTGGCATATAAACGCGGCTCCTCGCGGAAATCGGAAGCCCTGCGGTCCTCGAAGTGCCAATTTGGAATTGCCCCTTTCTGGACCAGACTTGGAGCCTGTGGTGCCGCCGTGTCCGTCCAACCCGGATGTTGCTGCTGATCGGTATGGTTCCCCTGTGGAAGCTGCGGCCGCTGAGCAGCAGGCCTTAACACCTCGTTCATTAGATTCATCATTTCCAGGAAGCCACCTCGGATTTCATCCCTTAAGTATTGGCTGACGCCGGACTCCTGAGCCTTTCGATGGGTCTCTGCAGCCTGGGCCAATGCCACGTTTACGGCCGATTTCGCCGCGTTGTCCAGAAACGCCTCCTGGGTACGGTCATCCTTTCCATCGATCTGTGGAAGCTGGATCGCCTCCGAGTTCACTTGCTCATCAGCTCCTGATGAAGACGACCCAACGGAGTCCTTGGCAGTCCCATCGATATTCGTGGCTGTTCGGCCCCGGCAACCTCATCTAAATCGGTGGACCACAATTTCTCCTCTTCCTCGGCCGGAAGAACCTTCGATCGGAGATCGTAATTGGAAGGCATCTTTGTATCGCACCGAACAACAAAACAGAAATATACCTATCTCCCTCAGAATTCCTATATCCTATTACCCTAAACAAATCACAACAAGAAATAAATACTTAAGAAGAATAATAAATATTAAAATAAGTACTAGCAAATAATAAATAAACAGATAAATATATAAACATGTAATAACGGATAATAATTATAGGAACAAGATTTTAAATAAATGAATAAATGTCTTGAATAAATAAATGTTCGAAATAAATAAATGTAATTTTAGGAAATAAGTCGATAAATTTTTTTTTAGTAAATAAATAAATAATTGGAAAATAAATAAATAATGTAAGTAAATAAATATAATAAATAAGTAGATACATAAATAAATAAATAAATAATATATCTATGATTCTTCCTTTCTTGATTCAATTCTTTTGAGATTTTTTTGGACATGGGGAGATGGAACTGACCCTCGCCGGTGGACTTCCGACTTAACTCTGTGCTTGCTCCAAAACCCAATTTTTCCCGTCACATCCCAGCCATTTGTCAACTGAACTGGCTATCACTCTTGGTGATAGCCGCCAGTTAAGGACTTTGGCTGGTGGTTGAGTCCTGTTGGCTTTGTTTTCCCGTTAGTGGTTCGATCCTTAAATCGAGGTGTTCGTGCAGCGCGTGTAAGTCACGGGTCACGAACGCACATTTAAGCATCCAACCGACAGAAAGTATCAAACACATCCGAGAAACAAAAGCCTCAGGATCAACAAAAAAACAACTATGAAATTACTACAACTGACTTTACCCCACAAACACAAAATATAAATATAAAAATAAATAAATAAATAAAAAAAACTACGCCCTAACATATTTTATCACAGTTTATTATCACAGTTTTTATCACAAATTTAGCTATCTGCGGATGCAAACCTTTTTCCTTCTGGGCCAAGATGCCACCCGCAGGTCACCTAGTCTGTGCTGTGACCAGGAGCCATTGTCTCTATTCGGAGCCAAGCCTCCTGCCTGCCAAAAAAATAAAATTCCCTAAACTCTTCGCTCTGCCTCACAGCCCACCACTCTCGGTGCAGTTGCATGCAACCTGCTGTTGCGCTGCAAGTCACTGGTGTGAAAGCTATGCGAGGCAAATCCCTACATGCGAGACGTCGTCGTCTCGACGATTTATTTTTTTTACTTTGGGCGCCACTTTGTTATGGAACTGCATTTTGTCCTGGGACGGCGCCGGTTAGCTCCCGAATCCCCAGGGCGGAGTATCCCCAATATCCCTACAGTTTCCACAACATAAACATCGACGACACGCGTCTCACATCACAAAAACTATCGCTCTTCACTAACAAGCAAAACAAACAATATGTAAACAATGCAAACAATTATAATTGACGGGAAAAATATGGTGTTTTGTTTATCGATGACTTAGCCAAGCACGCCCACCCAACCAAGGATGCCCCGGAGGATTCTGCGGAGGCATCACCCATAATCTGCTGGTCGAAGTCACTCCTCGCGACTAGGACAGCTCCATCTCCCCCCACAGCGACAACTCACTCGCACATTTCAGTCTCCATGTACATTTTAATTATCACCGTAAGTACTAAAGTTAACATAAATGCTCTCCTAGTAATTAATTCATCTTTTCTTAGCCTTTACGACCAAACTTGGCCACCGTCTACAGATTTACGCGGTCAAAGCAGAAGATTACCTTCCTTTGGCAAAGGCTACAGGCGCCGCGGAAAATATGTTCCACCAGTCACGTATTTGTGGAACTCACAGTGGAACGAGGCGCAAAAAAGGGCACACACTAGGTATGTGTCGGGTCACCTAATCCTGAGGAGCTCCTAGGGAAAAGAAGGGACAGGCCCAACGGTAAGTAGTATGCGCTGTAAACAATCCCGCCGAAAACTAATAATCGCGACCCTTTTTCACAGGCAACAACGAGGACAAATTGAGGTTTTCGGGTCTAAGTCCGGATAAATATACAGGTCAACCGGTAAGTACATAAATTTAGTAATGTGCACATTTAAATTAACATTAATGATTTCAGCCACTTCTGGGCTAGGCGCCGGGCCAACTATGCCCCGACTACAGCGTACTCTGCCGGAGGCCAGCAGCAGTAAGGGCCTGAAACACCACGAGGAACGGTGGCGAAGCCAGATAACCCCCGACTTAACAGCTCGGAACGGACTCACCGGGGAATGTCGGATGGCGTTGGCTGCGTCCGAGGAAGGCGAGTTATGCTGGTCCGCTTCGTATCGCTGGGTCGAACGAAGGTGCGTATGGATATGGATGCCAATCTCCGAATTAAATCCTCCAATTTAAAATCCCGAGTTACTTCCAATTTGATTTTCCAGATTTAATTTCCTCCAATTTAAACTTCCAATTTAATATTTCCAATCTAATTAGTCCAATTAAGTCTTCCAATTTAAATATCCCGGGGCCCTTTGTATTGGGACCCCGGTTGCCCTACGAATAATTATTTATAAATAAAATAAACTATTAAACCTAATACAAATTTCTCTAACACTCACTTTTTTTTATATTTCGGCACAAACACTATTTCAACATTTTTGTTCTGTCTGCTGGGACAATATGGCTGCGACTATATCAAAATCTGCCTATCATTCCTATCTCGCCATATTCCCTTTGCCTCTCTCGAAATTGGGTCATTGGACATATCAAGGCCATCCTACTTTTCGAGATTCATCTGCACCTTGGCCTGGATCACTTTAAGCTTGTCGACTGTTCCCATCCCAGCAATCTCATGGTCGCACAGGGATTTCCGTTCAAGAACATGTGATGACCGAAAACCGTAAAGAAGGGCGTTTCGCCAGTAGCTGTGTGTATCGCGTTGCGAACAGCCACCTCGATCTCCGGGAGAAATGCGTCCCATTCCCGATGGTCTTCCTCCAAATAACTCCGGATTGCCGCCAGCACGCCTCGATTAACTCGGTCTGCGGCGTTGGTTTTGCGGAGAGTAGACTGGAGTCTTGATGTGGGAAATGCCGAAACTCTCCATTGCCTCCACGAAGATCTTTGACGTAAACTGTCGACCGTTGTCCGAGTGAATGATTTCCGGCACCCCGAACTTGTAGAATACATCGTGGATGAGGAAATCTACCACGCTGGCGGCCGAGGCTTCCTTCATGGCTTTCAGAAACGTGTACTTCGAAAAATGGTCGACCACAATGAAGATCCATGCGTGGCCCTTCTTCGACCTCGGATATTTTCCTAGAAAATCGATGTACAGTTTCTGAAATGGCTGCTCAGTCTGTACTCTTTCCCCAATACCAACTTGCATCCGGAAATTCGGCGCCTTGGACTCCTTACAGACATCACATCCACGTACGAACGCTCGGACTTGCAGCACCATGCCTGGCCAGTAGAACTGTCGCCGTAGGATTTCCAGAGTCTTTCCCATTCCGCCATGAGCTGCTATTGCGTCCGTATGCGCACGCTCGATTAGGCTGTGGGTCAGACTCTGTGGGATCCACAGTTTCCATTCGGAACCTTCCATCTCATCGTCCAGATTTGCCGAAGAGACTCTCTTGAAGATGAGGCCATCCTCGATCTTCAAGTCCGGTAAGCTTTCCAAGTTACTCTCCACATCCTTCACTAACTCGAGGTAATCTTCTCCAGCGAACTCGGTGGTTTCGAACCCCAACAAATCCGCCGGATTAACTACGAGCTCCTCCACACACCGTGAAAGGGTGTCTGCCACGACGTTCTCACTTCCTTTTCGGTGCTCGATGTTGAAGTGGAACCCTTGAAGCTGCAGCGACCATCTCGCCAAACGTCCCGACAGATCCTTCATGGACATGAGCCACTTCAAGCTGCTCTTGTCCGTCCTCGTCTCGCTGGAAAAGCACCGCCCCGACTCCGACGTGTAACGCATCGCACTGAATAAAGAACCGTCTCTTGAAGTCCGCATGCACCAGGACTGGTGCAGTCTTTAAAGCCATCTTCAATGACTCTACGGCTAGCTGGGCCTCTGGACTCAATGAAAACTTCGAGTTTCCAGTTTTCTTCAGCGATTCAGTGAGGCCAATGTCGCGGCCAACGTCGCGAAGTTCTTTATGAACCGGCGGTACCATCCAGCAGTCCCAAGGAACGCTCTCACCTCCTTCATCGTCCTAGACTCTGGCATCCTCCCGGATCCATTCGTAGACGACCTCCACCAACGATAAAACCCAGGTAGGTCAATGATTTGAAGCAAAACTTTGATTTACCCATACCAATCGTTAACCCCGCTGTATCAGCAGATCATCTAGGTAGACGAATACGTTGGACCGGATCTCAGCTGCGTTGCAAAGTCCGAAGGGCATCACCCGGAACTGATAGAGAGGCCGACCAGGAACCGTAAAGGCCGTCAGTTCCTTGCTTTTCGGGTCCAACTCGATCTGCCAGAATGCGAACTTCAAATCCACGCTGGAGATGTAAAACGTTTGGTCGATTCTGGACAGGATTCCGTCGATACTAGGCAGCGGGTAAGCGTCTTTAATGGTCAGATCGTTCAATTTGCGGGCGTCTAAGCAGAACCGATCTTTCCCAGGTCTCGACACTACCGTCGTCCGGTTGCTCCACGGGCTCATGCTCTCCTCGATGACTCCGAGCGCTAGCATCTTGTCCACTTCATCCTCGACAACCTTCTGCTTCGCTGGCAACATGGGATATGGCCGATCCTTGAAGACCTTGGCTCCCTCGATCAGCTCGATCGTGTGCGTCTCCAGATTAGTCGTTCCCAGACCATCTTTCTCGAATGTGAGAAACACCTCCTGGATCTCAGCGAGCTGTCGTGCGTCGGCCTCGGATAAGGTCCAGGATTCGGGATCCGGCTTTTCCTCGTCGTCATCTTCTTGTTCGGCGTAGTGCTCCATATCCCTAGCGTGGATTTCGTCTGCCTTGACGCTTTCCGGGTCGCTGTGGCCTATCACCGCCGGAGCCAAGTCAAACGCCTGCCAGAACTCCACTCCAAAATAGGCTTCCTGCTCCAGGTAAGGACATACATAAAACAGGATTCGTTTTATCTGTCCTCTGTACTCCACAGGTAGCTCGACGCGTCCTATAATCGAGCGGTCTTCTCCAGACGCCGTGCGGACCACGGATAGGTACTTCTGGATTTGCACATCCAACGTCTCGACGAGCTCTCTTCCACCTTTGCCCAGCAGGCTGACACTCGCTCCCGTGTCCAGTAATCCAGTCAGCTGTTGGGTCAGGATCCGGACTTCAGCGAATGGTCGAGGGTCTCCCGTTCCACTGCGCTTCACAGCGGCAACCACTTCTCGCCTCCTCACTCGTCTCTTCCGGAATCGATCCCTGGCCTTCTGGACTTTCCGAGACACCAATCTCATCCCGCTCAATTGATGGTTGGAGAAGATCCGATTCCTGGCCTCCAAGTACCTGCGCATCCTTTCCTCATAAGGTAAGTATTTTAAATTGTTCTTATTACTACTCGTACATACTAAACCTTTTTTTAGTCCAATCCGGACATCTCGGAGACACGGTGTCTGGCCTTCCGCATCGGTAGCAGAACAAGCGCCGTTTTGTTGCCGCACAGTCACGGAACCCGTGGTCTACGGCTCCGCAATTCCAGCAGCCCGCTCAGAACGGATTCCTGGTCTTGGCCCGCAGCTCATCCACCTCCAGCCTTTCCGGATGCTCCTCCGCTTGCGAAAGCACGGCCTCGCTCACTCTGGGTTTTTCGCCGGAACCAAAGCGCGATTGCTACCCGTACGTGGCGCGTCCCCGTCGTCCGAAGTTGCGTTCGACTTCGATGCACTCGTCCCGCAGCTCGTCCACCGTAAGTCGGTCCAGGCATAGACGAACCTGGCGATGCCTTCTCTCAAGCCCTTTTTAATTATTTTTACCATCTGTCGCTCTAACAGTGTTTTTTTTAGGCGAGAAGCTAGCTGCTGCATCGCATGGACATAGTCCTCCACGGCTTCTCCCGGCTGCTGCTCCCTCTGCAGAAGCTGATGCATCCGGTCGTGCTCCGTCTGGTGGCCTCGGAACCTGTCCATCAGCGCGGCACGCAGCTGTGGCCATCTCTCCACCCTGCAGTGACGCACGTGGACCCAATACCACTCGCGTGTCCGTCCGGTTAGCAGCACATGGAAATGGCAAAGCACTTCCTGCCAAGGGCACTTGTACTGCCGCTGCAGGAACTCGAGCCGGAACAGGAAATCCTCCACCGAGTTTCGCTCGTCCTCGCCATCAAAAGAAACGTCCCACCGCTCGATGCGAACCTGTCGGCTGCCGTCACCTAGCCCTGTATTGGCATATAAACGTGGCTCCTCGCGAAAATCGGAAGCCCTGCGGTCCTCGAAGTGCCAATTTGGAATTGCCCCTTTCTGGACCAGACTTGGAGCCTGTGGTACCGCCGTGTCCGTCCAACCCGGATGTTGCTGCTGATCGGTATGGTTCCCCTGTGGAAGCTGCGGCCGCTGAGCCGCAGGCCTTAACACCTCGTTCATCAGCTTCATCATTTCCAGGAAGCCACCTCGGATTTCATTCCTTAAGGAATAGCTGGGTCTCTGCAGCCTGGGCCAATGCCACGTTTACGGCCGATTTCGCCGCGTTGTCCAGAAACGCCTCCTGGGTACGGTCATCCTTTCCATCGATCTGTGGAAGCTGGATCGCCTCCGAGTTCACTTGCTCGAGAACTAGATGTTGCGTGGGATCTGTTCCCACCTGAAGCTCCCTGCGCAGCTCCTGATGAAGACGACCCAACGGAGTCCTTGGCAGTCCCATCGATATTCGTGGCTGTTCGGCCCCGGCAACCTCATCTAAATCGGTGGACCACAATTTCTCCTCTTCCTCGGCCGGAAGAACCTTCGATCGGAGATCGTAATTGGAAGGCATCTTTGTATCGCACCGAACAACAAAACAGGAATATACCTATCTCCCTCAGAATTCCTATATCCTATTACCCTAAACAAATCACAACAAGAAATAAATACTTAAGAAGAATAATAAATATTAAAATAAGTACTAGCAAATAATAAATAAACAGATAAATATATAAACATGTAATAACGGATAATAATTATAGGAACAAGATTTTAAATAAATGAATAAATGTCTTGAATAAATAAATGTTCGAAATAAATAAATGTAATTTTAGGAAATAAGTCGATAAATTTTTTTTAGTAAATAAATAAATAATTGGAAAATAAATAAATAATGTAAGTAAATAAATATAATAAATAAGTAGATACATAAATAAATAAATAAATAATATATCTATGATTCTTCCTTTCTTGATTCAATTCTTTTGAGATTTTTTTGGACATGGGGAGATGGAACTGACCCTCGCCGGTGGACTTCCGACTTAACTCTGTGCTTTCTCCAAAACCCAATTTTTCCCGTCACATCCCAGTCATTCGTCAACTGAACTGGCTATCACTCTTGGTGATAGCCGCCAGTTAAGGACTTTGGCTGGTGGTTGAGTCCTGTTGGCTTTGTTTTCCCGTTAGTGGTTCGATCCTTAAATCGAGGTGTTCGTGCAGCGCGTGTAAGTCAGGGGTCACGAACGCACATCCAACCGACAGAAAGTATCAAACACATCCGAGAAACAAAAGCCTCAGGATCAACAAAAAAACAACTATGGAATTACTACAACTGACTTTACCCCACAAACACAAAATATAAATATAAAAATAAATAAATAAAAAAAAACTACGCCCTAACATATTTTATCACAGTTTATTATCACAGTTTTTACCACAAATTTAGCTATCTGCGGATGCAAACCTTTTTCCTTCTGGGCCAAGATGCCACCCGCAGGTCACCTAGTCTGTGCTGTGACCAGGAGCAATTGTCTCCATTCGGAGCCAAGCCTCCTGCCTGCCAAAAAAATAAATTTCCCTAAACTCTTCGCTCTGCCTCACAGCCCACCACTCTCGATGCAGTTGCATGCAACCTGCTGTTGCGCTGCAAGTCACTGGTGTGAAAGCTATGCGAGGCAAATCCCTACATGCGAGACGTCGTCGTCTCGACGATTTATTTTTTTTACTTTGGGCGCCACTTTGTTATGGAACTGCATTTTGTCCTGGGACGGCGCCGGTTAGCTCCCGAATCCCCAGGGCGGAGTATCCCCAATATCCCTACAGTTTCCACAACATAAACATCGATGACACGCGTCTCACATCACAAAAACTATCGCTCTTCACTAACAAGCAAAACAAACAATATGTAAACAATGCAAACAATTATAATTGACGGGAAAAATATGGTGTTTTGTTTATCGATGACTTAGCCAAGCACGCCCACCCAACCAAGGATGCCCCGGAGGATTCTGCGGAGGCATCACCCATAATCTGCTGGTCGAAGTCACTCCTCGCGACTAGGACAGCTCCATCTCCCCCACAGCGACAACTCACTCGCACATTTCAGTCTCCATGTACATTTTAATTATCACCGTAAGTACTAAAGTTAACATAAATGCTCTCCTAGTAATTAATTCATCTTTTCTTAGCCTTTACGACCAAACTTGGCCACCGTCTACAGATTTACGCGGTCAAAGCAGAAGATTACCTTCCTTTGGCAAAGGCTACAGGCGCCGCGGAAAATATGTTCCACCAGTCACGTATTTGTGGAACTCACAGTGGAACGAGGCGCAAAAAAGGGCACACACTAGGTATGTGTCGGGTCACCTAATCCTGAGGAGCTCCTAGGGAAAAGAAGGGACAGGCCCAACGGTAAGTAGTATGCGCTGTAAACAATCCCGCCGAAAACTAATGATCGCGACCCCTTTTTAACAGGCAACAACGAGGACAAATTGAGGTTTTCGGGTCTAAGTCCGGATAAATATACAGGTCAACCGGTAAGTACATAAATTTAGTAATGTGCACATTTAAATTAACATTAATGATTTCAGCCACTTCTGGGCTAGGCGCCGGGCCAACTATGCCCCGACTACAGCGTACTCTGCCGGAGGCCAGCAGCAGTAAGGGCCTGAAACACCACGAGGAACGGTGGCGAAGTCAGATAACCCCCGACTTAACAGCTCGGAACGGACTCACCGGTGAATGTCGGATGGCGTTGGCTGCGTCCGAGGAAGGCGAGTTATGCTGGTCCGCTTCGTATCGCTGGGTCGAACGAAGGTGCGTATGGATATGGATGCCAATCTCCGAATTAAATCCTCCAATTTAAAATCCCGAGTTACTTCCAATTTGATTTTCCAGATTTAATTTCCTCCAATTTGAACTTCCAATTTAATATTTCCAATCTAATTAGTCCAATTAAGTCTTCCAATTTAAATATCCCGGGGCCCTTTGTATTGGGACCCCGGTTGCCCTACGAATAATTATTTATAAATAAAATAAACTATTAAACCTAACACAAATTTCTCTAACACTCACTTTTTTTTATATTTCGGCACAAACACTATTTCAACATTTTTGTTCTGTCTGCTGGGACAATATGGCTGCGACTATATCAAAATCTGCCTATCATTCCTATCTCGCCTTTGCCTCTCTCGAAATTGGGTCATTGGACATATCAAGGCCATCCTAGCCATGCCCAGAGCGAACCGGGCTAGTTTAAATAGCTAGATAGCCGAAGGCATCAGCAAAAGGGGGCGCCACTCCAGTAGGGGTTGCCAAAAACGAATACCTCCTTCTTAATTCCTCCAGCCGATTCCAAATTGAAATGCAACAAGTAAATTAAAAAAAAACAACTGTTAAATTTATATTGTATTGTTTTTTAATTTCTTTGTACAGCGGCAGACTTGTCTTGCCAAGGTAGTTGATAATATCCTTTAAAGGCTTTTTCCCGCAAATACGATATTTGAATTTTAACTGCTTGTCAACAAACCCAGCTGATTGACAGTACGACCGTAGCACGCTTAAATCTGATGAACTCTCAAAATTTTGGTCACACTGGAAAGATTAAAGTTTTTACGCTAGCGTAATCGTTGGTCGATCTGGATACTAGGCTTTGTTCTTTTCGCTAGAAATCAAACTTCATTTCAGCAGACTGGCAACGCTATGAATTTTTTTTGCGTCGATCTGAGTGCCGAGGTGAAAAAAAGGCCTGACGAAAAGTGAACGCCAGCTTTTTGCCTCTCGCTCTCTCTCATGACTGGCGCACAGTTTTCGTCGATCTGAGTACTAGGCTTAACCGACACAACACAGCACAGAGTGATCAAATGTGTTCATATGATTGAACCACTGAATTAAAAACTAGTTCCGAAATCTTTGTGAACCATTTTTATTCGTAATTGGTTCAGTAAATTGTAAAAGGTAAAAAAAGCCCAAAATGATGAAGAATAATAAAAATGTCTAGTTTTTAATAAATTTGTTAAAATTGCTAAAGCTTAATAACCATAATAGGACTATTATTTATTGAATTAAGAACAAGCAATTATATAATACCACATAACTTTCATATAGTTCCTCATAACTTTTAGTAATTGATTATCGTCAAATTAATAAAAAACTTTTGGCAGAAAAATTTCCACTACCTAGAATCGATGACATACTTGATCAATTGGGCCGAGCAAAGCATTTCTCTTGTTTAGATCTTATGTCCGGATTCCACCAAATTTAATTAGAGGAATTCCAGAAATATAACTTAATTATCAACGAGCTATGACTCTTATCGTTATACACGAAGAGTGCTGATCCTGCAGATTTGGCTAACATTGTTGCCAATGGTACAGTGTGTACTCTGTATGTATGCACACTACAGCAGTGTCGTCAGTGAACGTAAATGTTGTTAGCTGCTCGTTTGTAGGAATATCCGCTGTAGATCGGACGAACAGAGTAGCTTCAATAATATAGTCGTCAGATGTTGCTGCCTAGTACTCAGATCGACAAACGAGTATGCTAGCGTAAAAACTTTAATATTTCCAGTGTGACCAAAATTTCGAGAGTTCATCAGATTTAAGCGTGCTACGGTCGTACTGTCAATCAACTGGGTTTGTTGACAAGTAGTTAAAATTCAAATATCGTATTTGCGGGAAAGAGCCTTTAAAAGATATTATCAATACAATTAAACAATACAATTTAAATTTAAAAGTTGTTTTTTTTAATTTATTGATATTTATTTGCTAATTTAAAGTTCATAGCTGCACTTTTATTGTGTTTTTTCGTACATTTTTGGCCTAAAAAACATTTTGTTTTGACAAGAGGCACCCTAGAGAATATTAATGTTATTTTGTCCTCACAAGTAAATTCCTGCTATCAACTTTTGCGAGTTTTTTGAGTTTTTCCCTTCATTTCTTATAATGTTCAGTGAGAAGCGCACGCCAAAAGATTAAATTTTTTAATCTTTTCGCTAGGGCTCACCCGAAGTTCATTTCCGCAGACTGGCAACGCTCTCTCTCATGACTTTTGTTGATCAGAGTACTAGGCTTAAACAAAAAATTAAAATAAATTGCTATATATGTTGCTAATAGCAAATTGATAAAAAAAACGTTGCAAAATTTTGTTTATGCATACCTTGATCAGGGTAAAGGCGCGTGCCGATCGGACGCAAAATCGGCATAGCTTCAATTTTTAGTAATATAGGCATAGACATCGAAATGTAGGCGATTTGTAATAACTGCACTTCGGCTTGCCGAAGTTTGCTTCCTTTCCTGTTTTATGCATACCTTGATCAGCGTGCCGATCGAACGTCTATATCCTATAGCTCCCATAGGAACAATAGGTTGAAATCGGTTAAAATTTGATGTTTTTCAGGATATTCCGCACAGTATATAAGCTATTGACATGAATCTTTCCAAATCTTTTTTTTTTTGCATACAACGCTATGAAATTTTCTGGTATTTTTTCGACGATCTGAGTACCGACGTGAAAAAAAGGCCCGAAGAAAAGTGAACGCCAGCTGTTTGCCTCTCGCTCTCTCTCATGACTGGCGTACGGTTTTCGTCAATCTGAGTACTAGGCTTTACTGCGAAGACTCTATTGCACAGATACGACTCAAGTAGTTTATGAGTGTATGTAGGCAAGTGTGTTTTGATCTTGTGCATGAGGCCATCGAGCCAGACTCGATCGAAAGCTTGATATTCATCGAGGAATATTGCGCTGCAAAGGCTGATCAAGGTAAAAGGGCGTACCGGTCAAAATTTGATGTTTTTCAGGATATTTCGAGCAGTTGATAAAAGTTTTCAGCTTCCATAGGAATAATTGACAAAAGCTGTGAAAATATCTCTTTTATTCTATTTGTATATGTCTGCAAGGTTTCGGCTTGCCGAAGTTAGCTTCCGTCCTCGTTTATATACCCGTTACTCGTAGAGTAAAAGGGTATATTGTATTCGTGCAAAAGTATGTAACGGGTAGAAGGAAGCGTTTCCGACCCTATAAGGTATATATATTCTTGTTCAGGGTCACTAGCCGAGTCGATCTAGCCATGTCCGTCTGTCCGTCTGAACGCTGAGAGCTCGGAAACTATAAAAACGAGAAGATTGGCATTTTGCATGTAGATTTAAGAGTTCCTACGCAGCGCAAGTTTGTTTCAAAATGGTGCCACGCCCCCTCTGACGCCCACAAGCCACAAGCTGTGGCCACAGTTTTGATGCTATTATGAAAATTTTAATTGATATGTATTTGTTTCGTCAATACCTAGCGATTGGCCTAATAAAAGTTTGCCACGGCCACTCTAACGCCCAAAAACCTATTATACGCTAAAGTCTGGCTAGCGCCTACATTTCCGCCTTTCATGGCCCGTGGTACCAATGTTTTGGGGTATCTAACGGATGACTTTGGAACAGCTGGCCAAGGTGCTAATTCGAGCGGCGAAAAACATACAAGAAGGCATATTTATATTAAGTTGTTTAGCTGAGTAACGGGTATCTAATAGTCGAGGCACTCGATTATAGTTGCCCTGAAGACGGTTGCCGAAGTGTAACCGAAATATATTGGAAAAAATAAAAAATAAAATTTAAAAACTTTTATTTAAAACATTTTTCAATTATTGACCTCGAGCCGGAAAAACTCAAAAATTTAAACATACATCAAAGGTCGCCTACAAACCAAATTACAAAAAACGGAAGGCACGCCGTACGTATACACCAACACAAACATGGGATATACAGGGTTGCCCATATTCGACGGACCCATGTTTTTTTTTAAAAAATCAAAGAAAAAAATAAAAATTTGGCGGTTGGCAATCTTAATCATTTAATTTGTTCCAAGTAGATTTGTTTACATCAATTTTTGAATATGATATCTTTCAAATGGCCGCCTCTGGCGTTGATGGCGTATTGTGCCCTTTTTGCAGCATTTTCCATCGTTTTCGCCAACATTGCGGCTATTTCTTCACGAATGTTGTCCTTGAGCTCTTCTAGGGTCCTTGGCTTGTTAACGTAAACCTTTGACTTCAAATATCCCCACAAGAAGAAGTCAGGCGGCGTCAAATCGGGCGAACGCGGTGGCCAGTCCAAATCACCACTTTTCGACATCAAACGGCCCGGAAACAATTTCTTCAGAAAATCGATTGTTATGCGACTTGTGTGCGGTGGAGCGCCGTCTTGTTGAAACCAGAACTGCTTCATACGCTTTCGACGAATAATTGGCATCACAAAAAGTGGACCGAGCCATGCCCAACTGCTGAGAACGGCGTTTTTGGGATGTTCTTGGGGACCTCTCAACACTGGCTCGTACGGCAGCGATATTCTCGTCCGATCGCCTTGGTCGACTTTTATTTGGCCTCTTCGGATTAGAAAGAGCCTCACCAGTCGTAAATTTTTCGTATAAACGCTTAATGGTGTTCTTAGAAGGCGCACTTTTCACATTTTTTAATTTTTTAAAAGCACGTTGAGTTTTCACAATTGACTTGTTCTGTTGAATGTAAATTTCAACTATTTCAGAGCGCTCGCGTGGCGTGTATTGTTCCATGGTAAAAATCTGCTTGGACTGACGCTTCAAATGCGGTATGTCATTAAGCGATCTGGCATCTCTGTCAAAAGTTATGGCGTCGTCAGATGGGTCCGTCGAATATGGGCAACCCTGTACGCATATTAAAAATCACTATAAAAACTTCAAAGACATAATAAACAAATTCCAGACAACATATAAAAAACAAGTAAAATTAAAAGCTGGTACTATCTTTTTGTTAAAATGTAGAAAGTCCTAGTTAATTCCAAATTTTTTTAACAATACAACTAAATGTAATTAGCTATTTATATTTGACAATGACGCACATCCAGACATTAGAAGAGCCTTAGCTAGACATTCCCATATATTCCACAAGAAAGTACTAAACATTATAATAAAACACAAACATGACTTAATGAAGGAACTAAACAAAAGGGAACTAAACTATAGGAAACCAAAGAAATTCTGGAGAGGCAGTTAAACTCAGCTGACTTACAAACGTTTATGAAGAGCGAGAGAAATGTCGCGAATAAGCTAACAACAACATTGAAAGAGAGACATGAGAGGAAGTATAGAAAACTACAAAAGGAACGGAATAATATATTCACGAACAATAACAAAACGAACGATTGGTTTGCCAACAAAACGAATGTGGAGTTACGTTTTTTATTGTCTAAATTTATGTTATTTTATGTGTTTTTATGTTGATTATAGTTGCCCTGAAGACGGTTGCCGAAGTGCAACCGAAATATATTGGAAAAAATAATAAATAAAATTTAAAAACTTTTATTTAAAACATTTTTCCATTGTTGACCTCGAGCCGGAAAAACTCAACAATTTAAAGAAAAATATATATATATATCATAATAAAATAACTTCATTTATTACGTTATTTTTTAAAAGGAGGGAGAAGTAGTGTGCATAGATACAGAGTACACATTGGCAAACATGTTAGCCAAATCTGCAGGATCAGCACTCTTCAAGTGCAAACGTAATTTGACCACACACGCCATGTATGCACATAACATTCCATTCCCTCTCTCTGGGCACCGCTCTCAGAGATAAACATAAGCTAACATATAAGGCGGTTGCGTCGCTGCCGGCTTGACAGACAGCGCCGACTGCGCAACATAGAACTAAGCCAAGAAAATAATATAGGTCGGCAGTCTAGAGACGACGGCAAAACAATGGAGTAAAAAATAAAACCAATGATAAATTCAAATAAAACCAGTGCGTTTTTATTATAACTAAAATACTGTGAACCACTATTAATAACACCTACACCTACCTATTACACCTACATAATTTTACACGTCTGCACCGTCGGAAATTGCGCTCACATTTACAGACACTTACTTAATAACAACTAGTATTAATCTCCACGTCAGACGGTGCAGACGTGTAAAATTATGTAGGTGTAATAATTTTTAAAGCTTTGTTTTTTATTGTCTAAATTTATGTTATTTTATGTGTTTTTATGTTGATTATAGTTGCCCTGAAGACGGTTGCCGAAG
This sequence comes from Drosophila carrolli, assembly GCA_018152295.1. Classification (NCBI taxonomy): domain Eukaryota; kingdom Metazoa; phylum Arthropoda; class Insecta; order Diptera; family Drosophilidae; genus Drosophila; species Drosophila carrolli. Next base: position 975,732 of record JAECXJ010000269.1, read on the forward strand.
TGCAACCGAAATGTATTGGAAAAAATAAAAAATAAAATTAAAAAACTTTTATTTAAAACATTTTTCAATTGTTGACCTCGAGCCGGAAAAACTCAAAAATGTAAACATACATCAAGGTCGCCTACAAACAAAATTATATTTTTCTTAATTAAAACGATGTCAAAAAAATGATATATTATTTTTCTTTTCTATTTTATTTTTTTTTTTGGTTTTGATTCGATTTTTTTTTGTTTAGGGCGAATATATATTTGTATTTATGTATGACATTACAATGGTCATACTATGTAGTAATCGGTATTAACGCTGACCGAACTGTCAAATCAGGAAAACTAGGACTCCGAAGAAAATATATCATACGAAAATTTGGAAAATAATATAATCAATATGACGGACGACTCGATTGCCAATAGAGCTTACATGAAGGAAATCAGCTCGGCCATTTCAGAGTTCGATGGAAAAATAACCCACCTGCAAGGATTCTTAACAGCACTGAGATTTGTCAACCTTACCAAGGGACCATTCGAAAACATAGCTGTTGAGGTAATCAAATCCAAAATAGTTGGATCAACATTGTACGAAATACAAAACGAAACAACTATTAATAACATAATCAGTAAACTTCAAGCCACTACAGTGGGCGATTCTTCTGACGTTGTAAAAGTGAAATTATTAAACATACACCAAAAGGGAAAAACGGCTACGCAATTTACAACTGAAGTAGACAATCTACGGAAATTATTGGAAGCTTCTTACATTGAAGAAGGATTAAGTGCCGAACATGCAGACACGTTCAGCACAAAAGCACATTTCTACAATGATAAAGGATTGTGAAAATGTAAAATTAAAACCCATTCTGGAAGCTGGCACATTCAAAACAATAAATGAAGCTGTTACAAAATATATTCATTGCAGCACGGAAATGACAGGAAATGCGAACAACATATTTTATACTAATAAAAATCATTACTTTCGTGGTAATAACTATAGAGGAAGCTATAGAGGAAGAGGCTATGGCCGAGGATATTACCAAAATAATTATAATAACTATAATAATTTTGATAATAATTACAATAACCAAGGCCGAGTAAACTATCGGGGTCAAAACCGCGGTAAAAGAGGCAACAAGACAAACTACACCAATCAAAATGACAGAAATAACACTGTAAGAATGGCTCATTCTAACTCGGAAAACGAGGAAGCTCCCTTTAGAAGTCAACAATAAAAAACAACACAGTTCACTCTATTACTCTTAATTCAAATATATTCGTAAAAGTAAAACATGAACTTACACAAAAATCACTCACCTTTTTGATAGACACTGGAGCCGATATTTCTCTCATTAAAGAAAATTCCGACAACTTCGTTGATACGGAATCCATAACACTATACAAATATCAGGAATAGAGAAAGGCTCAATAACCATAATAGGACTATAATTTATTGAATTAAGAACAAGCAAATTTATAATACACATAACTTTCATATAGTTCCTCATAACTTTTAGTAATTGATTATCGTCAAATTAATAAAAAACTTTTTGCAGAAAAATTTCCACTACCTAGAATCGTTGACATACTTGATCAATTGAGCCGAGCAAAGTATTTCTCTTGTTTAGATCTTATGTCCGGATTCCACCAAATTTAATTAGAGGAATTCCGGAAATATAACTTAATTATCAACGAGCTATGACTCTTATCGTTTTACACGAAGAGTGCTGATCCTGCAGATTTGGCTAACATTGTTGCCAATGGTATAGTGTGTACTCTGTATGTATGCACACTACAGCAGTGTCGTCAGTGAACGTAAATGTTGTTAGCTGCTCGTTTGTAGGAATATCCGCTGTAGATCGGATGAACAGAGTAGCTTCGATAATGTAGTCTGTGTTGCACCTTAAGCCTAGTACTCAGATCGACAAACGAGTATGCTAGCGTAAAAACTTTAATCTTTCCAGTGTGACCACAATTTCGAGAGTTCATCAAAATTAAGCGTGCTACGGTCGTACTGTCAGTCAGCTGGGTTTGTTGACAAGCAGTTAAAATTCAAAATATTATCAACTACCTTGGCAAGACAAAACTGCCGCTGTACAAAGAATTTTTTTTTTATAGCTTGTTGAACACGCCACACAAGGATGGACCTTGTTTCGTGTATTGGCGAATTATTTCTAAAGATCCCAAAAAAGCGGGTAACGGGTGCTCCATTCTTGAGCAAATCAGGTGTTGTCATAGCCGGTCAAAATATAATCAAGATGTGTTATTACAGAAGACGACCGTGTCTGTCACGGCCGAGAATCCATAAGTCTGCCGGGTGTCGTCTGCGGAGACGCCGTCGACCCAGTGGTGTTGCAAGATGTCTTGCCAGACAGTTTGCATGTGTGAGCAAACGTTCCTGGTATCGACTTGAGGATTTGCAAATCGTCTCCGTTACCGTCGGCAGTCCCGTGTCCTGGAACATAACTCGGTTTTCTACATAATGGTGCTACTTCACCGCTAGCATCCTCCTGAGAGCCTTTGTAATGCATGTTTGCACACTTTTTAGTGACGAATCACAGGCCGTGCCCCAGCAAGTGATTCCCCAGTTTAAGGTTGGAAGGACAATGGCGTTAAAAAGCCGCACCTTGGCTTCAAGGGATAGGCCGCTGCCTGGACGAAGGAGCCAGTTCTTTTTGTCAAGTTTTGTTCTTGCTGATCCACAAACTCGATCAATTTGTCCCTCTCAACAAAGGCGACGGTCTAAGGTAACTCCGAGGTACGTAACCTTATCTTCGTGCTTGAGCCTATTCCCATCAATGTAAAGGCTACGCGAACGGCCAGGGTGGAGAGCAAAAGTGGCATGTTGCGTTTTGTCAACATTAAGCGCAATGTTCCATATAGAGGCCCAGCACTCAAATTCGTCTAAGAATGTCTGAACACGTCGGGACGCAGACGTAGTGGTGCTACCAGCTGCAAGAAATGCAGTGGCCAGGAGTGGGCGATATCCAGAACGGTGTCCACGAATGTCTACAGCAAACTCCCTATTATCTAAGAACGATACAATGAGATTCCAGAGCCATTCAGGCAAAAGTGGCATTAGCTTGTAGAACAGTCCTTCGTGCCAAATCCTGAGAAGTATTTGTGGTCTTCGAAAGCCCCCAGGACATGCTTAATTACTCTTAGCACTATGGCGACTACGGAAACCAAACTGGTGGTTCGGAAGTGCATCTTCAAAGGCGTTAATAGCTAGAAGTCTACCAAGCATGATCCGCTCAAAAATCTTGGAGAAAGTGGACAGCAAACTAATCGGCCTATAAGATTCCGGCCAGCATGGGTCTTTTACTTTTTTTGCCTCCATGGTGACTAATGCTCGTTTCCAAGGTGATGGAAAATAACCAAGGTCCAGGCAAGTATTAAAGAGGAGACAGAGCTGTGCAATGACAGAGCTAGGCAGAGCCTTTGCTACTTTTCCATCAATCGCGTCCATGCCAGGAGCTTTAGTAGTAACCAGTCGCTTTACATGACCACGTACCTCATTTTCGTCTAGTGGACGGACAGTAACAGCAGGGCCAAATGAAAGTCCTAACCTAGAAATTGTTGTCTGGACTTCTTCGCTTGTTGCAAATTCAAATGGAGTAAAGCGATTTTCAAGATCATCAGCAAATACTTCAGCAATCTCAGAATCACTGTGGGCCCAAGTCCCATCACCACGTTTAAGGGAAAACCTCTGAAGCGGCTGTCTTTTAAGGTTGCGGGTGCAAGTCCGTGATTCTGGTTAGGATCAATTGCACTGAGCTTGTCTATAAAAAACAATACAAATTAAAGTTAACAGTTGTTTTTTTTTTAAATTACTGATAATTATTTGCTAATTTAAAGTTTATAGCTGCACTTTTATTGTGTTTTTTCGTATATTTTTGACTAAAAAACATTTTGCTGTGACAGGAGGCACCTCAGATAGTATTAATGTTATTTTGCCTTCACATGTAAACTCCTGCAATTAACTTTTACGCGTTTTTTGATTGTTCCTTCCATTTTTTAAAATGTTCAGTGAGAAGCGCACGTCAAAAGATTAAATTTTTTAGGGTTCACCCAAAGTTCATTTCCGCAGACTGGCAACGCTATGAAATTTTCTGGTATTTTTTTCGACGATCTGAGTACCGACGTGAAAAAAAGGCCCCAAGAAAAGTGAACGCAGCTGTTTGCCTCTCGCTCTCTCTCATGACTGGCGTACGGTTTTCGTCAATCTGAGTACTAGGCTTTACTGCGAAGACTCTATCGCACAGATACGACTCAAGTAGTTTATGAGTGTATGTAGGCAAGTTTGTTTTGATCTTGTGCATGAGGCCATCGAGCCAGACTCGATCGAAAGCTTGATATTCATCGAGGAATATTGCGCTGCAAAGGCTGATCAGGGTAAACGGGCGTACCGGTCAAAATTTGATGTTTTTTAGGATATTTCGCGCAGTTGACAAAAGTTTTCAGCTTCCATAATTTTAATTGACAAAAGCTATGAAAATATCTCTTATATTGAAAATATCTAATTGTTTCGCTATTTATTTATTGAATCCTTTCGGATACTAACAATAAGTGTATGAAATCTTATACCAATCTATATATGATGTCAATGTTGCTGCTGCTCGCATTCCCCCATAGCTGGGAGCCATTAGTCGGCTTGGGCTCCTCGAGCGACTTGGGATTGCAGTGTTATGTTATTAATAGTGGTTCACAGTATTTTAGTTATAATAAAAACGGACTGGTTTTATTTGAATTTATCATTGGTTTTATTTTTTACTCCATTGTTTTGCCGTCGTCTCTAGACTGCCGACCTATATTATTTTCTTGGCTTAGCTCTATGTTGCGCAGTCGGCGCTGTCTGTCAAGCCGGCAGCGAGGCAACCGCCTTATATGTTAGCTTATGTTTATCTCTGAGAGCGGTGCCCAGAGAGGGGAATGGAATGTTAGGTGCATACATGGGTATATTTGTTGCAGTCGCCAAGCTTTGGGAATAAGCTGGCGAGACTTAGCACTCGCTGATGGCGTGTGTGGTCAAATTACGTTTGCACTTGAAGAGTGCTGATCCTGCAGATTTGGCTAACATGTTTGCCGATGGTACAATGTGTACTCTGTATCTATGCACACTACTTCTCCCTCCTTTTAAAAAATAACGTAATAAATGAAGTTATTTTATTATGATATATATATTTTTCTTTAAATTTTTGAGTTTTTCCGGCTCGAGGTCAACAATTGAAAAATGTTTTAAATAAAAGTTTTTAAATTTTATTTATTATTTTTTTCAATATATTTCGGTTGCACTTCGGCAACCGTCTTCAGGGCAACTATAATCAACATAAAAACACATAAAATAAAATAAATTTAGACAATAAAAAACAAAGCTTTAAAAATTGTTACACCTACATAATTTTACACGTCTGCACCGTCGGACGTGGAGATTAATACTAGTTGTTATTAAGTAAGTGTCTGTAAATGTGAGCGCAATTTTCAACGTCTGTTTTGTAGTTCAGTCTTATGCTTGTGGGTGTGTTTGGTATATGTAACATTTCTATGATGAAGCGTATTTTGTAATGTTGTTCTTGTTGCAAAATAGTCGTTGCTTCAAAATTTAGCGAGTTACCGCTGGTTTTGCAGTGGGCCATAAGTGCTGTTTTTTGTATATTAGCTTGGTGTCTTGATTTGAAGTCTGATCTGTGTTGTAATATTCGAGTTTTTAGTTTGGATTTAGTTGTTCCTATATATATACTGTCACACTTTTCATTTGTATCTCCATTGCATGGTATTTAATATACAACATTGTTTTTGTCAAACATTTGTATTTTGGACTTGGTCTTGTTGAATATTGGTCGTAGGGTATTGTTGGGCTTGTGTGCTATTGTTAATTTTTGTTTATTGTAAGATTCTGACTTTTTAAGGCGTTCTGATAGTCTTGGTATATATGTTACGGATATGTATTGTGTAGGTTCTCTACATTTTGTTTTTGTTCCATGTTTTGGTGTCTTTTAATTAAAGTTATAATTAGATGGTTTGGGAAGTCGTTGTCCTTTAAAAATTTGTCTTATTTCTTTTTTGGTTTCTTCATGAAAAATGTTGTCCGAAATGGCTAGCATCCGTTGTATACAACCTACTGCTCTACTGATAATCATTGTTTTAGGGTCTTTTGAGTTAAAGTTGATGATTCGTCCTGATGCTGTTGGTTTTTTATACCACTATAGTTTTAGAATGTTCCCCTGTCTATGCGAATAAATCATCCACATACTTCGTCAAAAGTCTTGGCTTGTGTCCTAGTTTTTTCAAAGTGTTGTCTAATAGCTCTTCCATTACTATTTCTGCAATTATTGATGAAGCAGGGGATCCCATCGGCATTCTTTTTAGTTGTGTGTATATATCGTCATTAAATTTAAAATATCTATTGTCTTGTATTCAAAATTGTACTATGTCCATAAACATTTTTTACGGCATATTTGTATGTTCTTTTATTTTGGTCCATTTTTCTCTAATTGTGTCTATTGCAAGGTCTATAGGTATGCTGGGAAATAGTGAGTCTACATCAAATGATATTAATTTTTCATCATTACAGATGTACGTGTTGTTGATTCTTTCTTTAAATTCTACTGAGTTTTTGATGTTGTAGCTGGAGTCTATGGAGATGTTCTTTAATATGTTTGAAATATATTTACAAAGTCCGTGTGATGGTGATCCTATAGATGAGCATATGGGTCTTAATGGAGTCCCTTCCTTGTGGATTTTTGGTAGTCCGTATATGCGTGGTGACAATGCCGTTGTCGTGACTAACTTATTCCTTTAGATCCGTGAAATAAGTCCTTTTGTGAATAGATTTTCCGCTAATTCATTGTTTCTTGTTTGAAGTTTCGATGTTATATCCTTTCGTAAAATCCGATATGTGTTCCTTTCCTCCAAAATGTTATTCATTTTTTGATTGTAAGAGTCTTTGTCCATAGCAACCAAAGACCAATATAAACTCCAAGATGCGTAACGCCATACGATTTTTTTGCACACGAATTTTTTGTGCTGGCTTTTCAACTGGCTTTTCGCTCTCTGCCCAAAAGCCAGCGAGAGAGCGCTCTAAAGCCAGCCGCTCTTTGCACGCATACTTCGACAGCCGACGAATGTATGTGTGCACATGTATTCACAAGCGAAGAAATTCGCTGCAGCGCTCTGTCGAAATATAGTCTTTATTTTAAAATTATAACATTATTAAAAATACTTATTTTGTATTGCCTTTATATAGAATTTATTTACTAATTATTCGAATGTATAATATTTTTTAGTAATGACCAAATATATCTAAGTATAAAAAAATAACATAATTTATTTCATACATGACTTCACATTGGAATAATGGTCATTAGGGTATTCAGCATGCAACGTGTGAACGATTTTTAGGAGCCTCAGAAATTTTGCGATTGAACAGGATGAATATTTTTATATTTATTGTATTTTAAATATATGGATTAAAAAATATTGGATATTTTTATATTATACGTATTATAATAACATTATATAAAATTATTATCATAATATAAATAAAATTTATATAAATATTTGTAAATTAACTATTTTAATTATTTAGAAAAAGGGAAACCCAAAGGGGAAACAAATAAGGTTTAAATAATTTAAGTTGTCAATATATTGAATATACTATTTAATAATTAAAATAGTTTATATATTAATTATACTACCTAATTAAAATAGTTAATATACAAATACATACTTAAATATTATATATACATTTTATAAAAATTACCCATTTTTAGTATTTCTTATGAATAATAAATTTGGTTAAATGATTTTGCGCCTTTTAATTTGATTTGTAAAACGCGTGCTTTTGGGTGAATTGTAAGCGACACTAATAAATAAATAATATTTTATTGAAAAATTAAAAAAAATGGCACCGAAAAAAAATTTAAAAAAAAATTTAATTTTTAAAAATTTTAAAAAAACTTTGATAGTTTAAAAATTCATTATACCCTAATTAAAATGTTAATATACAAATACTACTTAAATATTCGACATACTTGTAAAAAGTTATAAATATTGTATGTACGTAATATTAAATTTGGATAAATAGGATATCCTTTTTTGGGGAAAAAAAAAAAAAATAAAAAAAAAAAAAAAAAAAAAAAAAAAAAAGACAACTTAAAAGTTATAAATATGTATGTACGAATATTAAATATAAATAGCTGTAGCTCTAGTTTTATAATTAAGCATTCAATTCGTGTTATTATAAATAGTTTAACTTTTTATAAAATAATAATATTAGCTTTAAATATTTATTAGGTATACAAAAATAACGATGGATAAATAAAAATGAATATCTGCATATTAAATTAAATGTTTCGTTTTATATATTTAAATTAATTATAAAAACATACCTTTTAACACAAAACATATAAAACTGCTTGAGTAAATAAGAATAGATTTAAATGCAGGTTGATAATATTGGATATGATGTTATTCGTATTTACTTAAATTTTTTTAAGTCATTAGATCAAAGTTTAATATATTTGAATAAAAATTAAATTTAATATTTCCATTTTAAAGTTAATAAAAACAGACATGGATAAAAAAACGCGAAATATATTTAATTAAATATCCTTTAAATATATTCAATTTAAATATAGTTCGCTTTGTTTTTGTTTAACAATCATAGTATATTCAAATCTATAAAACTTTATTGAAATATTTTTAAATTTAATCAAGCAGTTTTATATTTTTTGTATTAAAAGTTATGTTTTTAGCTTTAATTTAAATATGTAAAACGAAACTATGAATTAAATATGCATATATTAATTTTTAAGGTATATAAAAAAGTTTTACATCTAGCTTCATTGCCATATATACATAAATGCAATTTAAATAATCATCCTGTTCAATCATAGAAGTTCTTTTGACACACAATTAGTTTCTTAGTCCAGAAATGATTTCTGGACGAAAATCGTCTTCTCGAACAAATACGCACACATACGCACTTCCTTATTCGTGCAATTCTATTTTTGTTTTTGGTTAATTTTAAACTTTTTTTTTGTTTTGATAGCAATTTCTTTTTACGCTCTCAACTTTATGTATTAGTATTTCGTCATTTTCCTTTAAAAATTTTCGTGTCTGCCCCACTGTGTCTAGTATTGCGCGATCTATTGCACTTTCCCGAACCGACGTCATATAATCTTTAATAAGTAAAGAGAGTTTAGGGCGTGATTCTTCTTGTTGCTCTTTACCTGTAAGAGTTTGCACCAATTCCTCTCCGTCCGCTATATACTTGAAGAGAGGGAAATTCTTCTTCTCTATTGGTATCGAGAACTTTGGACCCTTTGCAAGAAGTGCTTTCACGTCTGGCGGGAACTCCACATTCGTTTTGTTGACAAACCAATCGTTCGTTTTTTTATTGTTCGTTCCGTTCCTTTTGTAGTTTTCTATACTTCCTCTCATGTCTCTCTTTTAATGTTGTTGTTAGTTTATTCGCGACATTTCTCTCGCTCTTCATAAACGTTTGTAAGTCAGCTGAGTTTAACTGCCTCTCCAGAATTTCTTTGGTTTCCTTTACCCTTTTGTTTAGTTCCTTCATTAAGTCATGTTTGTGTTTTATTATAATGTTTAGTACTTTCTTGTGGAATATATGTGAATGTCTAGCTAAGGCTCTTCTAATGTCTGGATGTGCGTCATTGTCAAATATAAAAAGCTTATTACATTTAGTTGTATTCTTTAAAAAATTTGGAATTAACTGGGACTTTCTACATTTTAACAAAAAGATAGTACCAGCTTTTAATTTTACTTGTTTTTTATATGTTGTCTGATAATATGTCTTTGAAGTTGTTATAGTGATTTTTAATATGCGTATATCCCATGTTTGTGTTGGTGTATACGTACGGCGTGCCTTCCGTTTTTTGTATTGTTAAAATTTTTGAGTTTTTCCGGCTCGAGGTCAATAATTGAAAAATGTTTTAAATAAAAATAATTATATTTTTTTTTAATTTTATTTTTTTTCCAATATATTTCGGTTTGCACTTCGGCAACCGTCATCAGGGCAACTATAATCAACATAAAAACACATAAAATAACATAAATTTAGACAATAACAAACAAAGCTTTAAAAATTATTACACCTACATAATTTTACACGTCTGCACCGCCGGAAATTGCGCTCACATTTACAGACACTTACTTAATAACAACTAGTATTAATCTATATTCATTGCAGCACGGAAATGACAGGAAATGCGAACAACATATTTTATACAAATAAAAATCATTACTTTCGTGGTAATAACTATAGAGGAAGCTATAGAGGAAGAGGCTATGGCCGAGGATATTACCAAAATAATTATAATAACTATAATAATTTTGATAATAATTACAATAACCGAGGCCGAGTAAACTATCGGGGTCAAAACCGCGGTAAAAGAGGCAACAAGACAAACTACACCAATCAAAATGACAGAAATAACACTGTAAGAATGGCTCATTCTAACTCGGAAAACGAGGAAGCTCCCTTTAGAAGTCAACAATAAAAAACAACACAGTTCACTCTATTACTCTTAATTCAAATATATTCGTAAAAGTAAAACATGAACTTACACAAAAATCACTCACCTTTTTGATAGACACTGGAGCCGATATTTCTCTCATTAAAGAAAATTCCGACAACTTCGTTGATACGGAATCCATAACACTATACAAATATCAGGAATAGAGAAAGGCTCAATAACCATAATAGGACTATAATTTATTGAATTAAGAACAAGCAAATTTATAATACACATAACTTTCATATAGTTCCTCATAACTTTTAGTAATTGATTATCGTCAAATTAATAAAAAACTTTTTGCAGAAAAATTTCCACTACCTAGAATCGTTGACATACTTGATCAATTGAGCCGAGCAAAGTATTTCTCTTGTTTAGATCTTATGTCCGGATTCCACCAAATTTAATTAGAGGAATTCCAGAAATATAACTTAATTATGACTCTTATCGTTTTACACGAAGAGTGCTGATCCTGCAGATTTGGCTAACATTGTTGCCAATGGTATAGTGTGTACTCTGTATGTATGCACACTACAGCAGTGTCGTCAGTGAACGTAAATGTTGTTAGCTGCTCGTTTGTAGGAATATCCGCTGTAGATCGGATGAACAGAGTAGCTTCGATAATGTAGTCTGTGTTGCACCTTAAGCCTAGTACTCAGATCGACAAACGAGTATGCTAGCGTAAAAACTTTAATCTTTCCAGTGTGACCAAAATTTCGAGAGTTCATCAAAATTAAGCGTGCTACGGTCGTACTGTCAGTCAGCTGGGTTTGTTGACAAGCAGTTAAAATTCAAAATATTATCAACTACCTTGGCAAGACAAAACTGCCGCTGTACAAAGAATTTTTTTTTTATAACTTGTTGAACACGCCACACAAGGATGGACCTTATTTCGTGTATTGACGAATTATTTCTAAAGATCCCAAAGAAAGCGGGTAACGGGTGCTCCATTCTTGAGCAAATCAGGTGTGGTCATAGCCGGTCAAAAGTTAATCAAGATGTGTTATTACAGAAGACGACCGTGTCTGTCACGGCCGATAATCCATAAGTCTGCCGGGTGTCGTCTGCGGAGACTTGAGGATTTGCAAATCGTCTCCGTTACCGTCGGCACTCCCGTGTCCTGGAACATAATTCGGTTTTCTACATAATGTTGCCACTTCACCCCTAGCATCCTCCTGAGAGTCTTTGTAATGCATGTTTGCACACTTTTTAGTGACGAATCACAGGCCGCGCCCCAGCAAGGACAATGGCCTTAAAAAGCCGCACCTTGGCTTCAAGGGATAGGCCGCTGCCTTGGCGAAGGAGCCAGTCCATTTGGTCAAGTTTTGTTCTTGCTGATCCACAAACTCGATTAATTTGTCCCTTCCAACAAAGGCGACGGTCTAAGATAACTCCGAGGTACGTCACCTTATCTTCGTGCTTGAGCCTATTCCCATCAATGTAAAGGCTACGCGAACGGCCAGGGTGGAGAGCAAAAGTGGCATGTTGCGTTTTTCAACATTAAGCGCAATGTTCCATCGAGAGGCCCAGCACTCAAATTCGTCTAAGAATGTCTGGACACGTCGGGACGCAGACGTAGTGGTGCTACCAGCTGCAAGAAATACAGTGTCATCTGCATATGTGGCCAGGAGTGTACCACGAGCAACTGGGTTTGGAAGATCCGAAGTGTAAATTGTATACAGGACCGGACCAAGGACGCTTCCCTGCGGGACACCAGCACGAATTAGGCGATGTCCAGAACGGTGTCCACGAATGTCTACAGCAAACTCCCTATTATCTAAGAACGATACAATGAGATTGCAGAGCCTTTCAGGCAAAAGCGGCGTTAGTTTGTAGAACAGTCCTTCGTGCCAAACCCTGTCAAAGGCCTGTCGAACGTCGAGAAAAACGGCTGAGCAGTATTTGTGGTCTTCGAAAGCCCCCAGGACATGGTTAATTACTCTGTGCACTTGCTCGATAGCACTATGGCGACTACGGAAACCAAACTTTTATTGTGTTATTTCGTACATTTTCGACCTACAAAACATTTTGGTCTGACAAGAGGCACCTCAGATAGTATTAATGTTATTTTGTCTTCTCATGTAAACTCCTGCAATCAACTTTTACGCGTTTTTTGATTGTTCCTTCCATTTTTAAAAATGTTCAGTGAGAAGCGCACACCAAAAGATTAAAGCATGAGGCCATCGAGCCAGACTCGATCGAAAGCTTGAGATTCATCGAGGAATATTGCGCTGCAAAGGCTGATCAGGGTAAAAGGGCGTACCGGTCAATATTTGATGTTTTTCAGGATATTTCGCGCAGTTGACAAAAGTTTTCAGCTTCCATAGGAGTAATTGACAAAAGCTGTGAAAATATCTCTTTTTTTCTATTTTTATATGTCTTCACGGTTTTGGCTTGCCGAAGTTAGCTTCTTTTTTTTTTATTATTTAGCTTTGCTTTTATTTATTGAATCTTCTCTTAATTTTGAGACTAACTATAAGTTTACGAATCTTAACATTAAAATTTAACTAACAGTATAATAAGACTGCATGCTGGTTGCGCGTCCCTTAAGTCGGTCGCTGGGTGGGTAAGTCATTGCGACGAAGGCGTGATTGGTTGATCAACCTTGTAAGACCTCTCGCCAGGTGGTTAGGGTGCAACGATAGCTTGGTAAAGTACTTTCCTTCTGCTCTGCGATCACTTCTTTCACTAGTAGAATGTTTAAGTCGCGATGTATGTTTTCGTTGCGAACGTACCACGGTGCCCCGGTATTGTTCTCAAGATCTTCGACTGAGCTCGCTGGACTATGTCAATATTGCTATTGCTGGCATTCCCCCATAGCTGAGAGCCGTACATCCATATAGGTTTTAGTACCGAGTTATACAGCAGAACTTTATATTCAAGGCTAAGGGGAGACCGAGCGTTGTTAAGCCAATGAAGGCTACTGGCTTTTAGCTTTAGGTGTGTTCTTTTGGCTTCAATGTGCCGGCGCCATGTGAGTCTTCTGTCGAGGTTTACTCCTAGATATGTCACTTTGTTTGCTTGCGGGAGTAGAGTATGGTTTAACATGAGCGGCGGGCAGTTTTGCCTGTTCAGGGTGAACGTAAAGTGCTTGAATTTTTGTTCGTTCACTTTAATTCGCCAACCTGATAGCCACTTTTCAACATCGACCAGATGAAGAGCTAGCTGCGCAGTTGCTTGCATCGGGCACTTTGAGCGGCTGAGAATGGCTGTATCATCAGCAAACGTAGATGTTGTTAGTGCTTGTTGGGATGTCTGCTGTGTAGAGGACCAACAGGTAAGACTCTAAAAGCTTATGGGTGTTGTAGGGGAGCATTGTTTTGATCTTGTACATTAGACCTTCTAGCTTTACTCTATCAAATGCTTGAGAGACGTCTAAAAATATAGCAGTACAGTACTCTCGTTTTTCGAACGCGTTCCGAATTTCGGATGTTATCCGGTTGACCTGCTCAATTGTTCCGTGCTTTTCACGAAACCCAAATTGATGTGACGGAATTCCTTCCTGGATTCTTAGGTATGGGTTTATCCGAGTCAATACGCATTTTTCAAAGAGTTTAGATAAGCATGAAAGTAGGCTTATAGGTCTATACGACGTGGGAATTGTGTGGTCTTTTCCCGGCTTTGCTATCATTATTATAATAGACTTTTTCCATCTCACTGGAAAGTGGCCAAGTTTTACGATGGCATTAAAAAGCTGGGTGATAGTGCAAACGGCGCAATATGGGAGCTCAATGATCATTTTGGGAGTTATGAGGTCGCAGCCCGGGGATTTTTTCGGATTCAACTGATTTTTGATGATGTTAACGATTTCGTTTGGGCGAAACTCAATTGGCTCATGTTGAAGCTGAGGCTCATATGGTAAAGTCGGCAAGGTGTACGCACTAGTGGCAGAATTTGGTTGGAAGACATTTTTAAGGTGATTGGCAAACGTGCTGGCTCTGTCTGCATCGCTGCGCGCCCAGCCGCCTGTGGGATTTCTAATAGGCATCACGGTTACTTTCGGTGAGCTTAGAGTTGAGTGAGCTCACCATAGTGTGTTTTGTACTAGATGTTGACAATTGCTCTATGTAGCGTCGGTGGACATGTGCTTCTTCTTGCTGTAAAGCTTTTGTGAGTTGACGTGAGGCATATTTTAAGTGTTGCCTAGCAGATGGCGATCTGTGGAGTTGCCACTCTCGACGAAAGCGACGATTTTCGAGAACAAGCTATTCTATTTGTAGATTTGTCTTCTTTTGGTTGCTTTGCGTACTTGTAGTTTGGGGTGTTGAAACTCGAGCTGGAGAGACGAGTACAGACTCCAGTGTATTAACAAATCTGTCTACGTTGGCTTTATCGTTGAGATGAGGACTTAGCTCAATGTGTGAGAGAATGTATTTCTGGTACATAACCCAATTGGTTTTCTGTGATGTCAATTTAAACGATTGCTCTAGTGCGCCTGGATGTCGGAGTAGAATAAACAGGACAGGCGAGTGATCAGTTGAAAGATCCGAGAGGCATTCGGCGCTTATCAGATTTTTAGGAATGTTTTTGGTAATTGCAAAGTCTATTAAATCGGGTAGTTTCCTTGGGTTTGCCGGCCAGTATGTTGGTCTGCCAGGAAAAACATAGTCCAGCTTGTTCTTGGCTTATAGGGCTGTTTTCCTTTTGGAGTCACGAGACGTGATCCCCAGTGTGTGTGTTTGGCGTAGATATCCTTAGGGAAGTCATTATTTGGATTGTTGTGAAACCAGCATTTGAATCAATAGATTTTGGTTTCGCATTAAATCTTGCATAGTTGTGCGCATAAACGACATAAACTCCGTAAGGCTTTGCTGCAGGCTGAATAACATATCTTCAAAGTTGCTTTTTGACTGCTCCGGGAATTGTTGCTGATTGCAGAAATTAACTTTTTGAGACAGGGCTGGCCAGTCCTGATTTTAAAGCGCTTGATTAAGTCACATTTATATCAGAGTTTAAGGGTCCTAGTGAGGATCTGGCTGCAATCGAGAAGAAGACTTCAGGGTTTGATCTGGAAGCTGTCATCTGTTTATTTTGGGTGCGGGCGGCAGTTCCTCTCTGGTGAATACGACTTTTCAGCTCCTTATATTTCGCAGTTGCCGCACTTTTTCGAGTTGCAGTCATCTTTGCTCGTTGGGCAGTGTACGGAGTCATGAAGATCTCCACAAACTACACACACCGGGCGCAGTTTACAGTATGACCTTGTATGGCCATATTCTTGGCAGTTCGCACATTGTACCGAGCCATTGCGGTTCCTCAACTGTAATTCTGCGGTGCAGCAGGAACTCATTGTAAATGGGGTGCACTTCGTATTTCTTTAGGGGCTTATTTTCTGGTTCGAGCTCAACCTTAAAGAGTGGTTGCGGCTTTCTATCCCTGTTAAGAATGTTGCAGACTGTCTTAGCGTTAAATCCCTTCTCTTGAAGCGCCTTTGTTATCTGTGCAGGCGTTACGTCGGACTCTATGCCCTTAAGTACGACTTGCAGGCCCTTGCTACTTTCTAGCTGATACGTGTAAAAGTTCTTTTTATTCTCGGAAAGATATTTCGATAATACTCTGTAATTATCTTCAGACTTCATTTGAACCTTTGTTTCCTGGATGTTTCCCTTTGCTAGAGGTATTATGTGGAAGTTATCCTTTCCAATAAGCTCGATAATTTTGTTGACAAGAACATTGGAACTTTTTTCTCGAATATAAATAGGCGGAGGTTTTGGCTTCCTTTTCTCGACTTCAGTGGATTCGGCCGCCTCAACGTCATAGGCGTCTTCCAAGATTTTAAATCGGTTTGAGTTCATGGGCGTTTCTATTCCAGCTAGGCTAGCATTGCAACGGGTTATTTTGCGTTGAGAATTTAGAGGGCTCAGCTTCCTTTTGATTTGGATGTAGCGATCCAAACCAGTCTGCACAGCCGGCTTAGCACATTTATTTGTTTTGTTCTGTTTTTCGGGCAGCGCAGCGGCAGACGTATTAATATTTGCGGTGCTTGCTGATAACGTCATTAAACGGGCAGTCGTTACAGTTGCAATTGTTGTTGTAGTTACAGTTGACGTTGTTAAAGAAATTGCGGTGCTAGTTACTGCTGATGAGCTTAGGTTATTGCATACCTGCATTGGAGTACATTCAGCGCTCTTTGGCAGCAGAGACGTCGATGGTAGGGAGGGGAGCAAGAACGCGCTCTCTCGCTCGCTTCGTTTAAGAATTCGGTCAAGCTGGGGGTAATTGCCCGCTCTTGATCAGAGCTTGCATT